>CM049319.1:1207500-1807500 GCA_026874595.1 Sipunculus nudus
GCGTCCGCAAAAAAAATCATAGTAAATTAATGGGGTGAATCTTAGAGAAAATTTAAAATTATATCAAAACAATTTTATAATATTAAATGAGAAAATAGGTATATATTTCAAAATGCATTTGACTGTACGGTTAGGGTAAGAGATAGCTTTACCGTTTTGTATCTTGTTTCAATGTCTGATGGCTGTGTTTGTTTACCTGTAAAGCTTCTCTTCGGCCGTTTGAACACTTTGGATAAGACCAGGTACGCCTTTGAGGCTGTCAAATAGACATTGGATAATTAATATACTCCCAAGAGAAAATACGAAATCGACCTCATACAGAAAATCTGTGTTTATATTTGAGGAGAAAAAGGGGGAATGTTTCGCATTTACTTCCTTCTAAGAGTTGATATAGGCAAGTGACTGACAGTGCTGACATATGCATTGTCAGGCCAGTCATAACGCGTCCCGGCGCGATGAACACATTTACCGACGAGGCTTTTAAGATGTCACTATGGTCGTCACACTAGAATTAAGCTCCCAATATATATATATATATATATATATATATATATATATATATATATATGGGGTTACCAGATCAGGGGACGATTACAGCAGACCTACCATGCCTTTGTTGTTCGGATGAGAGATCGGTAACAAGCAGACCTGCCATGCCTTTGCTGTTCAGATAAGGGATCGGTAACCAGCAGACCTGCCATGCCTTTGCTGTTCGGATAAGGGATCGGTAACCAGCAGACCTGTCATGCCTTTGCTTTTCGGATAAGGGATCGGTAACCAGCAGACCTAACATGCCTTTGCTGTTCGAATAAGGGCTATGCGGTTCGGAAAAAAGATCGGTTACCAGTAGACCTGCTGTAGGATTCTTCCCACAGATAATATAAAACACACAGAAATTTAAGCTATATATGTTGCATTTTATCAGAATAATTAATAAATGAAATATTTATTGAAATCTTATATAACATAAAAGGTCTTCATTGCCAAGAATATGATTTATAAAGCCTTACAGTAGATAAACCAACGCCTACTTGACATAACTATTAAACATCAACATTTACATAAACTTAGCACGCCGCTCTATCTCTACACAATAAGTTCATGCTGCCTTATCCGGCCCTGTACTATGTAAAACGTTTTCTCATAATATAGGCCTACTCCCGGGCAAATCATTTAACAAGTCATTCTGTACCACAAGCATTAGCACATTACTTGCACCATAGCACAGGTCGTATACTAGTATATTTATACAGCCTGTCCTGGTTTGAACGCCATTTCAAGTTGCGGCAGGCTACTGCAGGTTTCGCCTACTGTCGACATTCGTTTGAATCCTTCGAGCGCTGAGGTCAAAGTGGTTATCTTTAGCCTCGCTTTGCGTCATTTCTCATGTCCTTGATCAACAGCAGTTCCATATTTCCAGCCTCTCAGGGCCATTTCTCATGCCATCTTTGGCAATTCAACATTTCCAGCCTCCAAGGGCCATTTCTGATACGTACTATAATAAATTTTACTGTATGACACGCACACAAACACAATATTCACATACCTTAGTATTTCCAGGAATCTGTAACTTCGGGATTGGGTGGTCCTCTTCATCTTCGCTTTTCTAAATTTCATCAACCTTACTACTTTGTTCAGGTGTGACAGTTAATTAACAATTTTGATTAATAAACATATTGCAAAAGTAATTTATGTGCCGAAATAAAGATTCGTATCACAACTTGCAAATAATAAGATTTGCAAACTCGCACGCTCGATAATGTAGGATTTTCCTCACAGATAATAGAACACAACACAGAAATTAAAGTTTAAAATCACCAAGGCCGAAAAATCTGTCCTGAATATATACTGCCAGTCTAATAATTAAACGTGATAAATAGGAAGCTAGAACGGTCGCGTCAGGCTACTGAACTTCGCCTTATATCGATTAAAGTTAAGCCTTTGGACACATTAAAATGACTTAACCAAGTGCCAACGAGACGTTGGCCACTAGGCCCAAGACTCGATTATTCAAGCACAAGCAGAGAGGGGGAGGCCTTCAGATTCCCAGTTGCAGGTCCGCCTACTTTACAATAGGGATGGCTTATTAATTGGTCAGTCCAAATATAGATGAGGAGTAGTAGACCTGATGTCTTACACTGCCATGCCTTTGCTGTTCTTTGACCATGCCTTTGCTGTTCATATAAGGTCATTTACCAGCAGACCTGCAGTGCCTTTGCCGTTCGGAAAAGGGGTAGGTTACCAGCAGACCTGATATGTCTTGGCGAATGTATGCGCTCTGTTGGCTTACTACCTATTAATTAATCTCAGCTTGAACAATGAGGCATTTGGTGAAAGAAAGAGCTTGTTTGACCGGACATACAAATGAATCACACCTATTAATCGATTAAGGACAGACGTAAAAGGTAATCGTAAAGGTAGGATTTATAGATTATAGACATGTAAGTCTCATCGGACTGTACATTTTCTTCCTGGTCTGTCACGCCTGCTCATTCTGTGTTTTTTTTTCAGACCCTTTGTAAGCTTACAGTACAAGCAGCCCTGATATAAGACTGTGGACTTATGATTCAGAAAATCATATAACTTATTACGGCTCTCTGACCACTTATTTCACCAACTTCTAAGGTCCAGTGGTTTAGGGACGGCCAGCGCCCAACATCACTGCCTCGATGAATATGTACTTTTTCAGTGATGTCAGCAGTTCTTGCGGTCTTCTAGGATTTTACTCATTTATATGCAGTCATCACCTATTGCGCGCTTCAAGTTGGGAGTTTGAAGTAATAAATCGATTATAATCGTCTAAATATGATTATACCCTCCCATGTTTATCCCGATTGCCATTCAGTGTTAGTTTCACTAATATAAGCAGCTCTTGAAACAAGATCTAATATCTTGAATCTTTTATGGACGGGACAAATGTAGTATTTGATCAATATGAACTATTTGAAATAGCTTCAAATTAAAGATAATAATATTATAAAAGGTGAAACCCTGTGATTAACACATATATTTATTGCAAATAAACCATTCATCGATAACGTAGCGAAATAAAGTTTGAAAACGTGCTTAAAGTTGAGCTGCTAACAATGCACTTTAATCACGATATTCACGTTTGTCACAGGTTATCATAAAACATTTTTATGTCTTTATGTGTGACATAATAACCTTGCCTTCCATACAAGAAATAAACCGAGATTCATGTCTGAGTTTTCAATGCTGAAAAAACATTGAACATGCAAGAAATGTAAAATACCAGCTATATATAATGACGTGTCTGGATTTTATAGTTGCACAACCAAACAGCTAGATATATAATTTGTTACTCAATATGATCTCCAGATTTTATATTGTGTTATATAAATCGTGTATATAGTGTAATATGATAATGTATTGTATCATCTCTGAAATTTAAAGTAACAAATATAGTTTGCTAATAAAGATGTGTACAGTTTTGAAAAGGTAAACTGCATTTATACGTATTGTTTTCAGTAGAACGGCTGTTGTTATCTGTGTTGAACACCTATGTGTCAATTTTCCTTACAATAAAGGTTAAACTTTAATACTCATGCAGAACTGAGTAAATACATTAAATTTACTCATACTGCTTAGGGCTAAAAAAAACAAAAACAAAAAAAAAAGGTTTACCAGTGGCATTTCAAGGCTAAATTATGCAGCTGAATATCATATCAATAACTGACCACCCTGAGCATTACTATGTAGCAAAGCAACTTAAATTTTTTTATTTGTTCTCTTCCTTTCTCACTTCAGGCGCTTAATTTTAAATGTTTAGAATTTTATTTTGAGTTCCGTGATGATTAGATATTTTATATTTGAAGAAACTACCTGAAGCCAATCGCAGTTATCAGTCGAGCTTTAACATTTATTCGAAGTTTGTGGTGTGCCCAGTTGCATGTGCACCGTTTACAATTTTGCCAATGCTTCCGGTCATGCAACAAATTGCAGATTCCATCATATTAAAGTCTAATATAAATTTATGTTTTACATTTACTGTTTTTGATTTAGCACTTGCCGAGAGAGGGAATTTACTTTATTATTTTGTCCACGAGATAGGAGGTTTGTGTCATTTGTTGAGGAGTGATGTGATCGGTCTATCTCACTCGAGTCTTGTGTATGATCGTTCTAGGGATTTCTGCTTGTGTCAGCACTGTCCATCTCACTCGGCTTTTGTGTATGATAGTTCTGGGGATTTCTGCTTGTGTCAGCACTGACCCTCTCATTCGGGTCTTGTGTATGATCGTTCTGGGGATTTCTGCTTGTGTCAGCACTGTCCATCTCACTCGGCTTTTGTGTATGATAGTTCTGGGGATTTCTGCTTGTGTCAGCACTGACCCTCTCATTCGGGTCTTGTGTATGATAGTTCTGGGGATTTCTGCTTGTGTCAGCACTGACCCTCTCATTCGGGTCTTGTGTATGATCGTTCTGGGGATTTCTGCTTGTGTCAGCACTGTCAATCTCACTCGGGTCTTGTGTATGATCGTTTTGGGGATTTCTGCTTTTGTCAGCACTGTCCATCTCACTCGGCTTTTGTGTATGATAGTTCTGGGGATTTCTGCCTGTGTCAGCACTGACCCTCTCATTCGGGTCTTGTGTATGATCGTTCTGGGGATTTCTGCTTGTGTCAGCACTGTCCATCTCACTCGGCTTTTGTGTATGATAGTTCTGGGGATTTCTGCTTGTGTCAGCACTGACCCTCTCATTCGGGTCTTGTGTATGATAGTTCTGGGGATTTCTGCTTGTGTCAGCACTGACCCTCTCATTCAGGTCTTGTGTATGATCGTTTTGGGGATTTCTGCTTGTGTCAGCACTGTCCATCTCACTCGGCTCTTGTGTATGATCGTTCTAGGGATTTCTGCCTGTGTCAGCACTGTCCATCTCACTCGGGTCTTGAGTATGATCGTTCTGGGGATTTCTGCCTGTGTCAGCACTGTCCCTCTCACTCGGGTCTTGAGTATGATCGTTCTAGGGATTTCTGCTTGTGTCAGCACTGTCCCTCTTACTCGGGTCTTGAGTATGATCGTTCTAGGGATTTCTGCCTGTGTCAGCACTGTCCATCTCACTCGGGTCTTGAGTATGATCGTTCTAGGGATTTCTGCTTGTGTCAGCACTGTCCCTCTTACTCGGGTCTTGAGTATGATCGTTCTAGGGATTTCTGCCTGTGTCAGCACTGTCCATCTCAATCGGGTCTTGAGTATGATCGTTCTGGGGATTTCTGCCTGTGTCAGCACTGTCCCTTTCACTCGGGTCTTGAGTATGATCGTTCTAGGGATTTCTGCTTGTGTCAGCACTGTCCATCTCACTCGGCTCTTGTGTATGATCGTTCTGGGGATTTCTGCCTGTGTCAGCACTGTCCCTCTCACTCGGGTCTTGTGTATGATCGTTCTAGGGATTTCTGCTTGTGTCAGCACTGTCCATCTCACTCGGGTCTTGTGTATGATCGTTCTAGGGATTTCTGCCTGTGTAAGCACTGTCAATCTCACTCGGCTCTTATGTATGATCGTTCTAGGGATTTCTGCCTGTGTAAGCACTGTCAATCTCACTCGGGTCTTGTGTATGATCGTTCTAGGGATTTCTGCCTATGTAAGCACTGTCAATCTCACTCGGGTCTTGTGTATGATCATTCTAGGGATTGTGCCTGTATAAGCACTGTCAATCTCACTCGGCTCTTATGTATGATCGTTCTAGGGATTTCTGCCTGTGTAAGCACTGTCAATCTCACTCGGGTCTTGTGTATGATCATTCTAGGGATTTCTGCCTGTGTAAGCACTGTCAATCTCACTCGGCTCTTATGTATGATCGTTCTAGGGATTTCTGCCTGTGTAAGCAATGTCAATCTCACTCGGGTCTTTTGTATGATCGTTCTAGGGATTTCTGCCTGTGTAGGCACTGTCAATCTCACTCGGCTCTTATGTATGATCGTTCTAGGGATTTCTGCCTGTGTAAGCACTGTCAATCTCACTCGGGTCTTGTGTATGATCGTTCTGGGGATTTCTGCCTGTGTAAGCACTGTCAATCTCACTCGGGTCTTGTGTATGATCGTTCTAGGGATTTCTGCGTGTGTAAGCACTGTCAATCTCACTCGGGTCTTGTGTATGATCATTCTAGGGATTTCTGCCTGTATAAGTACTGTCAATCTCACTCGGGTCTTGTGTATGATCGTTCTAGGGATTTCTGCCTGTGTAAGCACTGTCAATCTCACTCGGGTCTTGTGTATGATCGTTCTGGGGATTTCTGCCTGTGTAAGCACTGTCAATCTCACTCGGGTCTTGTGTATGATCGTTCTGGGGATTTCTGCCTGTGTAAGCACTGTCAATCTCACTCGGGTCTTGTGTATGATCGTTCTAGGGATTTCTGCGTGTGTAAGCACTGTCAATCTCACTCGGGTCTTGTGTATGATCATTCTAGGGATTTCTGCGTGTGTAAGCACTGTCAATCTCACTCGGGTCTTGTGTATGATCGTTCTAGGGATTTCTGCCTGTGTAAGCACTGTCAATCTCACTCGGGTCTTGTGTATGATCATTCTAGGGATTCTGCCTGTATAAGCACTGTCAATCTCACTCGGCTCTTATGTATGATCGTTCTAGGGATTTCTGCCTGTGTCAGCACTGTCAATCTCACTCGGGTCTTGTGTATGATCGTTCTAGGGATTTCTGCCTGTGTAAGCACTGTCAATCTCACTCGGCTCTTATGTATGATCGTTCTAGGGATTTCTGCCTGTGTAAGCAATGTCAATCTCACTCGGGTCTTTTGTATGATCGTTCTAGGGATTTCTGCCTGTGTAGGCACTGTCAATCTCACTCGGCTCTTATGTATGATCGTTCTAGGGATTTCTGCCTGTGTAAGCACTGTCAATCTCACTCGGGTCTTGTGTATGATCGTTCTAGGGATTTCTGCGTGTGTAAGCACTGTCAATCTCACTCGGGTCTTGTGTATGATCATTCTAGGGATTTCTTCCTGTATAAGCAATGTCAATCTGACTTGGGTCTTGTGTATGATCGTTCTAGGATTTCTGCCTGTGTAAGCACTGTCAATCTCACTCGGCTCTTATGTATGATCGTTCTAGGGATTTCTGCCCCTGTAAGCACTGTCAATCTCACTCGGCTCTTGTGTATGATCATTCTAGGGATTTCTGCCTGTGTAAGCACTATCAATCTCACTCGGGTCTTGTGTATGATCGTTCTAGGGATTTCTGCCTGTGTAAGCACTATCAATCTCACTCGGCTTTTGTGTATGATCGTTCCAGGGATTTCTGCCTGTGTAAGCAGTGTCAATCTCACTCGGGTCTTGTGTATGATCATTCTAGGGATTTCTGCCTGTGTAAGCACTGTCAATCTCACTCGGCTCTTATGTATGATCGTTCTATGGATTTCTGCCTGTGTAAGCACTTTCAATCTCAATCGGGTCTTGTGTATGATCGTTCTAGGGATTTCTGCCTGTGTAAGCACTATCATTCTCACTCGGCTCTTGTGTATGATCGTTCTAGGGATTTCTGCCTGTGTAAGCACTGTCAATCTCACTCGGGTCTTGTGTATGATCGTTCTGGGGATTTCTGCCCCTGTAAGCACTGTCAATCTCACTCGGGTCTTGTGTATGATCGTTCTAGGGATTTCTGCCTGTGTAAGCACTATCAATCTCACTCGGCTCTTGTGTATGATCGTTCTAGGGATTTCTGCCTGTGTAAGCACTGTCAATCTCACTCGGGTCTTGTGTATGATCGTTCTGGGGATTTCTGCTTGTGTCAGCACTGTCAATCTCACTCGGCTCTTGTGTATGATCGTTCTAGGGATTTCTGCCTGTGTAAGCACTGTTCATCTCACTCGGGTCTTGTGTATGATCGTTCTAGGGATTTCGGCCTGTGTCAGCACTGTACCTCTCTCTCGGGTCTTGTGTATGATCATTCTAGGGATTTCTGCTTGTGTCAGCACTGTCCCTCACACTCGGCTCTTGTGTATGATCGTTCTAGGGATTTCTGCCTGTGTAAGCACTGTCAATCTCACTCGGCTCTTGTGTATGATCGTTCTGGGCATTTCTCCCTGTGTGAGCACTGTCAATCTCACTCGGGTCTTGTGTATGATTGTTTTAGTTATTTCTGCCTAAAATTGTCAGCACTGTCCATTGAAAGTATCATGGCAATCAATGCATTAGTTATTCAGATACTCCAGCCCTTGTATTTTTATTTTTTTTTTATTATTGGGGGGGGGGGGGGTACTTACGAGCCCCATAGCTCGGAGGATATGGGTAACAGAGACCTAATTTAAGGTTTTTCGTGAAATTTTTCTTGTACCCACCTGAATGTCAAGCTAGAAGATGTGTCCGTTAACAAGGCACAAAATATAACCGTTAGACCTAGAATCTTTCAACTTAACACCCAGGGAGGTCAATGAAAAATCTCCGTAGAAACCTGAAAGTTTGTCTCTGTTACCCATAACCTCCAAGCAAACTTCTAGTATCCCATAGAATAATTAAAAAAATTAATACAAAAGTTCGAGTATTTGAATAATTAATCCATTGATGCCATGAAACCAGGATGGGGGGGGGGGGGGTCCCCCGACGTTTAACTTTCACAGACTACTGGCCTTAACTCTAGTACAAATGCACCAATGAAATATATGTAATCTTTATCCTCATATAAAGTCTATAGCGATATACAAACAACATATCAAAGAAACACCCACATACTTCTTCCTTCAGCGTTATAGGAGCATAAAAATAAGGAGGAGGAAAACTGGGAAAAGGCAGCATGGACCGGAGGTAACGATAGAGAGGTCTAGAGCTCGGAACAAATGCGGCTGGCTTGAACAAAAAGACGGTTGACTTTAGTAGTAAGCCGGGTTTCGTGGGTCGACTCGAGTAGCAAAATATCGGTTGGCTTAAACTAACCTGAAAGCCTATAAATCTGACGATGTAACAAAGTACCAATTATTTTTAACAGATAATCTATAATACTTGTGACATATTGCATCCATTAACATTTAACTGTTTGTGATTAAATATCGAGTATAATTTATACTGTTGGTTTCATTAGAAACCCTTTCATACTTGAACAATCACACCGTTTCCTTTCAGTGACAAGAGAAAAAGTGGCCCATACAGTCATAAGGCTCAGCAAAATTTGACATACAGGTGGCGCATGTGTTCATTATTGATAATACGATCTGGTGAAAAATATCTTTGAATAATGGGTAGAATGATATCCAGAGTGCTCAAAGACATACACAGAGGTCGTAGTGACCTAGTTTCAGGTGTCCAGGGAGATTTGTTATGGCCGGCCATGGGTTTTAAGTAAGTGGATTCCAGGTCCAGCAGTTACGATTTGTGCCCCGTTAATGGACGGACAGACAGAAGGACGACGGACAGAGTGATTTCTATTGCTCTACTCAGAAGACTTTCAGTGAGCTGAGCTAATAAGAAAACCTGAACATTGTTACAAATAATGTTCTTCAGATAAGGCCCTTGAAATACACAACTGTAATAGCTATATGGAGCTACAAAGCAGGGAGATCTTCTCTTTATGAAAACAGTATATAATTGACGTGTATGAAAGACACAACATTCAGCCTTATAGACCCACATGGAGTATAAAAGGGGCCGCAAGATGGCGAAGCTGTCAGTCATTGAAATTTAAATACCTGTCAAGACGCATCGCCCGAAATCATGTAAAAAGTCATCATGCTTGAATTCTAGGCCATTATTCAGTATAATATTTGTCTGACATACGCATTTTAACTCAAGGAATCTAATGTGACCATTTAAAGATCATACGTTATATATTTTCTCCAATATCTGACGATGTTGCTCACCAGCCGGCCAGCTGTCAGTGCCGATCACCGATCGCCCCCGGCTAGGAAAGACTGGATAAATTTAGTTTAGTCGAGCGAGTTTCTCTCTCAGACAAAACGTATGCCTTATTGATGCATCAAATATTATTGTTCTCATTTTTAAAGTGATAAAATCAAGTATTATTTTAGATATTCCCAGTTCTAGTGCCGAGGCGGACTGTCAGGTTGCATAGGTTTGAAATGGCAGTTGGGGGGTCACGTGACATGACACCCCCAATGTAAACAATAACAGACTGCACGTGTTTTAGTGGGCGTTGCCTGGTCTTTTGCCTCCACAAAACATAGTGGAATCAGTGTAGTTACATTGAACCTCTTCTTCTACTGAACTGATTTTTTTCTGCTCTTGAAACACCTCATGGGGGCATATATCTGTTTAATTATAAATTCAACTGAAGGACGACTGCTGATATTATGAACATCTAAAGATGGTAGCATGGAAATATTTTTATTTAGTATTTCATAAAAAACAATCATGAAATATATTATTAATTCAGGATGACCATAATTAATTGCAGAAAGCACACAAATCGGAATGACGCTGTCGACTTAACTATTAGATATTATTCATATTTTAAATAATTTCACAATATATGTTTATGTTATCTGTAACAAAACAAATTTATCGCCACACACACATATATATAACTTAAATAACTTATTCTAAATAGTTATCTCAACTTTTCTCTGTGTTAGGCTATATAGTGTATGGCGTCCGCATGGTCATTAAAAAATGGACACTAAACATGTTCAGTGAATTATTTTTCTAGTCCCTCGCCTTATACCAATCACGTGAAGAATGCTATTGGTTTATTTTTCCCAGCTGTCAGGATCGGGTCACCTATCAGTTGATTTCACGACAAGGTTAAATTCAACAATTTCACGCCATGGAGACTGTACATCAGATGATTAATAAATGAATTTGCAGCCTCAGAATTTAAAAAACATTTCATATTTGACCAATCTCATCAGGATCTGTATTAATCAGATTCATAGTTTAAGATAGGCCTAATACAAACCCAAAATGATTTACATCATCACAAAAAAATAACCAAGTTGTATAAATATTAACTCAAAGAGAAAGGTTATTTTTCAAAATGTATGTGGTCTTATATATGTGAATCAGGTATGCTGAATAAAGAATGGGTCATGTATACATGTATCGGTAAGTATATGTGTGTGCCGACTATTGTGGTAATATTATAAATTATGACACAAATATTTTAGAAATATTTTTTTTTATCTAAATAATAAAATGAAGGTTTACCTAATTATCCACTTTAATTAATATTTTTATTTTTTGCATTGCTAAAAGATGTATATTTTGTTTATGCAAAATTGCTATTTTAACAATGGGCTTCGCCATTTTATGAAAACATAGCTGTCCACAATGACAGCTATAAAATATACCTGGTTTGTCCGTGTAGGTTTCCAGCCCTCACTGGATTATAGCACTTGCAAAAAGCCCTTATACATTTTCAAAGAGGTTATGTTATCTCCTCTTTTTCTTTTCTTTTTTTTGTCTGTCTTGTATAGCTTCAGTGTAATAAATCTTGATGAAAGACAGGTCTTGTGACAAGGATAGATTTGATTTAATTTTTAAAGTCGCAGATGCAGGATTCTTTCTGCATCGGTCCACCATTTGGTGGACACATATGGCACTATTAACAATTTTCCTCGTATTTCTTGGCACACACTGATTGATACATTCACGTAGGTAACCATGCTTGTTAATATACATTCACATGTATATATATATATATATATATATATATATATATATATATATATATATATACACACACATATATATATCCCGAATTCTAAACTTCGTTTTCTTTTTTTGGGGGGGTAGAGGTTTCCTCACCCGGACTTAAAACAATCCAGTTTCAGTTTTGAACCTTTAAAAAGCCTCCTCTAATATTACATTGCCTCATGGAAAGTAATTGTAATTTTGATCATAAAATAGGCCTACTGCTCGTCATAACCAACTTTCATCTGAATGTGCATGCACGCGTTGAACCTCTGTGGTGTTACATTGTTACATACCAAAACCGCAATGTCACAATGTCAACAAAATTGCTGAAAATAAAAATACTCATATTCTGTGAATTTTTATTCATTTATGCCCATGCAAAGTTGCAACGACACATATCCAGTTTCTATCTTTGGTAAAAAGTGGGGATATTTCGTGAATGAAGAAGTTGGCTTACATGTGGTCGGTAATATAAAAAATCCAAATCAGGCTATTTAAAATCTCTATGGAGACAATAATGTGTAAATTGAACTTTATTGTTCTTATTAAATATTTGCTCTCAAAAAATTTTTGGATGACAAAACTCGGGGAATCTTCGATACCACATCTCTGATCATGCACATGGCTTGCTTCCAAACGAAGTCTTGTTTCAGCAAACCCCGCAAGTGCAGTAAAAAACATCTGTCTTATAATAACTAACGTTTCTACCGTCATGCTGATATACATTTCATGCAAAACTTTCAATGTGTCAGCGTCTTCAAAACTACATATAAAGCGCGGTAATCATACAGTACGAAAATAGGTCGATGCCGCTGCCGGTCATGTCCATATTTTCAATGCCGGCGACCATGTTCGTTTTTCCAGTCACGCGTGGACTGCAATTACAGTATGTGACACATATTTAAGTGAATTTCTGTAATGACCACTAACACGCGCCTACCTTCTTCACTTGGTACATCATTTTATAAATTCCTACAAACACACGTGTTAAAGAACTAGTGCGTACATCACTCGATCGGCCATGAGGCCGCGAGTAGCCCAGTGTCAACATGTGCTCGCGTTTCGAGGTCATGTCAAACCGGAAGGCTGACGTAATCCCATCATCCAAAGGGAAATCGACGTGCGTTAAACCTCAAGCAGCGTTTAGAAAATAAAAATTAATGGTTTATTACGTTTAACGAGGATACATTTCTTGTCAATTGCTGTTTATATAATCCTGCACTGCAGTAATCTGCCGAGCTCACGCAAGTACACGTGCTTGATCATTTTGCCAAACACCATGTCGCTCCGCCTCAATTACCATATAAGGAAGACGCGCACTGCGCATGCGACCCGATCCGCCGAGACGGACGCTCGTTTGTCATTGGCTATGAGGCCGATGCCAGAAAACTGATTCTCTGAGCCATTCACTACGCAAAGTTTGCCGAACTGATTTCAAAAGGCCGAAGCGTAGTGAATGACTCTGAGCCTGACAACGACACGCCAATGTTGCAAATCGCTGATTTTATTTTTAGGGGTGTCAGACTTAAACATTTATAAAAATACGGCCTTACTTCAACTTTGTCAGTAAGCATCAAATCAACAAAATTAACTTTGTATTAGTCTGTGCATGTTTCGGGTAGTTTTAATATTAAACGATTTATATTTTTGTATTAATTTTTATCTCAAGCCAACCTTATCTGCAAAAGAAAAAAACCGACTTAATGGATTATCGGCGGCGCCTCGTGATAAGCTGAACTCGTCGCGGCTTGATCTTAACTCTGCTGGCGGCGGCGCAAAATGGCGGCGACGCCGGGATCTAGAGATGTCAAGGGAGTTGGATTTCCTCTGGAAAATGAATAACATTTTATGACTCGTACCCAAAGGCAAAAAAAATAAAAGGTATGGTTTTAAGGCACCGCCCACGTCAATTTAACCCCCCCCCCCCCCCCCCATCCAAAATTTTTATTTTGATTTCGTCTTTCAAGAAGATAAAATATTACAATTTTGATAAGTTTTCCTTTGTAATGTAGTGCTTTTACCTGTTTAGAAAAAAATATGTTATTATGATGCTTCTCCCTTATCATATGACATTTTTATCGAAACATGAAAAAGGAAATAATGCGATGCTGCCCGGAGCACATTGCAATGTAAACACATGCAGCGATTCTGCCCGGAGCACATTGCAATGTAAACATATGCAGCGATGCTGCCCGGAGCACATTGCAATGTAAACACATGCAGCGATGCTGCCCGGAGCACAATATTATGTAAACCCATGCAGTGATGCTGCTGGGAGCGCATTATAATGCAAACACATTCAGTGATGCTGTGTTTGCTTGAACAAATATGTTTTAAAACCAATCTATGATACAGACAAACACTGCTGATAATGTGAAATGAAACAGTATGGTGCTGATGCAGTGAAATGACACAATCTACACTTATTTATTTATTAATTTATTGATATACATTACTTTACGAGGGTATTATACAAACCGAATGAGTGCTTAGGCACTAATCTCACTTAGGGCCCTCGAGAAAGATTATAAATAGCATAAATGTTTGTACATACATGAGTAAATACACATATATAAAAACTTGATCCGCAAATCACAAGCCACTTCATACATAATTTAATAAGTAGCTTAAAACATAAAATATTCTATGATGAAACAGAAAGATCAGTCTGAATCTGAAGTATATATTGTTTAGTGCCCGTTTAAAAGAGAGTAGTCCCACTGAACCCTTCACTGATTCTAGAAGATTATTCCACATACTCGCAATCGTGAATTGCCTCCCGCATCGTCTCCGTGCAGGCAAAAGGCAGAGCCAGTCTTTTCTCAGAATAAGATCTTAAGGAATACCGAGAGCTTACTTGCTCAATAGGAAAAAGACTAAGTATGTACATAGGAGTAAGCGAGTTAAACACCTTAAACATGACAGTACATTTGTGATATTTACATGCGTAATATGAGTACGCCAAGACAATGAGATGTCGATATGTACATCTAGAAGTTTGATTTGTTCCACATTTAGTATCATCACACCATTTATAAGTACATGAAGATTTCTTGTATGAATTTGTCTCTTACGCTGCTTTTGGTATCATCACACCATTTATAAGTACATGAAGATTTCTTGTATGAATTTGTCTCTTACGCTGCTTTTGGTATCATCACACCATTTATAAGTACATGAAGATTTCTTGTATGAATTTGTCTCTTACGCTGCTTTTGGTATCATCACACCATTTATAAGTACATGAAGACTTCTTGTAGGAATTTGTCTCTTACGCTGCTTTTGGTATCATCACACCATTTATAAGTTTTTTAAGATTTCTTGTCTAAATTTGTTTCTACGCTGAGATGAACATGTTATCATTGCCTATGTTTTCTTGGTATTGACGACAAATCTGTTGGTTGTACACCATGTGTTAACTTTAGACAAAGCCCAAATCAGAGCTGCCTCAATGTCAGATATATTTTATTAGATAAATATAATGTTGTGTAATCTGCAAACATTTCCATTCAACAATGAGTGAGATGAAGTGGCAAATCATTAATATATAAAGAAGAAACATAAGAAGGCCGAGGATTGAGCCTTGTAGTACTCAAGACACACAAAACACGGGAGTTGATATTTTCCTAAGATAACTAACGGACTTGACGCGATCTTAAATGTAAGACTCAAACCATTTCATAGTGGTATTCGAACATGTTTTCTTTCAAATCAAAGGCTTCAAAGAAGTCTATTGCTAAGCAACCAAAAAGATATCCTTGATCGATAGAATAAACCCAATCATTAACTCTAGTGAGGCAAATTTGGCAAGAATGCAGCGTTCTGAAGCCAGATTGACTCGATGTTATTAGACCGCAAGAAATAAGTACAAAATAATATAAAGAAGTGATTATAACCAGTTTTTCTGGGAATTTTGATAAACAGCTGAGAACTCAAATCGTTCTATAATTGTCAGGGATTTTTGCACCGTCTCTTTCTGTATTGCGCTCACGTTAACCCTTTTCAACAATCCAGGAAACAATTCGGACTGCAAGGAAATATTAAATATTTTCGTTAGTACAAACCGCCGCCGTAAGAAATTGCAGGGAGATACTATATCGCTTTGTATTTATCTAGCTTCTGTAATTCGTTGTATACAAATCGACATGAAATTATTAGTATATTGAAAAGGTTCTGGTTATCGACTTTTTCATGTACATATGTCAAGAGTTCGAGTGTTCGCTCATAGTCTACAACGTATGTCGAATCTACAAACCTGTTAACAGCTTCTGCAAAATGGGAATTGGAAAGTGTAGCAATTTCAGATGAGCTGGTCAAATTTTCACCATTTAAATGCATACACGGTGCACTCGACCTCTGGGTTTCCAGTATTTCTTTCATGTGACGCTAAGAATTATAGATATCACCGGCAAAAGTATTTAAAACATCTTTTTAAACATCTCGACAGTAGTTCCGCTTGGCTTGTTTCATTCTGTTAGTAACCTTGTTATGGTAGTGCTTGTAATGTGAAAATCTAGCAGAGCGTTTGGAGGAGTCCCTGGGATGTCTGAGATTATTAATATCTTCGGTAAACCATTTTGGTTGAGAAATGTTTGTTTGACTCTCTTACATTTGATGGGTACATGCGCATCAACAATATTCTTAAATATGTTTGTAAATCGTCAATAGCTTCATGAACATGATCTGTCTCGGTGTCTTTAAAACCAAAGTATTTAACAAAAGTGTGTTGTTTGTCACCAGCTCAGATGAGCATGTGAAGTAAGTCATTACCACTTTTTTTATATTTGGTAAACGCTCCAGGTCGTGGGCTTTAAGTGACTTTTGCTTTAACTTGCATATTCGATGTACCTGGTTCTTTTTTCAAAAGTTTTAATTTTACAGGGGTTGGTTCCTCTAAAGTTAGATAGGTATATATGGAAGCCGCACCCAGCATAACCTGCTTATCAATGCTACATTAATAAAAAATGTTTCTGAATAAGTTTGAAAAAAAAATTGAAAAAAAAATTATTTGAAGAAATTACATGACTGTATATGGAATAATGAAAGTTTATGAAAGATAATTTGAATAAATTGAAGCTCAATACCGATCTTTTTAGTTGTCCATTGTTGGAGGTTTTAGGTATGATAACAAAAACATTTATGTCGTTTAAGGCTCTTGCACTCGAAAAATCAACTGAAAATGCCAATGCGGAAAGACAGGTTCAGGCAAATGGCCCCTACAGTATTAAATGCTTGTCCTGAGCTTTGTTTATATTCACCAGGTTGATCGGAAACTGATGATGCGCCCAGATAAACGGCAAGTTCACATCTTTCGGTACAGGAAATAACTTCAGCCTTGGATCGTTGCTTTGTCTTTAATCAAATTAACGCAATGTTAATATCCGGATTACTCAGAAAATCTGCAGAGGGTTAGTGTAAAACTATGTGATCAATTAATTAAATTTTGGAGGTAACAAGAATCGACAAGAATTCCTTTGTCCCCATGTAGAAGCCGCTTTGATGTTAAAACCGGGTCACTGAAGCGTGACAGTGTTTATACTTGATAAGTGTACACTTGAACACATGACTGATAAGGAGATTCTGGTGGAGGTTTTTTTTTTTTTTTACTCCGACAGCAGAATCTACTTGTTAATAGAGTACCTATCAGTTAAAAGATGTACTGGTGATATATTTTCATTTTTCAAAGTCCCTAGAAGTTGCTGAGCCAATACAAATGAGCCAATACATCCACCCCGACCCCCACCCCTCTCGAACAGTGTTTAAGTTTTACGGCTTTCAACAAACTTTTTCCAAACAACCCACATACTGGATGAACTATTGAAACCATGGTTATAAAAATATATTTAAGAATGTTTAGAAACCAACATACCTGTTAACTCTTAAAAAAAGCCAAACTGAGGTCGTGTAATTGGTCGTATAGTGTTACCCCTACTGAAATTAAGCGCTCGCTTTGAAAGTGCAGTCATGTGCTCTTTGTTTTGAATTAAAAAGCTTTACTTTCTGTTTAGGGAAGTATTGCACTATTGCACCGCGAATTGCACAATACGTTCTGCGGCTAGTGAGCACGAAAGACAGGAAAATCCCCAAAGCGCCTCCTGAATAAACGTGAAGGACCTTAAAGCACAAAAGAAATAGGAGCATCTATTATTATAATTATTAATTATGCAGCTTAATAAGGCATAAATCTGCAAAATAAAAGAGAACAACGCGGATAGGTGTGCAGAATTTGGAGAGTTAGGAGAGCGGAAGTAGCCGCTGTAAACCATCGTCTAGAAAAAGCCAATATTAATTATATAGATATGTATGATCCTACTACTATTTTCTCTTGGCTGGAGAACAAAGGTTATCGTTACTTAGATTCAATGCACCCCGGGGGCTCCCTCAGCCCGTACGCTCCCGAGGCAGCGGAAATCTTACTCTTCTAAAGAAGCAACTGATTTCACGCTGCCAGCCTTGACCGTTTATGATATATTTAGACACCAGATGGCGGTTCGTTGTCCGCTGAAAAACACGTGCGTATGATGTGACAAGCAGCTAACGAGATGCCAGTAAACAAACACTCGACAGGCACCCTGGCTCCGCCCATAGCTGCGCTTCAAGCGCCGTTTGAAGACAGTTTACGGTCGAATTTTAATTGCTCCCTCTGCATTCTCGCATCATCGACCGATTCGATTCTGACAGTATGACTGTGTTAGCTTAGCCATGTATCTGTTGTCTGCAGAACTGAAACCAGCAAGCGAGGTGTGCACGCAGCCTTTGTTGTTACGTTTCGTTTGAATTACAGCTCAACGGACGGGCATCCTATGTGCCCAAGGCCCTAAGCAAAGCACGTCTGCGGCAATTCTCTCCGAGAATGTGGCCTGTTCAGACGGTTACCGGGACGTTGAACTGTCACTTAAAACGAAATGGACATGATTGACTCCGTGAATTCCTCGCTTGGCCGTGTCTTCCAGCACAAGGTCTCATCTGATTGGACAAAATACAGTGCTCCCCTCTGGTGTAGCAATTCGGGAAACGTGGTCATAACAAACAGCGCTTACCATATAGGCAGCAGGCCTATAGTTAAAGCGCTGGGTAAAGAGCGTACCTCAGCGCGAAGCTGATCGGGTTGTTTTAGAGGATTATGAGCTATCTCGTGGAATTCGTGGAGTCTTAATGTAACATGCATTCCTATATATGTTTTCCTTGAAATTTTAGCGGGAGTGGACGACATTCCTGCCGAGGATGCGGAACGACCACTGAAAGATTTAGAAGAGGGAATGTTTGTTCTTTGTGACTCCGTTTTCGGTCGCCAGTCTTGAGCTACTGTTCATGATGCGCAATTACAAACAAGCAACATTAACACCAACGCTACACTGCCTGTATGTTCCATGTTTGTCCACTGCTCCGGAAAACTCGACAAGTTGATCTGTCTCGGAATGCAATAACGGTGTCCTATTTATTCGTTTTAGGGTTGACATTGTCCCCTTTTGTCTAATGTTACTGTGTCTTTGTCAATATTCACAAAAATTCATATAATCCGTTTGGTCAGGCAAATGCACCGGATGGATGAGCAAAGCACATTTATCCAATTAAATAAAGTGTATGGTAGTAATGAAAGGCTGTCAGGCGATGGGAGTGATTGTGTGTCAATCAGAATTTATGATAAAAATGCACTGTCAATACCATTGCACTGAACCCTATTGTACTCTATCACAAATAAATGGAGGATGCTATTTCATTGCCATATGAGAAGTCATTACATGCCGCACCCAGAAATCGATAATAGTTCTCGATCACACGTTGTTACTAGATAACACTTTGCTTTTAAATGTTTCCCACAAGGCATTTACACAGTCAGTTTGTATTGGCTTCAAAAATATGACATTCTAATTAAATTTCCTATGTTTTTGTACTCTATTCTGATTTTATTATAACTAAATAATGAACTGTGTCATATGTCATTTTTACAAAAAAGACTGAAACCTAGAATTGGACGTTTTATATCGAGTAAGCAAACATTTCACGTAGTCGGCCTTGTGCACTCCGTATAATGTTCTAATACAATGTCACATTCACTGCTGCGTCAAGGGAAGAATTTTGCACCTACAAATTATTCAAAACCAAACAAAAATCTTCAAAAATCTATATCCTAAGCAGATCTAAACAGAAAAATTAACTAGAGGACCGTGGATATATGTTACCGCTACTTTTTATTAGTTATAGTTTTTAAATGATTTACTGGCCAAGCACTAGGGCTGGGTATCGGTCAACCAATTCAGGTAGAATACGTATTGACGATACGCTTCATTTTTCTTTTTGTATCATTTCTGATTAAAAGCTTAGTGGATGAAGTTTGAATAAATAAAAAAAATATTAGTGTATCATCATTCACACGTGCTGGCTTGTCATAGAGAACTGAATATATATATATATATATATATATATATATATATATATATATATATATATATATATATATATATATATATATATATATAGAAGGTAGTGTTACCCTCCGATGTAAAGTGCTCTATGGCCTACAGACTAGGCCAGAGCGGTATAACTATAAATATAAAATTTAAAACACTAAATAACTTGCCCTGCCCTGTTATGTTCCAGTATCGCACGTGTACCCCGACCAATCCTATTGTGCACCCGAGGACAATAGGATCAGTGTCAGTCTTTCACATTCCCCCCCGCCCCCCCTCCCCGAATCGCACAAAGCATAATCTCGTAACCTCGTAGTCTCGGCTTTTCAAACCACGCCGTTAGCTTCGTTCTGACCACATTCACCTGATGATCAGGTCGCATCCCGTGAAACAGACTGGTGTGAATTAACAGTGTTGTTTTTCTTCAGAGTTATATATATATATATATATATATATATATATATATATATATATATATATATATATATATATATATATACATATATATATATATATACGATGGAGAAAAACAACACTGTAAATTCACTACAGACTGTTTCACGGGATTCGACCCGATATATATATATATATATATATATATATATACCCCTCATCCAGTCGATCATTCGACAATATGTGGTCTTTTTAGCTCTTAAAAGGTCAAAATAAAAACTTAAGATTTATAAATAACTTAGATATAGTTAAAGTTGAGATTGTATGTTTCATATCTATATTTGTGGGCAGTTTCAGTGTTTCATTGATACGACGATACAATATTGGAGGGGATGGATCACCGGTTGGATGTGGCGTATCGATTTGTATTTATATAGCGGTATATGGATATAGCTACCAAGCACCAAAATCTTTAATCATTTTTTTAATTTAACGGCAACCCATGAATATCAGACAAGGGGGACTTCTAAATTTTATTGCCTTTACCCAAACCCAAGTCTGAACTTTACAAATCCTTATTTGCCTATTCTTGACCTTTCCAGTGGAACAAACTGCCAGCTCATGTACGAATTCTTACGTCACTTCCCGTATTCAAAAGAGAGTTAAAGCATTTCTCTTCAAGTCCAAATACTGAATAACCGGCATTTCTGCTTCCGTGAATCATAAAAACTCTTGTGGTTTTAATGTTTATTCTTGCATATCGATATTTATCCGATATTTAAACATTGTGGACTGTGTATGTGTCTATTGTGATTGTTTTTACATATCATGTTTCGCCGACATCCGTTTATAATATCATGTAGGATTTTAATATTTCGTGTATGTCTTATTATATACATTGTATATATAGTTCTCTAATTCATCTCATCGCCTGTTCAAATATTTTATGATCCACTTCTAATGTATTAATATATATGCAAATGTAATAGGACCCCAATGAAAACAGCATTAAGCTGAATGGGCTTTCCTGATAAAATATATTTGTTATAAATAAATAATAAATAAATTAATGTGTAAAATTTATAAGCAACAATGGCAAAAATAACACTAAACCTCTCCCCTACCTACGGCGACAACTTCATGTAATGTGGTAAGCTAATGTGAGATTATATCTCTATATTACTGATTTCACAAAGTGTGATCGATTATTAAGTATCTATATTGTTGGATTCTCCATAATAATGTAAAATACTACATTCGAAGGGATTTTATTCTCTTTCAAGCTGTATTAATGCCATAAATTTCATGCAATTTGTTTATTTTTTAAATCATCTATGATAAACTTTAATTTATTAATTCTATAGCTGCTCTTTGGAACGAACATGAGTTCGTCAATTTGATTAGTCATGACAGCACAATCTATATTAAAATATGTTTGATGACTGGAATGCTATTCTTTGGGCTTCCACTTAGTAAGCCCATGACTATAATGACCAGCATGAACATTTACTAAATTACTTCGCACTCTGTGCTCCTGCGTGGACGTGTTACTGCCTACAAGTAGTATGTTTAGATGATGTCGGTTGATACATATAGGCCTTTTAGACCTTTAATCAATGGGAACGGATTTCATCTTATCTAACAATGGAAGGCCTTTACGTTCAAATAATAAATATAATGGATGCCACTGATATACTCAGCTAGGCATTCAACTGCATTTGATGGTTAGTTAAAGCATCTATTTTCACTCATATTAATAACCCTTCAATCTAACCTCTTTATTTCGAATCACTGATGTTATCGGCTGGATTATGACACCCTCTGTGTTTAATAATCCACGCCTTATACAACAATCAATCGTTATTCTTTATGGCGAGATAAAAGCCGTGAGACTCAGTGATAGGCCTGGGTTAACGGGCATGTTACTGGTGTAACCTGCAAATAAATGGCATAAAATCATTGCCGTTATTGCTTTGCCCTTTTGACAATAACAATGTAACGCTACAATAATTACATTTTTAAATGAAAGGCTGTTGTAAGTTATTCCTTGCATCTCGATAGAACCTTTAGCCAACTGCCGTATGGGTCAAAGTCAAGAGCCCGAACAAACGCAGTTCATTAATAACCAAGTATAAAGCAGATGCGTTTAACGTCCTGAACGATATATATACAGAAGAACCCCACAATTACGACCACCCCTAGGACTGAAGTGGTCGTAATTTGGGGGTGGTCGCAATTATGGGGTTGTCGCAAGGCGGGGTTATATATATATGTATGTGTATATATATATATATATTGTATATATATATATATATATATATAAATATATATATATACAAACACACACACATGTATATATATACTGTGAAATAAAAGAATTTTTAAGAAATATTAAAAATTGTTATTTCAGCTAGATCCAGTTTATTTTTAATATTTTTTTTAAGTAACCAGCTCCACTTTTTCATGTTTGCTTAACTAAGTACAAAATTCACCTACAGAATAACATTCAGGCTTCGGACTACGTGACAGAGGCTTACAAGCGATAATCCTGGCTTCAACCTAGCGGCAGCCTGTCAACCAAACGTCGATTCTTAATTAACTGCAGTCCCCTATTTCAGTTATTTTAGAAGGCCTGAGTGTCATGTTGTCATGGCTAGCTCAAACCAGAATCGGTGTACCAATTGTGTGGGGTTCTGAGCGTTTGTCATCCCCATCCTAGGGTCATGACATCGAGGAACCCGCGAAAGGTGCACTCGTTTGGGAGTGAAACACGAATGTTGGTCACCGTCTCTCCATTACACCTGCAGAGTGCTCACATATGGTCGGGGCCGTGCTCCTGGGCTGTAATTCGAACGCGTAATCACGGCTTTGAGCCCTGTACTCCACATCTAGACTGCATAAGCCGGTCCACAAGATCTGGTCTTCCTCGTAACCTGTTGTGCCAAAAAAGTTATGATTCTGAGCCAATCACTGCCACATACTTTGTAGACAGTCAACTACGATTTGATAAATATTCTCAAGGATGTTGACTTAGTAAAAAATGTATACAGCCAAACGGGTTGATTTTACGTGGACCGCAGGATCATCAGGCAGGATCAGTTCCTTCCTCTGCACTCGACCAAAACATTTGCTTCCACATTTATAAATGAGACAATTAGCCACAACTTGTTGTTTTATCATAATTTGTTGTTTTATCAACACTGCATGCATGTTCATGTCTCAGTTGGCATTTTGTCATTATTTAATGTACAATAAGTCTATTATCTTTCTTTAAATTTTAGATTTGATATTTTCTACTTCTCATTTTAGATCCTATATAGAAAGATTGTAACCAGTGACCTATGGTTCTGCGTTTGATGCTATAGTGAGAGTTTTACTGGGGGTCGGACATTCGCGTGGTAAAACGTTTGGTTCTCTGCTCAAGCGACCCGGTTTTTTTTTGTGGATTGGAGTTGCCTGTCTTATTTGGCCGGTGGTTCTCCGGTTTCCTCCGCCTCTAAAGACTACTGAACGCCGATTCCTGAGAAGTTGAGTGCCCCGTTTAGTTATAATACCTATATATAAAATCAATGTAAAATGAATAAGTTTATATTATATATACCCTATGCACTGTTTCAAAACGACAGAATATTAATTCTGTATCATAATGATACATTTGTTTAATCTGCGGAATAAGAAAATCCTAAAATTTAAATCTAGTTTTGCTTTCATTACTTTAAGAATTTCAATGTAATTGTTTTCAAACTCTTATATCCAGTTCTTTGGAATGTTATTATTAAATTTGTGATTTCACGTACATATAATGCCATACGACACAACATCACATCATGTGACTTAGTATACAGCATCTTAGTAATGTAAGAAAGCAGTCCGTGCCTATGTAATGTCTTACTCTTTTATGATCATATAGTGCGCATGCACTCGTTAACAATGTAACATACATGTTTTGTGGATACTAAAAGCCAGTCAACCTGTACTCCCCAAAAAAGCCAATAATTGTTTGAGCAAAAAATATCAAAACATGTTTTTGTTTACCGAACAATATAAGGTGAATATCATATACAGAGAAAATCAGGAGAAATCAACTTTTGTTCCAAAGCCAAGAGTTTTAACAAATCCGTCTGCACCACTTGCAATAACAAACAGCTTATTGTCATCTACATAGATTTTCTATTGTATCTTTGCTTAAAACATACATGTAATCTTTCATACAAATGCTGAAAAGTGTCGGCCCGACAGCCAATTTCTGCCGAGTACCTTAAATCCTAGTGCACCAGTTGGTGAGATTATTCTCGGCATTTCTTCTTCATTTTCCTTTCTAAGGTAATCAGAAATGAGCAGCTATGCTATGTTTGACATGCATTCAGATACTAGCAGATCGTGGATTCTGTATTCTTCAGTTTGTTTACCGCTCAGGCCATAGTGTCGACGATGCCGCTTTTATCTTTTAACAGTCCTGAAAATGATGGGAACTGTATATCGGTATATGAGATTTTTTTTGTTTTTCCAAGTGATTTAACGTCACAAAACCGCACCTCCTAGGTCAAATGCTTAAAATTTTCAGGTTTCGCCAATTACAATCAGTTCGATTCTAAATTATTTGACGAATCGGACTCAGTATGAAGATGCCTTAATATGCAATCTCCAAAATTATGTGTGTACAAATACTGCAATACCTCATGCAGGGGACTGTACCCTCGCCAGTTTAATTTACTCTTTATAAAGCTGAATGCACACACACATCATTAAGTTTGCAGATGACACTTCAATCACTGGCTGTATGAGTCATGGTGATGATATCCATTACATTCGACAGATCGATCTTTTTGTTGAGTGGTTTGAATGAAATTGTTGAAATGTTTCCAAAACAAAAGAACTGATCGGAGAGAGTGCTGATTTGAAACACTATTTAGGTTTTATTTCGGTGAATAAATATTTATGTGTGTATAAATATTGATAACCGGCTAGGACCAGCAGCAAAATCGGTCAGTGCAAAAGTACTTTTTTTTTAAATTTCGATCATATTTGGTGTTCAGTCGGATTTGCCTCATCTGTTTCGTACCTCCATTATACAGTGTGTACTTAAGGAGGTAACCTTAAAAAGCATAAGAATATACTAAAAAATAATATAAAAATGACAAGCGTATTAGTTTGTACTAAACATGACAACATAACCACACTTTATCAAATAAAACTTAAGGCAAAAAAGTTTGATATCATGAGAGACGGTACACCCCCACTTCGACAGTTGTCTGATGAATATCAGATTTTTAGAAGCGGGGCCGTCTACGGACACCAGCGTTCGGTAATAAACGAAATAAAAAAAAAATCCGTCTTCCTAATCAATGATCTGTTTACTGCTAAAATGTTTATTTATCATTTGAATCCGAATTTTGAACGTATAGTAGCATGTTGTTTGTTGTAGGGGATGTTCTGGAGGGGAGCTAGAGATGTGAGAGATAGAACAGTAATATCTTTACTGCGATGAATTATTCCTTATTATTTAATGTGACTTCATATAATAGTGTAATACATTTCTTTGTAAAGGGGCGTTCCCACTGCCATGAATTTAACCCCCGACGCGCTACCAATTTGATTTTTATTTTTTGCTTCTTGGCTCTTCTTGACCACAGGCGTGGGCCTCGATTTAAGTTTTGAGTCGACTCAAAACTTTTTGGCCACCGCTACGAATTGTCTAATTTCGTAGGTCATATTTAATTTTTAGAAGCGCTTCTTAGCCCGTGGCAGATGCATGCTTCATGGTAGATCGTAAGTTTTACGTAACCTATTCAGTATAAATCTAGACAACACTGCGTGGATAATTAATCAGTACGTATCACTATATTAACGCAACGAAATACTACGAATCCTTAAGGACTGGCTGCGATCCAGCTAATAAGTACCTAAGCAATACCTAAGAATAATCCCGATATAGCTCAGAATCAGTAAGACGTACTGCGTATAAGCCCAAAGCACTATCGCGACAGCAAGAAGTACTGACGATCCAGTTGTTACGTATTACTAAAGGACTACGTTACAACTACAAAGCTGTTACCAAGCGTAACTAAATAAAAAATTTATAATGTTTTCTTCATGTATAAACTGGAATTATGCATTTCAATGGATACATGCGTCCACCATTTGGAGATCCCTTTTGTATTTCCTAACCCGTGTTTGCATCCACTTACCTCAGAACTAGGAGCATACGTTTCAAAAACGCTTTGTAAAGATTTAAATCCCGGTGTTTAGAGTATTCGTTAGTTATGTTGTGAATAAGCACACACAAGCACCTACGCACTCACACACCAAAAACACACACACGCACTCACAGGGCCGTCTTCACTCCATGACGGGTCCCTGGGAGGGTTCCCCTCTCTCCCCCACCCTGATACTTCTGCCTATAGCGATATGAAGCGTAACAGCTTAAGTACGGAAAATCGCAAGAATGTTCACTGATGTGTAGCTAGTCGTATGTGTTCGGTTTATATAGTTCCGAATGCCTATGTCGTTCCTAGCTGAAGCTCGGTGGTTCCTTGTATTTCGTTGTAACTAGCAGCTCCTACGACACAAACTGCAGATTTATTGTGAAGAACTTGTAATAGCTACGTAATGCTTTGTGACTGATTCGGAGCAGCATCGTGGGACTTCTTAGTGGCCTATTCCCTGTTAAGTCATTAGGGCAGAATCGCGCGAAATTTCGTAACCTTCGAAATCTTTCCTATTCGTAGCTCTTCGGGAGATAAACTCGTGGAGATAAACCCTTTAACCGAATTTTACAATATGACAGATTGTGGCCTCTACGGTTGCCAGCTATCAGGCACATTTATATAATAAAGACGCAGTTGAGTTTTTTTCTGTAGAATGGTTTACCTGTTTCTGCTCTGATGACCCTTTAAATTTCGCACAGGTAACGTCGGTGTGTTTTTCTAGGACAGGTTTCGCAGACCCTAAATATGCTTCACGTCTTTTTCAAAAACATATTTCTTTGTGTGATTGTTTGAATAGCATAATTCGCCATTCTTTGCTGACATTTTTTTTAGGGGAAGGGAGTTCTAAGGTGAGGGGTAAGGGAAACACATTAAAAAAACCCGCGAAAGGCTCTGGATTTAAATTTGCAACATTCAGTCTCTACCAGCTCATAAGAACACTGTTATCTTAATGAACCGTGGATTTTCCAGGGGTACATCTAGTATCATATAATATGCTGCAGCCAACTTGGACGGGATAATACAAATACATGAAAAAATCATGCTGTTTTAGAAAATTACATATATACTTGAAGCACTACCGTATATTCTTAAATGACATATCAGGTACACCAGGTACCATTAAGCAGCACACGATAAACCTCACATATACCCTTGTAGGTAAGGATGATATTTACTAGGATAACAGAGCCGTACAATAGTCTTTTCACAGTGGCCATAGGTAAATCACATGTAATAGTGAGTTAGTTACAAGGCTCTAATTTGTTGTCCCCCGCAGTCGCCGAAGGCCGTCCGTCCGTCTGTCCGTCCGTCACATATTGTGAACGCAATAACTCAAAAAGATTCTGATGTACAGTCACCAAACTTGCAGCATTGATGTATCTTATCAAGGGCTAGGTTCAGTTTGAACACGGTTGACCTTGGCGAAATTTTCAAGGTCAAAGCGGCGATAATGCTAATATGATGTTAACGCAAATTCTCGACAAGAAATTGAGGCACAGTCACCAAACTGAAGCATTGACGTACTTCATGAAGGGCTAGTTCAAGTTCGAATATGGATGACCTTCATCCAGTTTTCAAGGTAACAGCGGTAACAGTCTTGGTGGGTCACATTGACCCATCTGAAATTTCATACATATATTCACAACTTTATTCCAGCTATTCCCACAACAGGCGGGGGACATACTAGATCTGTTCCCAGGACCAACTTTTCCCTTTTTTAATTTTAGAGATAGTTTGTTAGAACGCAGATTTCTATAGCCTTTTAACGTCATTCTATATCGCTTTTCAAATAAAAGGGGTAAAAAATGTTATATGCTAGTGATCATGACAACTTATTGTCAATTATACAGGTTGTGTACTTTGTCAGAAGGCAATCATGTTCATAACTTAGGCCTTGGGATATGACTTTTGGTATTATAAACCGTGACGGGAATGATACCTTAAAATCGATATGAGCCATCCTTACAGCGTAGAGTATTGTCTATTATAATAACTCTCATATAACATTAAATCGTATAACTCAAATAATTTATATATTGTACACAGCAGCTAATTCGTGCATAGTTAATTTGATACCGGGTCTGGAGTTGAAATGGTTACAGATACTGAACAATCAGGGATTTTAACAAAATCTTTAAACAAGACTTTAAACAAAAGGGATTGAAATGGGGAATAAGGGAACGCAGTTCGCCCATTAAATTTTTAAAGGATAAGGCTATGCCCTGTTGGTAAACCTCTCTATTGAATAAGAAGGAATGTGACCATACGATAAGAATATTATTTTTGCTTGCCGGAAATCGCCGGTCAGTCGCGGATGTCTGTTTGTCTGTCTGTCTGTTTGTCTATCTGTTCCCTCTCTACAGGTCGCAATTTTTCAGCAATCGCTTTCAAACTTACACAGTTGATGGAAAATGTAAAATGACAGGAGCCTATTGTTTTTGGTCAATATAGGTCAAAGGTCAAGGTCTTCAAAACTCCTTAAAACGGTTTTTTATTCATATCTTTGTTACTTTGAGTCGTATCTACTACATCTCTAGCTCATTTAAATCGTCATTCCAAGGCCTTTCTTCTCGTGTGTGGCTGCTTTAAATTTGCTGTAACCATGGTTACGCATTTTGGGAAAAATCGTGATATTCGAAAATGAGGGGTCTGATTTTTCTAACTTTATCAGTTTTAAAGCTTCAGAGGTCTAGTTTTTTTAATCAGATAGCATACGGGTAGTGTTATTTGATTATATTTCAAGTATCGCAATATCTCGTACAATATCGCGTCAAACGAGATATTTCGAGATATCTCTTTGTGATAGCATAGAGTCCACAAGTATACAGGAATCATTTTGAAACTGATACAAATTATGTCTTACACTAATATTTCGAAATAGATTTTTCATTATCCGGATATGGCCGCTAGGGGGCGCCTTACCTTTACCTCTCCAAAATATCATTTTTTGGCCATATCTCCAAAAACTATAAATCTCATTTACAGAAAATATAGCTTATTTTCTTCCTCTGAGTCTTCTCCATAACCTAGTTAAGTCAGCTGGTCTCAATCTTGTGTCACTTTGTCAGTATGTCTGTCTGTTTGTAGGTTGTCTCAATTTCCTGCTTTCTGGTTCTTGCGTCTAACTTATAGGAGTCTACAGGCCACAGTTTTGAAAGAATCCTTCTGAAACTATCACATCTCATGCCTTACAGTAGTATCTCGAAATGGATTTTTCATTTTCCGGATATGGCCACTAGGGGGCGCTGCACATGACCCTCCCCAACATATCGTTCTCCATAACTATAAACCTCGATTACAGAAACTATGGCATATTTTCTTCCTCTTGGTCTTTTCCATAACCTGAATAAGTCATCTGGTGTCATTCGTGTGTCACCTTGTCAGTTTGTCTGTCTGTTTGCCAGTTGCCCTCAAATTCGCCTGCTTGCTGGTTCTTGCGTCTCACGTATAGCATTCTACAGGCCACAGTTTTGAAAGAATCCTTTTGGAACTAGTATATATTATGTTTTACAATCATATCTCAAAACAAATTTTTCATTCTCCGATATTGCCGCTAGGGGGCGCTGCACTCAACCCTCACCTACATATCATTTTTTAGCCATATCTCCATAACTATAAACCTCAATTACAAAAACTATGGCTTATTTTCTTCCTTTGGTTCTTCTTAATAACCTGAGTAAGTCAACTGGTCTCATTCTTGTGTCACTTTGATAGGATGTCTGTCTGTTTGTCCGTTTTCCTCAAATTCACATGCTTGCTGGTTCTAGCATCTCTCATTTGGCATTCAGTAGGCCATAGATTTGGAGGAATCCTTTTAAAACTGGGACATCATATGTCATACACTAATAACACGAAACGCATTTTTTGTCTTCAGGATATGTCCACTAGAGGGCCCTGCTGGCGAACATTCACCAATAAAATATTATTTTGCCATATCTCCAAAACTACAAACCGCAATTACATAAATTATAACTTATATATTTTCTTCCTCTGATCCTTCGCCATAACCATGTAAAGTCATCTGGTGTCAATCTTGTCTCACATTGTCAGTATGTCTGTCTGTTCGTCATTTATTGTCAGCTTTCTCTTCCTGTTTGTTCTTTTGTCTTAAATGTCATTCTACGGGGCACAACGTCTCAACGCCCCGAGAATTATTCCATCGATAGAAAACCGACAGTATCTTCTACCTGTCCGTCTGTCTATCATTTCAATTTCCGGCAAGCGTTCGACCTGTGGTCGTCTATTCTTTTTTTATTATTAAGCCGTTTGGATTTTAGGTTTACTAGGAATAATCGTAACCTGTCGTTGTGTTCAGGGCCGTGTCCAAGATCCCAGATCGGGGGAGCCGGAGGGAGAAACAAAACCGCTGTCCAAAGTGTGCATATATATATATATATATATATATATATATATGTGTGTGTGTGTGTGTGTGTGTGTGTGTGTGTGTGTGTGTGTCATTCCGGTGCGTAGTCCAAAGCCTATATCAGTGAATGAAAGGGAATGATAACCACAAACTATTTCCGTTCACAGGTTTGCAAAATTCATTTTATTGAATAACATATAAATTTATGCCCAAATACAAACGTATTTACACATCTTCTTCAAAATTAGACCACGAAAAACAGCTTATTATGCACACAAAGTATGCACTATATTTATACAGAAATGCTTGTATGACTGTGGGTTTCTTTACAAACTAGTCTGTTCGGTGTCACGGATGCTCTCATGGCCATCTCTGTTGGAAGCAGTTATAGCGAGAGAACCGCGACGCTGTAAAAATTCACGAGTTGCTACTCGGACTGATGTGGAACATAAAGTACTGAGAGATAAGACAAAACCTTGAGTTGCAAAAATAAGAGCAAACACTTTTTGAAGCAGGAGGTTCTGCGTAAACTGGCCAACAAACCAAAGTGTCCACGTCAACCCCATCATGACGAACATCCGGATGTAGAGGAAGGCTTCTCTTCTGTTTCTCACTGAGGAGGTGATCTGCTGTGACTTTGATTTACAGAGAAATACAAAAGATATTACAAAACACACCACGTTAATGCATGATGAGACAAGTACAGGTATAACGAAGAAGTATATCTGAATATACACATTACCAATCCAACAATTTAGATTTCCATAGGCAGGCCGGAAACTATCTGGAAGAGGAACATGGTCCAAGCATAACGATATTACAGTGATTAGAGTGGGGACCCCCCAGCCTATTAGGGAAACTTTTACAAATATATAACGATTGTGAGTCAGTACACGTAAGCGCCAACTGGAGTAAATCATCCTACAAATACAAAAGGATAAAACTGACATCCAGGTGAAGCACGCCAAATATGTCCAATGCATGATGACGCTGATCAGGTAACATAAATGTACATTTTTCGACATAAACGGCAACAAAATAAGCATAATCATCGACGTTTCTAGGGCCACTGCCAAGCTTGTATGGATCTTCCCTACAGTCTGATGGAGCTCGCGTATAAAATACTGTGCAGTTATCCTCATCCCTAACAAAACAGACGATATGAATATAAAACAAATCCATATGATGTCCAGTATATGATAGGCGGCATATGGTAGGTTCTTTCTGTTGTCGTCTTTAACTTCAGTCCCATTTAAACAAATCAGAGAAGTGTCATTTGATACATATACTACGTGAGATTTACTGTAAATTCGCTCAGACCCCAGTATTGTTATGTTTGCTGCATCAATGGTAATTTCTTGCATGTTATATTCAACCCACGTGCAGTTAAGTTTTTTTAAATGTTGTTTATCGGAACAATTGGCCACCGTAGAGAATTTGATGCAAATGTCCGCAGTTGTATACACATTCCGGCAATGCAGATCAATCCACACCTGTGATGGAAGACATTCCTGTCCGAGGGGCTTTACTTCATCATTATTCATCCCTAAATGAAAGAGAAGTGGCATACTCCACTCAATAGACGGCCGAACTCGTAAGGCATGGCCCGCCTGACCGCAATTGATCCCGGGAAGAAGTTGGTTGTAACAGGCCAGGCAGTAGACATTTTTAAAGGTTTCATAATTAAAGTTCACGACATTATAACCGCTGCTGTTGCATTCATTTCTTAATTCTGAGGTGATACAAGATTCATGTTTTTCATCGAAACCCCTGAAGCATGGACGTGCGCCATTTTTTCCAGGAGTGCTTAGTAACAGTTTACAATGGGGTTCGTTATCTCCCATGATACGTTTTATCATGCTTTCTTGAGAGAGATTTGAGAATTTTTCATGAAAGATATTTTGTTTATCTCCTTGGTTTTCGGAAACATCTGGATCTCTGTAAAAGTTATCATCAGGAGCAACACAATATGCTTTTAGTGTCCAGGGATGAATATCATCTACATTGTTACATTTTGCACAATGAAAGTTAGAAAAGTGTACACCTGTTTGTAGATCAGTCACGGGTACAAACTTGTCGGGCGTGTCCATGGTGATGGAACACTCTTCTTCACTAACAGCACAACGGCTGATTACCTTTACCGGCGGATTGTCAACATCAACAGGTGACATACAATCTGATTCCACCAGAGCACTGTACACCTGTTTAAAATCCAGAGCCAGTTTATGATCTACGGGACACGACTCCTTAAAATCAAAACAACAGTCATTATAATACAAGCACAAATTATCACATGAACAACTGTCCGAAAAGGCGTCTTTTGTCGCTTGTCCACAACGGTTTTTACATTAAGCGCAATCTGGCAGGTTCAGTTCTAGCTGTTTCCTGGAAGGAAGTCCACCACCGAACAGAATTCCATCTTGCTTATCCCACAGGACACTGTTAAGGGGCTTGGGGGGTTCAACAGTAACCCTTGTCCTTTGTAACACTTTGGTATAAGCATTCTCATGTAATTCGTGGAGTCTTAATGTAACGTACATTCCTATATCTGAAAATATAGCTGATGACAACATACCTACCGAAGATGCAGACTGACCAGCGAAAGAATTCGAGGAGGGAGTGACTGTTCTTTGTGACTCTTTCGCCGTTCGCCTGTCTCGAGCTAATGTTCCTGATGCGCAATTACAGAAAAGCAGCATTAACGGCAACACTAAACTCGTTCTATGTCCCATATTGTCACACCGTTCCAGAAAGCTCGCTATGTTATCTGTTTCTGACTGCAACAGCGGCCTCAATTTTTTTTGTTTTTGGTCCGACATTGTCCCATTTTTGTCCAATGCTACTATGTCTTTGTCAATATCTACAGTATAAATCTGACCCATTATATCAGGTAAATGCACCGGACGTATAACCAAAACACATTTACCCAATTAAAGAGGAGTGTATGGTGGTAATAAAAGGCTCTCAGAACAGCAGGCGATGGGAGTGATTGTGGGTCAGTCAGGATTCATGACAACAATGTACTGTTGATGCTGTTGCACTGAACCAAAGGGAGGATTCTATATTGCCTTATGAGAAGTCATTAAATGCCGCACCCAGAAATCATTGTTCTCGATCACACGTTGTTGCATCATTAAACTTTGCTTTTAAAATTTTATGATTGTTCTCCCAACATGGAATTTACTTGGACTTTTATTTTGCTTCAAAGGCATTTTTAATTAAATGTTCTAAACTAAATTGTATATTTACTTTGCGACGCCGGGACGCCAGTGTTAACCTCTCTAGAAAGAGAAGCAAAAATAATGACGTCCGTTCAAGTGGACATATATGTTTATCAGTGTGATGTAGGAGGGACGTATGTGTGACGTAACAAACATAAGACGTACATATATCAATATGACGTGATCACTATGAATCTTTAAATAGATGTAGTTTTTAATGATGTCCGTCATCTTAGGTGGTCACTGATATGTCGCAAAACCATACATCAATTCCGAATTAATCATATGGAATCCATATGCGAGAGAGGATTATTTTGCTGGTCGATAATCGCCACATTTGTCTGATTTGCCACTGAAGTAAATAAAGGTAAGCTTTAGTGTATATTATAAAATAATCGAATAATTAGGTGGACAGTTGTGTTGGATAAGAATAGAGTACTCAATTCTGATCATAGGTAAATAATCAAGTATGTTAAAATTTGTAAGCTAGAAAAATAGCAAAAATAACACTATTTCCTCTTACCTGCGGTGATAACTTCCTGTAAATCTACTAAAGTAAAATGATATCCCATATTACTGCTTTCGCGAAGTGTAATCGTTTATTAAATGTCTATAATTTTAGATTCCCCATAATAATGTAAATTACTACATCCGAAGGGATTTTAATAACAATCCAATTTTCAATTTCGAACGGGATTTACGCCATACATTTCATGCAATTTATGTTTTTAAACCATTAAAAATTATGTTGTAGATTCTATAGCAGCGCTTTGCATAAAACACAGGTACATCAATTTGATTAGTCATGACAGCCGAATCTACATTAAAATAAATATGTTTGATGACTGGTATGCTATTCCCTTGGCTTCCACTAAGTAAACCCATGTTTATAATTACCAGCATGGATATATACTGAATTACTGCGCACTCTGTGCTCCTGTGTGGACGTGTTACTGCCTACATGTAGTACGTTTAGATTTACATGAAGTAAATAGACATATTTAGGATTTTCAGGCCTCAAATCATCCTTTAAAGCATCCGTTTTTACTAATTTAATCAACCTTTCTATCTGATCTTTTTATTTCGATTCACCGATGTGACCGGATTATGACACCCTCTGTATTTAATAACCCACACAACAATCAATATATGATGCCTTTATGGAAAGATAAAAGCGGTGGGCCTGAGTGATAGGACTGTATTTACAGGGCATGTTAATGCCGTAACTGTTCAAGTATTCGACATTAAATCCAGGTTGTTATTACCTTGCCATGTGGACAGTAATAATGGAACGCTTCACCAATTAATTTCTTAATGAAAGACTTTTTGAGTCGTCCCTTAGCATTTTAGATGGAATTTCTGCCGAACTGCCTGTTGTGCCGACAGTAGTGCCAAACGCAGTTCATTCATGATTAATTAAAACGTAGATATATAGTTCGCACAAATCCACTTTCTGAATGTTTTTCGCAGGTAATATATAATCGTCTTATGAGTTTTACTTTGAATCATATCCTAATTTTTAAGAATATACATGCAAAAATATATTATCGCAATATGCTTAAAGAGACCGTTAGCCAGAGTTTGATTTTTTATTAAATATAATAGCGCAGACTCTATATCTTGCTTTTTAGTAGTCCAACGCACTGTATGTTTATGTCTCATTGGCCACTTCTTCATTATTAAATGTACAATAATTCGATCAACTTTTTGATTTTATATTCTCTAATCCTAGTTTTAGATGTTAGAAGATGGCAACCGATCTACATTTTGGCGTAAAAAGTTGTTACCTTTTAGGAGCTTGAAGCTTAAAAGCTGAGAAATGGTAATACTACCTTTCAGAGACCAAATTATATATATCAATTATATATACTCTAGAATAATACAAATGTACATGCAATGCACAAATGTTTTTTCTTTAAGTATTAAATAACCAGGGTACTGTTTGCGGACCATTAAAGAGTCAACAAAAATAAAACCTGTGCTGTCTACGCACGACCCCGACAACGCCGTTATGTCCGGCGACCTGTACTCCCCAAAAAGCTAGTGACTATGACGGTTTCGAGACAAAATGTTCAAATATATATTTAATAACTGCTCTCTATTTATCAAAGTATATAAGGTAAATTTATCTGTATTTGCCTGTATATCATTTTTATTATATCATTAGAAATCCTCATTTTATTCAGAGCCGAGAGTTAACAAAACCATCTACACTAATTACAATACATAGAGCGTGTCTACATTATTGTATTTTACTGTTGCTCAGACCATACATGAAATTAATCAGACAGACGTTGAGAGGTGTCGGACCGACAATCAGTCCCTGCCGAGGTCCTTAAATCCTAGTGCACCAGTTTGTGCGATTATCCTCAGCCTTTTCTTCTACTTTTTCTCTATGCAATATAATCAGTAATGAGCAATATTCATGTGTATTTTGACATGCATTTAGCTACCAGCAGATCCAGGCTTCAGTAATCGTCAGCTTGCTTACGATGTAGCTTTGTATGTTCCACAGATGTGGTACAGCCATCATTAAAATGCTGGAAATTGCTTAAGGCTTCTTTCCAGCGCGACGCAGGGCGACATGCAGGGCGGGTAATCGCGCCGCCAGAACGTTTCAACGCGTTTTTTTCTGCGATACATCGCGGTGGAGCTCTGTTTCTGCAGCCATGTTTCCCCGCAAAAAATAACGCCTGATGAACCCTTCGAATGCGTGTCGCAGAAATCGAGACTTTTGCCTCGCGACATTTTTGTCCATGGAAAGGCTACATGGTTAAAACACTAGAGCGATTCGGCCGCTGTCGCAACGCCGACGCAACGCCATCGCTGCGAAGCAAAATCGCGTTCATGGAAAGGCAGCCTAAGAGTATTTTTGTTCAAGTGATTTAAGACCATATAAACGCACCTTATATGCTTCAAACATCCAGGGTTCATCAATTAAAATCAAGTGGATCAAATTGTACTTGTAAATTCCATTCAGAGGGATCTAGCGTCAAACTGATTACTAACGATCTCTTGATTGTAAGCGTAATGTTAAATAGATTAGTATACCAGTGATAAGCAACATGACAATGTATAGGATAGTTACTGCCTGCCACCTGACGGTAAATTATGTAACTAGTGTACCGGTATCTTTCTCTGCCCATCCTTCACGTAAATTGACCTTATATTTATTATTATTATTATTATTTAATTTTTGGCACTTGAAAAACATATCTATTCCAAATGCAACAGATGGCGCTGCCAGATCAATCCAAATCGAAGTTTCTGGGAGATGGCCCTGCCCAGTGGGAATAGTTACACATTTCTCTGGATTTGTGGGAAAATAGGATAAACGAGCTCCCTCAGGACACACGCATCATTCCCGATAATTCAGGGACAGACATATGCATATCAGAGGAGTAGCCACAGGGAAGTTCAGTGATAAAGGTGTGTTAATAAGTGTTAATTATAATTATACAGATGCACAGAAGTTCTAACTCCTTATGTTTTCATTTATAAATTCTCATAGCAAACGCACTCACTGACAGGACTTTAAGATTTGAAAGCGCGGAGGACGAAGGGCCATTAAACGGCTTCAAGATTATCAAATTTTTTGTCACAGACCAGTTACGAAGTTTTAAACGAAGAAGAAAAGGCGGATTTCTTTTCCAATTCATGGAAAGCTTACGGACAAAATAATGATACATTCTGATATTACTTAAACTTGTTTCTCAGCATAAAACACGTTATTTATTCAAATTATTGACGTTAACCATTTTGGATAGCTAGTTGTGCAGACCGTTTAAGTTATCGAATATTCTTTGAATTAATATAATAAAGTTTAATGTATTAACGTTTAGAGGAATCAGTCGAATTATGAAAAATTACAGAGAAAATAATGCAATTTTGCTCTAACTTATATCATTATATATTAACTTAACAGAATCTATATATATTTCCCGAAAAAGCTCCATTTAAGCCCCAAGACTATTAAGGTACAAAATAAAAGCAAGTTTAATAGATGACAATGTGTCTGTTATGATATATCGATTCTGGGAATGCATGGACATTTATTTAAAGCCCTTTTGATAGGAAAGAGAAATAACTGTACTTTACAAAAAACGCATCGCATGGTAATGACATTATAATTGTAATGCTATCTGGTTAAACAATAAGGATAAAATGAATGGGTCAAACAATATTCTAGTCGACATCTTTATTATAATATCAAGGGCTGCGCAAAATGAAACGAATGCAGTCATCATGCTGTAAAAGGCTTACCTTTGAAGTAGTTTTCTACCAACGAGAAAACAATAAGCACAGTTTGCCAAGCTTTCAGGAATGATAACAATTTGTCAAAGTCAACGAACAATTTGCTTTATCAATGGAACTCCCGATCAATAAACGACATACAGATATTTTTTGTCGTGACAGAAAGAGATCAAAGCAAATAGGTAACAATGAGTCAAAGCCAATGAACAATGTACAGTATCCATGGAACTAAAACACAATAAAAGATATAGAGAAATCACATTTAACATTTTCTCCCTCTGTAATCAGGATGACAGAAAGAGGATCACACGGCTGATAGGTCTATCAGAGGGCTTTTTGAGAACTAGAAAAGTGCATGTACAAAGAGTAGCATTTACAGTCACAGTGTACCGGTTACAGCTAATTTTCCCCCTGTTTATGGAGACCAATAAGTTGATAGAGCCAAGTACTTGTAGTCCAAATTTCTATAAAAGAACAATTTTAAAAGTTGTGATTTTAAAAACCCACCAAAATTGACACAAAAAAGCTGCACACTTATCAGGAGATCGCGGATGGTGGATGCGGTTCAAAATTCCGAGGCGTTAATGTACTATAAAAATATTAAAAGGTAATGTACGTCTTACCTCAATGTACGTCTTACCTCATATTGGCGCTTTATCAGCAACGAAATATGAGTTATTTGTATTGAAATTGTTCAAGAATAATTTTTAAGACCTTAAAACTTCTGCAGCGGCTGGTGTACAATATGCGGAAACATTCAAAGACCGCATTATTTTCAATCTCCATTCTTCTATATATAACAAGAGGTCATCCACGATTTGGTAAGTCTCAGTTTTATAATAGCCAGGAGCAAAGGGCTTTCAGACAGAAAAAAAATGCTAATGTTTAATAATGAAATCGCCTAAAAAACAACAAAGATCTTATCATTGTTGAAATTTGTCCTGCGATTCAATGTTATATACTGTTAAAAGTTGTTTGTACCTAATCTTTCAACAAAAAACAAAACAGATAATCTTTTTTTTTTCAAATTTTATATTCTTTTTTTTAAGTGGCCATAAAGTTTACAAAATTGCTATATCAAACCTCAGTTTTTATTAGTTTACAAAAAGGTCATTAATGTGCTTTAAAACGTGTTAATACAAAATTTAAATTAACCAAAATCAAAGTATGCATTAAATTGTTATTCCTTTTCGGTTGTACTAGACGTATGCAAGGTTACCATGCAAGGCCAGGAATACAATGGTAACATTAACAAAACCGTGTCTGGACTCACCTGTCAGCGCTGGGATTCTCAGATTCCCCATAGACACAGCAGGGATAACTTTATAACATTTCGTCGGGCAACAACATCACAAGATGAAAACTTCTGCAGAAACCCGGATCTGGAGCCGAAGGGGCCATGGTGTTATACAATGAACCCGAAAGTACGATGGGAATACTGTCCAGTGCCTTTCTGCGGTGAGCCCATACATAAGCAGAGTACTTGAAATCTCTAATCTTAACAACCAATGCACATGCAACAAAACCAAAATATGTATTACAACGATCAGAATTTCAGAACCAGCAAAAGAAACCATTTATTTCAAATAAGTGTTCTGCAAAGTGAGAGTTCATGTTTCAGAGCTAATTTAGCATCTTTATTACTTTCATTTCATTCCAGACGAATATTTCCCTCCAACTAAAATTGATGCAATAGGTAGAGCTTTACGGACGAGGGACCCAAAGAATGACCGGACAAATGCCTATGGATCTAAGAAGACTATCGGGCGTAAATCACCGATACCATACACTGACGCACACCAATCTGATGTTGTAACAGATGTAGGTACAAATTTTATGGCACCGCCATCTTCAAACTCTACGCACTCAGATATTAAGCTGCCTACTTTTCCGAAAGCAGACATTGCACCAGAGAGACAGGATGTAGGTATGATTGAAACCAGTGACGTCAAAACCTCACGGGAAAATATAACGCACGTCATACTATCAGATCAGAAGTCATTTCAAGACGAAATAGGTATGTTCTTTGCAAAAATCTGTGAAAAGGTCAAATTGAAATTCTCTAAAATACGTAAAAATATTGATTCTTTACACAACACCTCCTTCATTAATTAGTATGAAAAGTAATTATTAATTTCTAAGCCTTTGCTTCCTGTTACATCCATATAGTAGTCAGAAATATGAAATCACCGTCTGTTTATCTTGTGACCATTATTTAATATGGAAACTTTATGCCATCTTTATAGATTTTAATATTCTTGACCCATTTAGACAACCTGTCGCTGGCCCTTAGCGAGGATGACGTAGAGGAGGCCCCGGGAGCTGTGTATATTGGTTCGTTTGGAGTGATCGTCATCGTGCTGTTCATCTCCTTTCTGGTCGCCCTGGATATGACGACATATTATAACAACCTTCGTTTTTTGTATGAAAATATACAGGATCTGTGCCACACAGCCGCATGAATACCCAAAGATGCACGCTCTGAATACAGGACTGGTTCAATCGCCTTCATTGCAAGAAAACAAAAGGACCAAATTTCTTCAAGATGCTTTTATGTCTGCGTATGACAGTACCGGGATCTACCGTTACTGGCTGATTTTTCACTCTGTTTATACGATAAAAACTGTTTAAAATTATTGTAGACAGTTGTGGTTTTGACAATTTTTCAGAGAATTTTTACAGTAGTGGTAACCACCGTAACCTGTACTGTTGTTTGCTGTTTTAGGTAAACCTATTTGACAACCATAGAATGTGTTATTTTGACAACCCTGTGTTTTCGGTGGGGAAAATTACGAGCCCCAGGCTGTATATTTCTGACTAGTAAATCAATCTAAAATGCAAACTCAAGAGACTTTTGTAAAATATAACTATCAGGCCTGGAATTAACATCCCATCACACATTAATCTTTCACATTTTGACATGCCTTCAGTGTTTGCGAATACATGACGAAATGCCTTCCTTATGTCTCTGACAACCAAATTAATCCTTGTTTCACGATCATTGACACTTTCCTCTCGATCCGATAAGCAAACACACTCGTTGTACCACTCGGTATGATCTTTTTGCTTTGACTGAAGTGTCTGGGTTATTGGGCATTGGATTCAAAGGTCCATGAGATTGTTTGCACCTGTTGCTCTTAAGTGTACATCTGTTAGAGAAACAAGTCCGTTAATGATAATTTTTAATCGATTAGCCTCTTAGCAGGTTTGGGTTTTATCCGGATTAAACGTTAAATCCAGAACAATGGATGAAAGTAGGATAAAACTAGGAATCACCTTGTAAACTTAACATTAATGATAATCTAGATAAATAAGTTCATACGGTTTATTAATATATTGACAATATATAATCTTGATATCCAATTGGCAAGTTCCTGCAGGTGCAACTATGGTAAGCAGCCACTTTTGGCTATGCTTTATAAACACCAGAACGAGGAGCAGTCCCTTTGTCTTCTATTATACTCTTCTGGCTGGTGGGCGATTTCTTTATATGGCGTATCATATTTACAGCATCAAACTCAGCCATCAAATATTTACTCATAATCATAGAGCAGGCTACAGGGTGACTTTTGCAGCCCAGTTGTCAACAAATTTCGGGGTAACTAGAGTGTTGTCTTGGAGGATGCCTGAATGATTTTGATCCAAAGGAAGTTTCTCCTCTAAGGCTATCATGTAGCCACTGTCGGTGCTTCTGTAGACATGCCTAACCAGTGGCGCAAGGGACAACGAAGCACACTACTACCCCACATTCAGAGAAACCAACTGGGGAAAGATAGCCTTTAAAGCATTTTATTGTACGCATCTCAATGAAAACCTCCAATATTACTGTAGATATGAGGTTTGAATAAGGTTTCCATAGGTATGTTTTTTGTGTATATCCAATTAATGATATAGTTGTATCGGCAAGTTGACAATGCAATTAATGATGTTCATGTCGGCACGGCTGTGCTTCTGGCATCTGAGCGTCCAAAATGGTCCACTTTTTGCGCGGCTTCCTTTTGGACCTCTGTTTTCCCAAGGGTCGTATGAGAGACCCTATTATAATTGGATGGCATATTACCACAACAGCCAATCAGAGGGAAACATGAGCTTCAGCCCGATATAATATTTATTTATGAGCGCCCAATAGTTGTTTTTTTTTACGGTAAATCAAAAGTTTACTCTTTTCTTTATTATTGTCAATGCGGTTGATTATGAACGGCGGACGGTTCAGTATAAACAGTAACATATGTTAAAACTAATTATAAATAATTCTTGAAAGTCCATAATATGTAGCAACCGCGGAAACGCGTTTCACATTTTTGGTCAGACGCGTGAGTGACGATAAACAAACAAATGAGCGATAAATGTAGCAGATAAGGTCTCATTCCAGCATTCGACACGCAACATTTTAAGGAGTATTAGATCCGTTTTCAACAGCCGTAGAAATAATAATACACGTTTGAATAAAAGTTAATATTTGTTGAATATCTTGTTACATATATATATATATATATATATATATATATATATATATATATATATATATATATATATATATACACACTAGCTGGTAAACCCGGTATACCATGCTTATTATCGGGTTTTGGGAGATATATTAACTGAGATTTGGAATGTTGGCTAATTTTGTATTCTAAAAGTTAACAGAAAATATAGGTTTTTTAGTGGGAAACTGTTTCAATGAGATATGTATATATATTTTTTCATTTATTTTGTGGGGCTGTCCTCGTGGCAAGAAATTCATACCCCGGTAGGCCTATGTTTACCTTGAAGACCTGGTCAGTGATGTGTTTACACTTGCGAACCGGAATGAGACGCGGGGGCATTTAGGTTTTCGTTGATATATGACTGGATTCTATCGTTGAAAGTATAAAGATTCTAAAGGTTGATGTGAGGAACACATGAACACATGTACTTGCGAAGAAACCTTTCCTGAAGAAAGAACAGAAATATGCATACCTTATAAGTAGCAGGACGGGACTCCATACAGAGGGTCCGTAATCCATTTTCAGCCACCGCAAACTTTTTTTCATCGTATCAGATCAATTTAGAGGCCTGAAACCCCCGACACCATTCCACCAATTCCCACCCACCCCTACGTCTGTTCCTGAAATTGGGACCTTTCATTAGGTTTTGTTATTAATCCACCTGGGTTGATCTCTCCATTTCATAAAGCGATAAACGTGTTTTTCTCTTTTACTGACATCGCACGTTGGTGAGAGCCTCGTTCAAATGTAACGCCCGACAGGCTCAAATCCCTCACTGAAAGCAACCGTTATTCATATGAACAATAGTAGTGTTTGAGGTTGAGTGACCACAATGCACGCATTCCGGTCTTTGCCGTAGGCAGTTCGGCAGTGCTCGGTCTAACCTCCGTGCAAGTCAGTAAAAACGGAAAAATCACTCAAAATTATATGTTCACTAAAAATTATTTTTCTCATATCGCCTATGTCACTGCGGGGATAATAACCTTTAAAGTGATGTATGGCACACTATTGTACACAACGCGGTTTTAGAGAACATTGCGAACAGGCGTGAACCAAAAACTTTTATTTCATTGTTGGAGTGCATAAGCCAAAAAAAAAAGTGATACTGGTATTGCATTTATGCAATCAACTAAAGTTTAAAAGAAAATGAGAATGAAATTATAATTTATATTTGATTATGTTCAAATATTTAAAGTTTAAATGTCATTCATTTTTTTTTTCAAAACTACTTTTTTGCCTAGTTTTATTTTACTTTTGAAAATTAGCTGCCTGATTATGCAAATTATAATTATATGCATATTAAACCATGTATGCAAATTGAGAGAGGTGAGGATCAAGGACTAAATAGAAAAAGTAACTTACTTGCTGTATTAACAATGGCTTTATATGACAATTACACACACACACACGCATATATATATATATATATATATATAATATATATATATAAATATATATATATTAGTTCATAAATATGCAAACGTCTAACGTAAAATAATACCGGTTATGATCATTATTTCTGCATAATCATTTCTTTTATAATTTTCTCATAGTTTTTTTAGGTTATCTTTATAAGACACAGTAAGTGATTTTATTGCCTGTTTAATAGAGCTGGGTGATAGACTTCTACTAACTATTTCCCAAGGTAATCACTCAGTTGCGGGAGATGGTGATTTGGCGATTTCAGACCTTATTGAAAGATATTGATTGCGGGTAAAAATGTTGTCATATCCCCCTTATACCTTTTGAAAGCGTGAAGCAACAAGCTTCTGTATATAGGGACAGAGCACATGACTCACAGAAGGGAGATGGTGAGATCAAATCTCGGCGGATGATCAGTTAGATTTTCATGGTCGGCCCCCACCAAGGAAGAGTGAGCCCTCTGAAGCCTTAATGGGAAGGTTGTGGCCCACAGCACTTTCACGAAGAAACGAGCGCGCCTTTAAGGGGATTCCATATTGGACCATGCTAGTAATAGAAAGTAGAATATATAAAAACAATAGCTGTCGTTAATAAGATTTGTTTTTACCTTGTTCAGTGTGTTTTTCTTTTTAACAATATGTTTAACAACATTGGCATGGTTACAGGTAAGCGGTTAAAGCTGCCCTTTCAGCTACATTTTGAAACAGAATTTATGTGATTTCTGGCTTCCTCTGTACATATATTAATGATCTAAGGGTAATTTTGTTTGTGAATGTGTGAATCTGTTTATAAACAAAGTTGACAAACGGGAAACATGTAACCCAAGGTGGTAGGTTGCATATATACTAAGGAAGAAAGGTCAATTGTTGCAAAACGCAATTTGTAAAGCTCAGGCTTATCTGACTTGCCACCAGATGCACTTGTTGACTTTGCTTTTATTTATTATCTATCATCTAATATATTATAAACACGTTGATATAAACAGCTTGTGAGTGGTAAAATCCACGTTTTCTATTCTATTTTTTATAAAAGCTCAAAGTTATTACCTTTAATAAGCCCCTTTAAATTCTAACTTGATTTTATTTGCCTTAACATGTACTTTGTCCTTGAACAAAACGTACGGAAAATGTATTTGAAGTTCAATTAATTTTGTGACACTTAAGAGTGACCATACTTTTTGACCTGATTAAGAAGTATTTCCTCGTGTCGGTTGAGTAAAAAGAAGTACTTGTTCGGGTGAACGCCACAAACATTTTTGGGGCATGGAAATTTGTTATCGTTGCCTGACGCATGACTGATGTATGTCTGCAAGTTGCTCTGGTGCTTCTTTCTCATTGTGAACCCTACCTGGGTGGAATTCGAGGAGCAACCCACTGATAGAGCATAGCCTTCTCAGCCCCCTGAAATGCTTGAAAAAAACCCCCGAGCATATTGGTCTCAGCTCCAAACACTTCCCATAATTTGATTGATTAAATATAAGTACTATTATTCTCATGTATACAATAAATATTATCTCCTGTAGAGGTTTCTTGTAGTCTACTTTTGCAATTTTACCCGCAATTTTACTTTTTTGCAATTACCTTATATCCGTATTGCAGATCATTCTTTGGTTATACTCCAGATCATTCTTTGTGTTAAGTTTATAGAGCCTTCAATGCAAAATAGGGGAATTAGATTCCCATTTTTGTGTCATTTTTAAAATCTTATTGATGTGGAAAACATTTAACGAGGAACATGTATGTAAGTGATGTAGGACTCGAATCCACTTTTCAAGGGGCTCGGATTTGGAATCGAATGTCCTGGACTTGGACTTGTACTGGATATTTACCAAACTATAGTTCGGGATCGATGGCTGATTGGAATATAACATTCAGGTAAAGACTCAGGTTTCAAATGACTCGAAGGAGATGGACTTTGGCTCGAACCTCAAGGACTCGGACTCTGACACGAATTCGAGTGTCTTTGACTCGGACTGGCACTTCGCCTCGTATGTTGCGAACTCGGCTGTATCATTTATGTATCTACTGTGTGCATCTTGCATGTATCATTTTTATCCGGATCTTTGCTATCAGTATAAGAATCTCCTGCGGTTACAACATCTGTAAATAATTCTATTTCACTATGTAGTTGACAATATGCAAAACATTCAGTTTCCATCGATAAACTAAGAATATATATATATATATATATATTAATGAGAATGATACCATATATCAAGAGAGGTCTAAATGAGACGTTAATTTTTTTTAAAATTGGACAAAACATTGTCATTAATGACAAACCAGGAACACCCTTCGAAGTATTATTTTTCATAAACCCAAAACTCCGTCATAATGAGCAAACCCAACAGCTTCATTGTGTAATAAAACAGCTTAGTTACATAAAATTCCAAGTAAGAAATAGCCCTACAAGTGCATGCGGATATGCCGTACGGTTAACTGTCTGTACAGTCAGAAAGCTGAAAGACGCTGTCGGTATAATTCGACGGTTGAATTTATGCATTGGTACATAACACCAACCGTTGCACCAGTAGGTCTAAAGTAACGGACCGTGAATCCTTTATCAGGCACCCAGCCGCCTTAATCGCATCACGCAGTACGGCTGCGATACCGCACGACAGAAATGCGTTTGGTGGCCGATTAAGCCGGAGAAACACAGGACCATGCTGCTTTCATCGGAGACTCGATGTCCTTTATGTACCACGCCAGAACAAGCACAGGATCGAGCCTTTCATGCGACGCCGGAGGAATTCTGACCGTAACCCCTGACCGTTTAGAGTCGTTTTTAATGCCATGAAGTGTTACGGACATGGAACCATCGTCATGGAATAGCACATTCTCTGTAGAGAGAGGAGTTTCTGTTCAGTTTTTGCAAGGGGATCGAACACCGTGCCCTTTATCTGACGGACGGACGAAGCATAATAACCAGTGCCAGCAGTGTCACGGCCTTCAATATCAGGCGTGGCATGTTCAAGTGTTCATAAGTGGCCCACCGCACGGACATATAATGAAAAGGTGCGATGGGTAAAATAGGAGTTCTGTTGTGAGGAGCTGAAGTACGTTGCACTCTTTTCTAAGGACTGACAGAGTCTTGTGATGTCGGGATGCAATGCCATGTCCATGGTGCCAATCGCTTGTTACATGCTCGACATACTGGCTAATGCCGATTCAAAAATGGATTTGGGTCTCTGCGAAGTATCGGACAGATAACACAAAAAGTCTGTTAGTACTGAGTGTCAGTCGGTGGGAATGTAGCACCATTTATTCGACAAAAATCCTGAAGCTCTCCAATCACCCGATCGTACTGGCACAAGGTTGATTCCGCCCAGGCGTAAGAGAACCGTTTGCGTGCACGAACCGACCAGTTTAAAGAGTCAAGCTTTTCTTCCAACGCACGCGCCAGGCTGAAAATTTCCAACGGCTGTTCTTTAGTGGTTCGGTACGACCTGACTGAACGGAATGACCGAATCTTTGTTTAGTGAAATGCGCAACGGCTGCTTGATCCCGAAGTCCTTCAGTCGCTGTTATCACGCCTGTAGCGGTCAGTAGGATGCGATGACTGTACATGTTGCTCCTTGTTGTTCGATAACTTTCGGTATAAGTCGTATAGGACCATTCATGCAACTCTTGTGTCGAACCCCATCTACCTAGGCTAATGCGTCCACACCTTGTGACGCCGGATCGTAATGCTGACTGTTTTAAAACTCCCCCTTATGAGACAGTAGTGATGCGAATCCAAACACCGATCAATGAATGTAAATAGTTTTGGATGCAGTTTTCACTCGTGACTGGAAGACAGTCTTGACAGTCTGTCGGCATGGTAATTCTGAAGGCCTTGCAGGTGTCGGGATATGTACGATATTTCAAGTTCAAGACAACGGTTCCAGACAGACTGTGCGAGGTCTGACAGCGACTTGCTTTGTCCCCCGAAATCTTTGATGTATGCTACTGTCGACACGTTGTCGGACGTTACCTGAACGTGTTTGCCCCGAAGTTCTTTCTTGAATGAATCTAGACTCATCATTACCGCCGGAAGCTCTTTATAAATTGCTGGCATGCGCCCACTGGCTTCTAATGACCCTGTCACTCCACCCAGTCCGGTGCTGAAGGGCATCTGAAACTAGCAGAGTGGCGATTAGTGATCGGAGCATTGACTTTCCGTTCCATGATTATAGTCCCTGTAACACCACTGGAAATCACGTATGGCAGGTGGCGAGAATTGAAGTATATCGGACCATGACTTACTGCTTGATAGAAGGCTATTTATATTACGCAACATCACATTTGTTGGAAAAATAGCCTTCGTAATAGAGACGTACGTGCCTGCAATCCTCTCTAGTGTGCGCGTTTGCACACGTGTGACAGAGCACCCGTTTTATTTATTTCTATAATTTTGCGATTTTTTGATTTTGGAATTTCAATCCAAGGTTCGTCATTTGTACCACGCGAATCAATCATGAATTCGGTGTACTCGATCCTAGCAGTGGGATACAGCTGGAATTTATTCCAGTTAATACAGAACCAAAGATCATGTAAAGTATGCACCAGTAAGTCAATCTGATCAGTAATTTAATTTACTCTGAGCACATTAAAATACAATTATCCAAGTAAATTACGGTTTTCAAACCTTGTTCTCTAAGAAATGCAATTACCGGTCTTAAGGAAGTAAAGTCCACTGGTAATAGTTGTTATGCCATTAAAACCAAGATATTCCTTGTTATCATAGTGAAGCGGTACATGATGGAAACTCTGCTTTAAATCTGCATTAATACATTGACAATCAGCTTGACCATCGTGTCTATGCACTCGTAATCGAATGTGGGTGCATCAATGTATTTGTTAATACTTCTCAGGTCAGTTATGAGCCTTTTTGTGTTGCTCTTTTTAGCTACTGAACCAATCGGAGGGATCGAACGAGGTTTATTGTTACATCTGATGATGCTGCCCCTGGCCAGTAGGCTTTGTATTACACTGTCAATAAACGTGACCTATGTCCTAAATAGTTGTGTGTTCTGACTTTCAAAAGCTTCTGGTAATTCACGAAATGGAATTAACCAAATTATACAATGGCTTCCAAACGGTGAAGCTCCCACGCCTCTTTAGGTGGGTGCGGCTGCTCTTGTACCATGTCTCCAAGGAGACTCCTTCGAGATCGTGTCGGACCAGTACGAAAGCATTCGTGGGTCCCTAAGCCATTTTAAGCTTGACCGGAAAAGAATAAGTGAGGTACGACACCATAAGGTTTCGTACACGAACGGTAGGATTGCACATATGACTACACGGCTGCCTTTCCATGAGCGCGACGCCTTAACCGCGCGGTCTGCTACACGGCATGTCGCGCGGGTAAACGCGCCGCCAGAACTATTCCATGAACGCGTTTTTTCTCCGGTTCGTCGCGGTGGAGCTCTGTTGCTGCAGCCATGTTTCCCTGCAAATTAACACCTGATAAAAGATTCGATTGGCGGAGCGTTTTACGCGTGTCGCAGAAAGCGCTACATGCGTGATTTTGGCCGCATCCCCTGCGGCAACCGGCGTCCATGGAAAGAATACATAGGTAAAACACTAGAGCGATTCTGCCGCTACAGCAACGCCAACGCAACGCCATGGCATCACAGAAAAATCGCGTTCATGGGAAGGCAGCCTTATAGGACATATAATATAATATTTAAAATTTATAGCAGTGTGCACTGTTAACATATTTCCTAAACGTAACCTCAAGTAGTGTGATGTATATTAATACTAGTGTTTATCTCAAAATAATTATCACAGGAAAATATTATATGTGTTTTCTCTACGGGATTATATTGCATATAGGTATGTGATTCATATACATAGATGGATGTTAGTGCTGGGGTGAAATATTGATATATCCTTCAATACAAGAGGACATATACGATGAACGCTGTCTTTGAAAAAATATTTTCAATACGATTATCGAATGGTCTAAGTAAAATTCATGTGGTATAAATACACGTCACAAACTGGTATACTAAAATGCAAAATTACTCATATCTTTTAGGATATATTACATGGAAAAGAATCTAAAATGAAAGTCAACCAATATATTTTAAGACAATAATACAGACCTATTTTAGCCATGCAGTATATCAGGCAGCGTCTGATAACTCGGCAGATTTGGAAATGAATTTATTGTCAGTTGAAATTTTTTATACTTTAATGTTTAATTCAACAAAAAAGTTAATATGTATTGTATAACGAAAAGAAACATTATAAATATCATTTGATTTTACTGTTATTGACAAACATTCTATAATTACCATGAACCGGGGATTATCGGTTGTCTTGTGAATTTGCATTAAACTTCCACTGTTAATTAATCTGCAACCATACAGACATAGATAAACACGCTGTAACATAGGCCCTTGAATAATCTACATTGACCTTCATTTAAACAACCCCTGATAACACTTAAATTGCTCCGTAAGTAGATATGGTTGTACTATTAAATATGATTCCGGGGCATCAGGGTCAGAAATGTTGAAAAGTACGCTTGTGACTGTTGAACAAATTGAACCCACTTCATAGTTATCCCTAATCATCACTGCATAACAATTAGAGTAAACATGCTAATTAGCGTCAAACTGAGGGTTATAAACCCTTCGTATCCGCATACCAACGGTTATAAGCGCTTCATGGTCATATTTGTTTGAGATGGTGTTTGTAACCACCTGTCTTGGAATAGAGGCAGTTTGAACTCCTGTGTCATCACTCATGCATAAATATGTCATAAATTGTGAAAAAAAGTATATATATATATATATATATGTATATAAGAACAACAGTGCCTCATATAATTACGACACCGAAATTCGTATGAAGTATAAGTTAATGTTATTATTCATTACTGGTAACCATGTATTATATTGTCTATAATTATCAAGCTCCATTGTGTAGGAAACAATGCACATTGTTAAAATAGTGTTAATTCTATTTTATATATTATTGCTATCATGCATTTGAGGTTATTTACAAGATCATTGTCGAAGAACGAATCATAGTGTTTCAACACATACAAGCAAAATATAATATGAAAGTGGCTGTGTCTCCACCAGAGACCTTCCGGTTATGTCTTATGTTATATTAAACGATGTTGTAACCACTTATAATATCCACGGAATATTCTTTTGAGTGATCATAATGAATAAAAAAAATATGCCCTTTTTAAGCCAGAAGGATATTTTTCATGTGTCATAGAAAATTAAATGCTAAATGACAAAATATTATTCATTTATTATTTCTTATCTGTTTTTCCCTAGACCGAATTTCAAGCTATATGACGTATTCCCTCTTGCTGCTCTGTCGCTAGTAATTGGGAACACCAATGGGAACGCTCGACGAATGCAGTCATCCAATAGTCATATTTATCAGAAAAAAATTATATATAACCACGTGTCTTTGAATACAGAACATTCTAACCCAAGAGACATAATATATTTTGAATATGCAACATATTTATAAATCTATGTAGTGCATAAAACAAAATATGGAAACAAGTTCTATTTGGAGATATAGAAAAAACATACCTTTATTCGTCTAAATTTTTATCTAAATATCTGATAAATTATAAGCAGGTTATAAACAAACAAAAGAACAGTGTAGGTCTGATGATTGTGTTTGCTCCAAGGTCTCTCTGCTGGTAAAATCTTTGCACTCTGCCATCATTCCTGAATTACGCTTTTACCAATTTCTGATTTGCACGGAATAGAGAGCACGAAAATATTGGCATGACATATCAGGAAGGGATTTATTTCATTTTCAGTTATGTATACTAGTGAGATAATATCCCATTTTGATCCCTTCATTTACCGAATTACGTTGAATATCTTCTTAATCTTACCAGTAAGGAAATATTAGAAAAAAAGATAATGATTTCAAAACGATTTATCTTCAGTTTCTCTATATTGGTATTTTTATACTGTAATAGTAAGCTGTATTTTAACCGTTACATATATCATATACTAAAACATTATGTTACATCGCATAACATTAAAATATTTCATATTTTATTAAAAAGACAACCTTTCTGGGCATATGTCATGAGGATGATAAAAAAGGCCCTGGTGTTCTTATACATGTGATAATCAATTGATAAGGCAACATAAGAATAGCAAATTCAAATTTTCGTTTACGGTTCAATCATCACATGTAAACGGATGATTGTTCTTGATTCTCTTCGTTGACAGAAACATCTTCATACAAACCGATAGTGCCAGTGTTATTCCGCTCCACCCGAGGCTGAATACTTCTACGCTCAGTGGGCCCTTGTTGTCTGTTCCATCTGGCCAAAGTGTAAACTGAAATAATGCCGTGTTGAATTTCTGTCTTAAAGAATTGATAGGAGAAGAAAAATGAAAGTCCAATGAAAAATACACACAGGATAAATGGAACTATGTATGTTTTCCACACATATGAGTGTGTTTGGTTCACGTCATGGACAGCAATTGACCGTTCAACTGATCCGACGACATTAGAAGCCTTGCAAGTATAGTTTCCTGATGAAGAAGGCTGAACGGCCAATGCTCCTGAAGGACTGGAATCAGTTGCAAATATTCGGTTATTAGGCCCGATGATAGCTATTGATGGTCTTGGAAAACCTGTTACTCTACATTCCAGTAATAGGTTTTTAACATGTTGCAAGAAGGTCACAGCCGGACTCTGACAACTTGTTATATTGTCATATTCCTCCACAAACTGAGGGTCACGACCTGAACATGACACAGGTGTCTCAGTGCCCAGGGACATTTTGAATGTATAATTGCACCTGAATCCAGGCTGTCGCGTTATTAATGAATGGTTATCCACATTGCAATTCCATTCTATACTTTTTCCTTTCTTTAGAACTATTATAAATGAATCGACCTTGCATCCGCAGAAAATACGATTTCCAGCCATTGACATTATCGAGGGTATATATGAGTAAGCAGGAACCTCCATTGGCAATATAATATTGTTGTACCGTAGGTCTAACCAGCTTAATTCATCAAGCTTTGTCTCGTTACCGAAAATAACTCGCCTTATGTTGTTATTGCTCACAACAAAGAATCTTAGCCTAGAAAGACCTTTAATACAGTCCAGATTCAGAACCGTTATATTATTATATGCCAGGTTAAGGGTAACCAAATTAGTAAGGTTCATGAAAGAGTCAATCTTGATTGTGTTTATACCATTGGTTGATAGTATCAAGGTTTCCAGCAACTTCATTGGTGGAAACATCAGTGGGCTTTCGTTTCAAATGTCGTTGTTTGATACATCCAGAGAGACAAGTTTCCCATGTCCAACATTTGATGGACTTTGTATCTTATTGTTGGAGCAGTTTATGAATGAAGCTTCCGAGAAGGCCTGCAAGACCTCTTCCAGTGATTTCAGTTTATTTTGCGATACATTTACAATTGTAAATTTTGTCACATTCTGGTCAAGGTTTAAATGTGAAATGTTTTTCTTTGAACAATCAATAGATAATTGATTTATACATCTACACCATGATGACCCACATCCCGTATTGTGATTCATATTCAGGCTTACCGAAAATTCAGATATCAAAATCAACAGCAAGAAATTCATCTTTGTGCCTCAATGAGTTATCAGAACTTTGGTATGGCTGTTCCCATACACATTGTTATCATGGGTATGAGTGAAAATTTAGTGTGATTATATGAGGCGTGTATGCTACAGAGCAAGTTATTCTCTCCACTGTTGTATACGTAATAATGATATACAATGGTTATTAAACAATACGAGGAAGTATGTCTGTCCTATTTTTTGCGTGTTAAATAGATTTTTAAACAAACTCTCATGCTGTTATTAGGATGACAAGCAAATAACTTTTTTTTTTGGCATTGGCTTTTGTTAAAAAAAGGCCGGGTTTTATGTTTTATGGTTGTTATGTGGTTCTGTAGAGACGTTGATGACGTCAGGGGTCCTACAAGTTACCGGTTGTGAGGACACAAGAGAACACAGGGGAACAATCGAAAGGAGAGCGTTGAATCATAACACCACAGAAGACAACAGACAAACATGGGACTCTTTATATTAACTGGAACTTGTTCCTTTTGTAAACGGTACGACGTCACGTCGTGTACAGCTATAAAAGCATCACATGCCCGATCCCATATGGGCTGCAATTATTATTTGAACTGTCGTGGTGCTCGCCAGGCCTGATTTTGGACATTTGAACTTTTTTTGTTTGATGATGGACTTTTTATCGTGATTTGCTCCTACGCAGCCTCAGGGGCCGTACCTGCACTTGTACTCGCACTCCTACTATGTGATTTATTGATTGGAGGCACGCCTACTCCACTTCATTTTGAGCTAAGTATTCTATAATATGGGTGTCTCACTTGGACTGACTTTTATGTGAACTAACCATATTGTATTCTTGTATATATTGTATATAATGATTTGTCTATTATAAATATTACCATTTAAAGAGTCTTTCTTCAGTTGAGTTGGTTGCGTGTGGAACCAGGTCGAAAGATTAGTTACACGTGACATGGTTCAGAGCACTGTAAAAGGCGGCGCCCTCGTGTTTGAAGTTCATCTGGTCTGTGAAAGCCCAGACTTGAATTCTATTTCAAGTAGTATTGGGTTCGAAGTAAGTGGACTTGGACTTGAACCTCAAGGACCCGGACTGAGCATCAGCTGGCTTGGACTCGGACATGCACTCGGCCTCGGAAAGTGTCTACTCGACTACTGATATAGAATTTTCCATTCTTATAAAACATTTTGGTTTATGCGATGATTTTACCGCAGATTACAGACAGACGTAAAAATCCCACCCTCACCCTTGTAGAGACTTCATGGCAAAAAATACCACGGAATAACGCGATTATTCTATCAGCTTATTATTGAAAACCAACCCTGCTGTGATAAACAAGGTTTATTCTACTAGATATCTGATGCTGAGATTAATGTAGCAGGTGAATTTGTTCATATTCTTTGGCACGTTATTCCTTCTTGAAATTTATTACTGTCAAAACTTGATAATGCAAATATTTACAGACATGGATCACAAAAAAATAATCGCATCAGATGCAGAATCCTTAGATAAAGGTTATGGATAAATACATTTACACCCTACATAGGAAAAATAAGAAGTGCCAAGCTTAAGCCCATTGAACTGTTAATTTCATAGTTCCTAAACTCGTTTCCAAGGATGTAATAGGATATCTAATAAAACCATACCAATATTCCCGCCAACATTTTCATATTATATCAGAATTGTATAAATTATTATTGAAAAAGAAAAACCACTTTGGTTAACAGGTGTTATTTCATAAAATGCGAAGCACACATGGTATCATTGGGATGAAAAAGAAATTAAAATATTTTATTGTTAGCTTATCTGACTTTCAGTCATGCTGAGCTATACCATCACTCATTGTCCGTCGCCCATCCGTTTGTCTGTCTGTCCGTCTGTCCGTTAACCAGGCAAAAATCGTAATCGCTTTACCTGGAATCTTCTAACTTGATATCCAAGATGGTCCATGAAAAATCTCCTTCGAAACCTAAAATAAGATCTCTGTTACCTATATCCTCTGAGCTATTGGGCTCAGAATTACCTACAAGAATAATTAAAAATTTGATACAAAACTACAGTATATGAACAACTTATGCATTGATCACCATGATTCTGTGCATGTATATTCATCATTGAGTGTTTCATCAGTTTCCGCAGACTGATGGCGCTACCTGGATTTTTTTTTCGAATTTTATCGCAATTCTTTCTCCTATTTTGAGACCTTCAAAGATGTGGTCATATGTAAACAGGGTATAAATTGTAATCATTGGAACTTGAAAACTTTTAACTTGACAATCCTGAAAGGTCTATTAAAAATCTCCTCGGAAACCAGAAATTAAGTCTCTGTTACCCGTATCCGTTAGCTATAGGGATTGTAAGTACCCATCAGTGTAATAAAAATTTATACAAAACCTCCAGATTCTGAATAACTAATGCATTTATCACCATGATTCGTTGGATGCACAACCATCCTGAAGTGTGTTATCAGTTCTTGCAGACTGGTGGCATCACCTGTTTTTTTTCATATTTTTACGCATTTTCTTTATTTTTTAGACCTTCAAAAATGCGTTCGTCCGTTAATAGGACACTTATTCTAATATTGTTGGAGGTAACTGCCTTTCTTTAAATGTCATCTTATTTTAAAAATATGCTCATCTACAAAATTTCATTCCGGTTTCGGACTACTTGACAGGGAAGTATGACTAGCTTCCCCTCATTTTATATCCTGGTGTTGACCAGGCCCAATGACTACCGCACCTGCCGCCCTTGGTATGTAATCATCGGCATTGATGGGTACTACCACCGACAAAAGCCCGAAAGCGCACTCGTTTGTGAGCACGGTCGTTAGGCATTTTCTGGGGGCAGGGCCGACCGTGAAAAATCTTGGCTGCGATTTGAAATCACGATCTCCCGGCTTTTAGTTCTGTGCACCATCTCTGACCCAAAGAAGCCGGTGATTACCTTCCTATCTCGACATATATATGACTCTGTTTTTCGTTTGGTGCCTTTCAAAGTCAAATGTTTTGATGTATTGTGCCCTACACAAGGTATAATATAACCTGCGCCTCACTTGGCAAATGTTTCACAATTCTGCATATAAGGGCACCGAAAATTTTACAGTTCATTAGTTCACATATCGGACTTTGCTTCTGCCCGGGTTTTTCAGTGGGTCATCCGCTTTATCCCGTCGTCGTCGCCACTCTTATATTCGGGGCCCTTGGCCACAATCAACAACCGCTATTTTCAAAAGACGGAACTTCTTTTTTCTCGTATCTCCAATACATTAGAAGGGCTTCCTGCCGTTATACATATATAGTTTCACATGAACATGCCAGATAGCCCCAATGCATCATGATACAAATATATTTTGTTATAGACTTACAGTTGTAATTTTGATTTTGGTCGTATCATTGTCCAGTTAAAATTTAAAATGTTTTTTTGAACAGTCAACGAATGATCGATTAATACATACCAAAATGACCCACATCCCGTAACCTGGTAGAGGCTGACAAAAAAAAATTGTTTTAAACATAATTATTATACACTGGTTATGAAACAATAAAGAGGAAGTATGTTTATCTGGAGTTTTGGGCCTGTTCAGTAGATTTTTATACAAACTCACATGTTGTTGTTAGGATGATGGGCAAATAATCCTTTGTTGTTTTCTAATTGTTGTAGCTGTTTTGATCAGAATGGGCCGTGTACTACATTTTGTATGGTCGTGTATTATGTTATATCTTATTATTGATTTTTTACATGCCTTGAGATTAGAAAAGAAGCATTATATATATATCAGTTTCCACTCTTCGCTTTAAACCGCAATTCACCTGTAAATGATCCTTTGAAGTAACTTAGAAATGATATGAACTCATATTCAAGCTTATAGCATTACTTCATCGGTGGTTATAACTTCTAAATCGCACTTTTGTGCTATTTTCGACAGTCCAGACATACAAATGGCTATTAAACTAGAGTAGTAAGTCTTAATGTTATTCAATGTTACATGATTTTCACAATTGTCTTTTTTTCAACAATCAAATTAATTTTTGAATGTTCTATTGAGTTATATAGTACTTGAGGATTGTCTCGGGCTCTCTCCGGTTACATACAATTGACTGGCCTCCCTAATATATGCACTTGCCGGTTTTAATAGGTATGTTTAGTATGTTGTGTGATAAATATATGTATATAAAAATGTTGCGACGGCTAAAAAAGGGGGTTCCGATCCCCTGGGACCCCCTCCCCGGCTCCTGTGTATTTAGCGCCACATGTATTGAAAACAATCTAGGTAACACTCATGGGGTTTATAATAGACAGTAGTTATATTGGGAAAGATGTTTATCTTCACTCATCCTTACAGTTAGTGATATGTTCTCATTAACATTATTTATTAAAAATTAACATGATAGATACAAGGGATTTTAGTATTGCAGTTTAGAAGTTTCCAGTGTCGCTCGCTTTTTTTAGCTCAGCTGATTAAAAGTCATCTGAGCTATAGCGATCACTCTTTGTCCGTCTATAAGTCTGTCCGTCTGTCTATCCGTCTGTCCGTTAACAGGGCACAAATCGTAACCACTGGGACTTGAATTTTGTAACTTGACATCCAGGGGGCCCATAAAAAGTTTTCTTAGAAACCTAAAATTAGGTCTATGTTGTCCATATTGTTTGAGCGGGCTTGTAAGTACCCTGAAGAATAATTAAAAATTTGATACAAAGGCTCAAGTATCTCAACAATTAATGCATAAATCTCCATGATTCTCTGTATGCATAGTGATAATAAAGTTTTTAATCAGTTGCTGCACACTGGTTGCATCACCTGGATTTTTTCGAATTTTTATTCATTTTTTTTTTTTGTCTGTATTTTTGAGTCTTTCAAAGATGCGGTCGTCCGTTGGCTGGGCAAAAATCATAACAACTAGACCTAAAAACTTCTGAATTGACATTATGAGAGTTCCTCAAAAATTATCTTCATAAACCTGAAATTAGGTCTCTGTGACTAATATCCTCCGAGCTAACGGGCACGTAATAACCCCCCCCCCCCGGAGAATACTTAAAAATTTCATACAAAAGCTCCAGCTTCTGAACAAATGATGCATTGGTCACAATGATTCTTTGCATGCATATTGATCATGGAATGTTTCATCGTTTCCTGAGGACTGATGGCGCCACCTGGATTTTTTTATTTGTCTAGCATTGAATTTCTCTTTTTTGATACCTTTAAAGATGCAGTCAGTTAACAGGGCACAAATCGTACAGGGCGCTCAACCTAAAATCTTCTAACTTGACATCCTATGAGGTTCATAAAAAATCCTATATTGTCCTATATTTGATAGTCGCACTTGAAGTTGGTAGTGGTACTTGAAGTTAGTTGTGGCACTTGAATTTTGTAGTGACAAGGTTATCGCGACTCTAGACGTCGGACTATCATCAGTTACGTCCCTCACGACACTAGACAAGTGACCGTTCACATGGTTAGTGTAAGAAACCACTGTAGACAAATATTATATCGTACTTGCTTGTGATGTATCTATACATATTTGTATAAGCTATAAAAATTTTCTGGTTAATCGAAAGACCTAATATACGTCTTTCAAATAATATTTACTCTTATATAATGAGCATATCGTAAAGTAACGTATCCTGAACGCTTATCACAACATATCCAATTTAGCCCCACCTATAAGATATCGACATCAGCATTCATTATCTTATTTGGTTTTAGCTTATACCCTGTTTAATACAAACTTAATTCATTTTGGAGTTATTCTATACAAAATGTTCAAAACAGTTAGGAGATATCTAAACCACTTGTTTCAATCATTTAAGAGTAATCTATACCATATGGTTGCTGTACTTCATTTATTATACTTACGATTTACTTCAAACTGGTACATACCTTCTGACCAGGTTATAACAGTGCGTCATGAGAGCCAGCCATGACTAGGTGTCAACAACGTGTACTGTGTTGCTCTGAATACGATCTTAGCAACATCCTATTTATATTTTGCGTAGTTTGTTACCTTGCAACGGAGTCATGTGTTCATGTGCATTTTGAACTTTTGCGGTTCTACAGGTGTTTCGAACAACAATGGTTTTCTTGGATAATCACTCACTACTGCTGGTGTACATTATTCGTTAATTCTCTTAGACCCGGGCCTATAACCCGTTTATTTATAACAGCAGGCCCTATTACCTGTTAATTCATTACGGTTTGGGTTAATAAGTTGAAATGCATCGTGACAAGGTTTGAATTTGAAACATCAAGAGACTTCATTTTCTCATGTTTGTTTTTGCTGGACTTAGTATGTTATTGCTAACTTGAAATGTTTTGTCACAACATGCATAAATTGTCTCATCATAGGTTAACTGATCATATAACGTTTAATAAAAGTACTGGCAATTATATCTTTATTTCACTTTTGAACACTTCAAGAGAAACACTAATACTTGATACGTATACTGAACGGTTGGTAGAGCGGTCAATGGGAGTCATTCCGCCTGGCATATTATACGTTTATATTTAAAAGGGGTCTTTAAGATAAAACAACCACTACATAGTTTGGGTGAAAGTGTGTTATTACTCACGTCACATAAAAGATTATGCAGGTCATATAACATTAAATACTGTAACAAATAGTTAATCAAAAGACACAGAAATTTAGGGAATACTCAATATATTCACGATAGTGTAAGCATTTTTATTTTAAGGAGACAGTTGTAAGAGTATCAAAGATCATGAAAAGGCCATTTCAGTTTGTTTCTGGCTGTTAAAATATCATGGAATTTGTGAAATCCGAGAGCTGAAGTGGAAATAATGAATACATTACAAGGAAAGAGCAAAATAACTCATCATAATATTTTTCACACAATGTGTACGACAAACGCCCCACTACCAGGGGCATTGGTCCCCTGGCAGCGGTTTTCACTGGTGAGTGCCCCCTGGGGATTCATGTAAACATAGACGGCCCTAAAATGTACACCTTTGCATGACTGGTGAGATTATCGATGGCATTATGACATTGCAAGACCGCTGATCTAATAAAGAATAAAACAGATCTGCATTTCTCCTTTCGTAGTTTGCTTCTATAGAGATCATTCTCAAATCATTTAGTTGCATGGTTCCACTGCCCAGTTTATAATTTGTTTAACATTTGTATTTTTTTTTTTTTATAGTTTTTTTATAAACTCCTCATTCCGCTTCAGTGTCCTAATTCCACGATATACCGCCTCCTTAAATGTTCTCCCCGCCCTTAGGTACGCCACTGTGTGTGTTTTTACACATTTCATATTATAATTAATAAGTAAAAAGACTTTTTTCACGAGACCGATCTTTGTCTTTGTTCACCCATTAGCTTTTTGAACGGCTAATCCCATACTCGTTTTCATCAGATGGAAGTCAGATATTCAGGAAGTCATCAGATATTTAAAATAACTAGTGGTATACCAATAATTACGACATGCGACTTGTGACTTCCGGATTTCATTGTTTCTACCGAAATGAACGGCTCGAGACACTGACAGAAATAAACCTGTCCTGGTTCGATAAGATGAGTAGATGTGACACAAAAGCACTCTGAGGACATCGTCTAGCCGTGAATCTATCTGCATGTAGAATTTCGTGGCAAGGTGACGTGTATCTGCAAAATTTAAAGAAGAATGGACGAAGCCTAAATTCTCAAATTATAGTAGGAGTATATGAATTATTATTTGATGTATGGAAATTATACGGAGCTCCTAAAGGGACATGTGTGCTATATTTCTTTTGGGTAAATATCGCGTTCCCTCGCAATCTTTTCGTGTTCCCTAGCGATCATATCGCGTTCCCTCGCGATCTTTTAGCATTCCCTCGCAAAATGATCACTAGGTCTGTCCCTGCTCCCCTGTTTCTCGCATACAGGCAAATAAAGGGATGCGGGAACCAGTACAACAGTTTACTGTGTCCCGTTCTGTGTTTTGAACACCACTACTCTCCACCTCTTAGAAATACGCTCGGCGTAAGGGAAACAGCGATATCTGAATAAGGCAGATCAGTTTAACGTGTCTCGTTCGGTTTAGGAAAACTAAAAGAAAAGAAAACGAAATTCGAGTTCATATTGTGCATATTGATGTCGGCATGTCTAAGGCACACATACTAACGTGCAATAACCTCTCATTAACTGCAATCTCATCATGATGATTTGATTTCCAAAATACTCCACTCAACAGTCAAGGGCACGAAAAGGATTCTTTTTTTTTGTATGTATATTGAAATAATATTTATATGTAAATATATAAATATATAAATATATAAATATATATATATATATATATATATATATATATATAGCTAATAAATGCTTTACAGAGATAAATATTTACACAGACCGCTAATTTGGATATTTATTTTCAAAGTTTATTTTCAAACATGACTTTTCAAACAAGAAAAATACACAAGTACATATTGTAGTAACATTAATATACATCAATAACATAATCAACAATATACATCGGTAACCATATAATGCTTTTAAGATATCACTATAAATTTAACATTTTCTGTGTAATGGATAAAATGTTTTTATTCAAGTTTTAAATTGCTATATATTTACATAATTGTATCATGTGGAAATTATTTAATTTACTAAAGAACCTCTTTTTTTAAAAGACGAGGATGGGTACATCAAACACTCAACCTGTGTCATGCACGTATGGGTATCATTGTTGAGGCATGAGTGTCATTTCTTCAGCAAATATTATTGCATTGTTATATCCACATGCGAATTTGTTTTAAAAGCTGAGATAAATAAGAAAATACGGGTGTGTCCATATCGGGAACGGGCTTGTATTAAAATTTGGTGCACTTGTGAGCTAAAGAATGCTGCTAATACGATTTTTAAATTCTTCTTAACTGTAAAACAAACTATTGTTAAAATCATATTCTGACCCTCAATGTGTAAATAGTCTGACTCTAAATGATTAAATACTTGATAAATAGCGTCTATTGACTTTTTTCTCACATTAATTTCACTCACGTTTAACATTTAATATTATATTTTATTATAATATACCATATTGTATTATGTGATGCTATTTTGTACATTATATTATGTTATTCTATTCATGTAACAGATACACTGCAGGTACAACGGTTTTCCATTTCTCCTTCACACGTCAAAACCCGTCCTGTTTCATCGCATTTTACCATTTCTGTATCTCATACTCATTTATGGGGGCACTTCAGTGCAACATTCATATAGACAGTTCCAAGTATGTCACCCTCTGTCCTGTGTTGTTATATTTTGCAACAGACATTGGACAAAGGACGCAACCGCTTGACAGAGGTACTGGAGGAAGCATCTATGTAACAGATGAATTACTGGAAAAAATTGTTCAATAATTATGCCAAGTATCGACCTCAGTGGAGACTTGCGTTTACACGTTATAACATTCACAGTCACGTAACCCTTGCGTACATCAGCAGATGACGCTCAGCGTATAATGATACAAGTAGAAATAGCGGCTTTAACGCCTCGTTTACACACATACAAGTGTTCTTCTGTGCCAACAGTAATATATATTTAAGTTCCACCGGGGACAGACTGCGCAGTCTGCCAGATCTGGTCACTGGACCTTCTTCTCTGCTCAACCAGAACTATTATGTAACTAAAGCTTCGTTTGTGTTGTATTTCTGTCTGGAAAAGGATGTTACAGAAGAAAATTGAGAGTCCAAAGACAAATATACAAAGACTAGATGGTATAATGTGCATTGTCCACATATACCAAGGAGTTGTTTCAATATCTTGAACAGTCATAGTCTGTTTGGCATATCCGACGACATTAGTTCCTTGGCAGGTGTACTTTCCCACTGAAGACGGTTGTAAGGATAACGATCCTAAAGACTTGGACTCAATGGCAACTATTTGGTCATCAGGCCCATTAATACAAATCGTTGGTGCTGGAAAACCTGTTACTCTGCATTCCAGTAATTTATTTTCAACATTTTGCGAGAAGGTCACAGCCGGACTCTGACAACTTGTTATATTGTCATATTCCTCCACAAACTGAGGGTCACGACCTGAACATGACACAGGTGTCTCTGTGCCCAGGGATATTTTAAATGTATAATTGCACCTGAATCCAGGCTGTCGCGTTATTAATGAATGGTTATCCACATTGCAATTCCATTCTATACTTTTTCCTTTCTTTATAACTATTATAAATGAGTCGACCTTGCATCCGCAGAAAATACGATTTCCAACCATTGTTATTATCGAGGGTATATATGAGTTAGCAGGAACCTCCATTGGCAATATAATATTTTTGTACCGTAGGTCTAACCAGCTTAATTCATCAATTTTTGTCTCGTTACTGAAAATAACTCGCCTTATTTTGTTATTGCTCACAACAAAGAATCTTAGCCTAGAAAGACCTTTAATACAGTCCAGATTCAGAACCGTAAGATTATTATTCGCCAGGTTAAGGGTAACCAAATTAGTAAGGTTCATGAAAGAGTCAATCTTGATTGTGTGTATACCATTGGTTGATAGTATCAAGGTTTCCAGCAACTCCATTGGTGGAAACATCAGTGGGCTTTCGTTTCCAATGTCGTTGTTTGATACATCCAGAGAGACAAGTTTCCCATGTCCAACATTTGATGGACTTTGTTTCTTATTGTTGGAACAGTTCATGAATGAAGCTTCCGAGAAGGCCTGCAAGACCTCTTCCAATGATTTCAGTTTATTTTGCGATACATTTACAATTGTAAATTTTGTCACATTCTGGTCAAGATTTAAATGTGAAATGTTTTTCTTTGAACAATCAATGGATAATTGATTTATACATCTACACCAAGATGACCCACATCCCGTATTGTGATTCATTTTCAGGCTTACCGAAAATTCAGATATCCAAATCAGCAGCAAGAAATTCATCTTTGTGCCTCAAGGAGTTATCAGAATTTTGGTATGGCTGTTCCCATACACATTGTTATCATGGGTATGAGTGAAAAATTAGTTTGATTATATGAGGCGTGTATGCTACAGAGCAAGTTATTCTCTCTACTGTTGTATACGTAATAATGATATACAATGGTTATTCAACAATACGAGGAAGTATGTCTGCCCTCCTTATTTGCGTGTTAAATAGATTTTTAAACAAACTCTCAACAAACTCTCATGCTGTTATTAGGATGACAAGCAAATAACTTTTTTTCTATATGTCTTTGGCTTTCGGTCAAAAAAAGGCCGGGTTTTATGTTTTATGGTCATGTCATTATCTTGAAATTATATTTTGAAAAAAAGTTATAACTTTGATCAGGAGCAATATATCTACAGCCAGACACGTAGGCACAATCACCTGTGAAACGTTAGTTTAAAGTGTCGTAGAAATGGGATAACTCGTGTGCAACTTTGTCTTCCATGGTTCTGCACTATGTATATAACGGTCCATTTATATCATGACGGATACACATTTAAAGTACAACAGGTAGTCCCAAATTTAATTACACCTATCAGATTGTTAAAAACTTCTATAATTTTTAGTTGTCAGGGTTCATAATCATCTAATTAGGTGCGTGTTTAAGCTTAAATTAGCTAGGAAAGATACTATTATTTTATGGCTTTATAGGTCATTCAGTTTCCTATGATAAACAAACTGCAATATGCACATACATACATTTATATTTTAGTATACTGAATTACTATTGTTCTAGGTATATTTATTTATAACAGGACATATGTTTTGTTATTCAACTAGATGGCAGTGTATCTTTGTAGGATTCCATTTATAGATATTTCAGATGATATTACTTTTGGGTACAGTGTTAGAGTACATTCACACACTCAAGTTTATGTCTCATATGCCAGCCATGATATGTTTTCATATACAACAAATAACAGTGGTCCCAACAAGTCAGAATGTGTCCGTAAGGACTTGTTAATTGTTTTTGTAATTTCAGAGCACTGTAAAAAGGCGCCCTCGTTTTGATGTGCATCTGGTCTGTGAAAACCAAGACTTGAATTCTATTTCAAGTAGTATTGGGTTCGAAGTAGGTGGACTTGGACTCGGACAAGCACTCGGCCTCGGGAAGTGTCTACAGGTGAAGCAGGTGAATTTGTTCATATTCTTTGGCACGTTATTCCTTCTTGAAATTTATTACTGTCAAAACTTGATAATCCAAATATTTACAGACGTTTAAGATCACAAAATATTAATCGCATCAGATGCAGAATCCTTAGATAAAGGTTATGGATAAATACATTTACACCCTACATATGAAAAATAACAAGTGTTAAGCTTTGGCCCATTGAACTCTTAATTTTATAGTTCCTAAACTCGTTTCCAAGGATGTAATAGGATATCTAATAAAACTGTACTCATAATCCCGACATGCCGCATGTGCCATCTGGGTGTATGCCAGTTGGCAGTCTAATGAGAGGTTCGAGAAACTCTCAGAAATAAACCTGTCGACAAAAGCACACCGAGGCCAGCTTCCACGTGTGAAACGATATGCGGAGAGGGCCTGGTGCTACGTTTATTGGCAAAGATTAAAGCGGACTAACGCTACTTCGGGGGACGCTAACATTTTCATATTTTATCAGAATTGTATAAATTATTATTAATAAAGAACAACAACTTTCATTAACAGGTGTTATTTCATAAAATGCTCACATGGTATCATAGTACGAAAAAGAAATGAAAATATTTTATTGTTAGCTCAGCTGACTTTCACTCATGCTGAGCTATAGCGATCACCCATTGTCCGTCGCCCATCCGTCTGTCTGTCTATCCGTTTGTCCGTTAACCAGGCACAAATCGTAATCGCTTTACCTGGAATCTTCTAACTTGATAACCAGGATGGTCCATGGAAAATCTCCTTCGAAACCTGAAATAAGATCTCTGTTACTCATATCCTCTGAGCTATTGAGCTCAGAATTACCTCCATGAATAATTAAAAATTTGACACAAAACTACAGTATATGAACAACTTAAGCATTGATCACCATGATTCTGTGCATGTATATTCATCATGTAGTGTTTCTTCAGTTTTCATAGACTGACTGCGCTACCTGGATTTTTTTTTGAAATTTTAACGCAATTTTTTCTCCATTTTTTAGACCTTAAAAAGATGTAGTCATCTGTAACTTTTAACTTGACCATACCGGAAGGTCTATTAAATATCTCCTCGGAAATCAGAAATTAGGTCTCTGTTTCCCGTATCCTTGAGCTATAGGGATTGTAAGTACCCATCAGTATAAGAAAAATTTTATACAAAATCTCCAGTTTCTGAATAACTAATGCATTTATCACCATGATTCGGTGGATGCACAACCATCCTGAAGTGTGTTATCAGTTCTTGCAGACTGGTGGCATCACCTGTTTTTTCATATTTTTACGCATTTTCATTATTTTTTTTAGACCTTCAAAAATGCATTCCTCCGTTAACATGACACAATTCTTACCGGGGAGGTCCATAAACAACTCCTTTGAAACCTGAAATTAGGTCTCTGTTACCCATATGCTCTCAGCTATGTTTCAGTTGAATTGTGATACAACCTTCAAAACTTAGCATTCAGGTGATAAAATTCCTTCTTTTAATGTCTTCCTAGTCCGCTGAGCTTCATCACTTCTGGGTCACTTGTTTTGGTAATTATCGAGGTTATATGATTTTTCTTTGATCGTCGTATTTGATTTGCATGTTCATGCTGATGTTTAAAATAAAGTTTACTAGTGTTCTCTGTGAATGTTTTTTCTGGGATCTATTACGGAACCTAGATAAAATAACTTGAAATATGTTGTTATATACAACATACGTGATAATAATTTTCTGGCGATTACATTCATATATCTTATTCTAATATTTTTTTCTTTGGAGGTAACTGCCTTTCTTTAAATGTCATCTTATTTTAAAAATATGCACATCTGCAGAATTTCATTTTGGTTTCGGACTACTTGACAGGGAAATATCACTAGTATTATCCCTGCCGTCATATACGTCTGTTAACAACCACCGTTACCCCTAGAAGGAATAAGCTATGTACTTCAATTCATGATTAGATAGAATAAGAGGGATAGCATACCATTATCATTTCAGTGTTCAGAGGTGATTCTGTAGCTGATTTACGTTACATAACATCAACATTTAATGATGTATTTCAGCTTTGATTGTGGTCTTTTGAGCAATAATGTCAATGAGACCGCACTCAATATATAATGTTGCAGGTAAGGATAGAGGATTCAACTCCGATAATTCAACTGTAATTTCATTACAGTCACTTCATTATTTACAAAAACATTTTCATGCAAGCGTGGTGTTTTGTTCCTCCTACTTCTCCCCTTAAAGGGCCCTTTTTGGCTGATGTGACAAATGTTATGTAAATGAAGCATCTGGTGTGTTGTATTTCTGTCACAGAAAGGTAGTGGAAGAAGAAAACTATATGTCCAAAGGCCAATAAACCAGGGCCAGACGGTACAGTGTGCACTGTCCATATATAACCACAAGCAATTTTAGTATTTCCGCAGTTACTATATGCCTTGGAGACCTATGTTTCAAGTAGCTCACTGCTAGTGTATATCCCAGAATTAACAAATTGCTCTCCGACAACACTCGCTCTCTGACTGATAACAGGTTCAGTTTCACCTGATTTCCTCAAGTGGTCCGCATGCACAAAACGTTGTCCATCGCCAACGTCCTTTATCTCTTTGTAACCGTGCCTGGAATATATTTCACCTCCTGGTTGTCACGACAGTTTTTTGCTCTGACTATTTCATTTACTTTAAATTCACAAAACTGAGTACGTGTGTCATAGCTTTTAATGTTATCTGTCAACGGGGGGTCACTTACAGCCAGTCACTGAAGGGTATGGTCTGCCTGACCTCATTAAGATGGACGGCAGTCTCAGCTGGACACCCCTGTGATACCAGGAATGGCTGCCTCTGTCACTTTTTAATATGAGGCTTGCAGAATGGTCATAACAACATGTGGGCCAGTGAATGAGTAAACTGTTTCAGAACATGTTTTCAAATTCCATGGCACAGTGCTGCAGCAACTGTACTTAATATCTTTATTTAAGACAGGACCCTTGGTCAATCATAACAAGAATTTACCAGTTAATTACTATGATATATTTTTTTTGTGGTTAATCTTTTATTAATCACAGTGTATGTCTTTAAATGAATGGTAAGAAGTATGCTGTATTTGTGGATGTGCAAAAATTATCATCAGTGTTAATATATTATGAATAAACCACTTTAAACCTCTCATGCTTTCAGTAAATCAAATGAGAAAAATATCAAAATCCCCCAAAATTTAATATATATACACACACACACACACACACACACACACACATATATATATATATATATATATATATATACCAAGCACAACTGTTTTTAACATCATCGTGAGACTGCATGAATAAACCATGTCCACAACTGACTTATATAATCAATCAACAAAAAGAGACGTCATGCAAATACATCTATAAATAACCGTTGAATTAAAAAAAAGATATAAACACATATTGCACAGTAAAAATCTATATATTAAATTACTGAGGTAAAAAAAAGAAAAAAGATTATTAATTTTATTGAAATAATTATATGGACCCAAAATACCCATATATTAAATATATGGTATTCTTTTATGTATGTACTTTCTGAACCTAAATCTGAATTATTTATACATCTCCCGATCCTTCAAAGAACCCAATATTTGCAGTACAAAGAACCCTTATGGTGTCAAAGAACGTTTTAGAACCCTTAAGAACCAATACAGGTTCTGTAGGGTTCTTTTGTAACAAAAGGTTCCGTAAAGAACCCGTATCAGCTCAAAGAACCCCCAGAGAACCATTTGAGCTAAGAGTGTACAATAAACATGATAATTATTTTATGACGATTACATTCATATCTATTTTTATATATATATATATATTGTTGTAAACAGACGCCTCCAATTTCTTGAAATTTCATCTTTATTAAAATGTGTTCATCTGGAGAATTCAATTCCGGTTTCGGACTACTTGATAGGCTAGTATCACTAGCTTACTTTCCTTTTATATCCTGGTTTTAACCAGGCCCGCTGACTATTGCACCTGTGGCATTTGAATGTAATCATTGGCATGGCTTGGTACTACTACCGACAAAAGCCCGAAACCATACTCGTTTGTGAGCATGGTTGTTTCCTTGTATGTCTTACTCATGGCCGAATGAGCGTTAATTTAGCATTTGATAAGAAATTATCCTATTAAACACAGAACTGAAATTTTTTCCATAACATGGTGATTTTCTGCACACTCACAGTTCTTTCTCCATAAGTCTGTTACTTGTATCTGTTCCGCCATAGTCAACATCACCCACAAATATCACAGTCATCCATAGCAAGGTAGTATCCCTGCCGTCATATACGTCTGTTAACAGCCACCGTATCCCCTAATGGGTCATCGATAAGCACGTCATCAAACACAAGCTATGTACTTGTATTCTTCACCAGATATAATATAACAGAGATAGCATATCATTATCATTTCCGTGTGTTCAGACATAATATTGTCGCTGCTTGACATTACATTACATCAACATTTAAGATAATATTTCAGCTTTGATTGTTCTTTCCAAATATTCTACATTTTCTATAAAGATGTAGATACGCATCGTGTGACTTAAATATGTTCGATGAATCATCTCGTAATTTACTCTGTAGCTAACCTCAGTGGCCATTTGAGCAATGATGTTAATGTGGCCACTCTCAATTTATAATGATGCAGGTAAGGATAGAGGATTCATCTCTGGTAATTCAACTGTAATTCCAGTAGAGTCACTTCATTATATACAAGAAATATTATGTAAATAAAGCAGCTGTTGTGTGTATTTCTGTCAGGGAAAGGTAATGAGAGAAGAAAACTGAAAGTCCAAAGGCCAATATACAAATACCAGACGGTACAGTGTGCATTGTCCGTATATAGCAATGAGATTTTAGTATCATGAACAATAAAAATTTTCGGCCGACCCGACGATGTTAGTTGTCTGGCAGGTATAGTTTAACGAACAACGATTCTTAAGGTTTGAAATGCTTTGCAAATATTTGATCATTAGGGCCAAGCATAGTGATTGTTGGACGTGGAAGTCCTGAAACTTTATACTCCAGAATACGACTTGTTGTATTGTCCAGGAATAACACACCCGGACTCTGATGACTTGGAATTTTGTTTTATTCCTCCATAAAATGAGGGTCAAAGCATATACCTGACACAGATGTTGCTGCACCAAGGGATAATCCAAATCTATGAATGCATCTGGGACCAGGTTGTCGCTTGATTGCAGATCACTTAGCCAATCAATTTTGTACTCTATCCTTTCTTAATAACGAATGCGTCGACCTTGCATCCACAGATAATATTTTTTCCGACAGTGAGTGACATAATCGAGGGTAAATTATTAGACAATCACATTTGCAATATCAAGTTCTTGTACCGTAGGTCTAACATCAAGCATTATCTGACAACTCATAATATTTCACAGTATGTTGTTTTTGCTTAGCAAGACCCTTAGGACAGTGTAAATCCAGCACCATGTGATTTTGGATCGTCAGATAAAAGACTATAAATGTAGTAACGTTCGTATATATCATCGGCTGATAGTATCAAGGTTCTATGCAGCCTATATCCAGTGAAACAAGTTTTCGATGCGGAACTTTAGGTGCACTATGTAAATTATTGTTGGAGCTGTTCATGACTGAATCTTCCGAGATCGGCATTGCCACACCTAGGACACCAGTCTATTTTGTAATAGATTTACAGTTGTAATGTAAATTTCGGTCGTATCATTGTAAAGTTTAAATTTAAAATGAATTTCTTTGAACAATTAATGGATGATCGATTAACGCCATCCTGTAACCTGGTTGATATTCAGACTGACCAAAAACACAGATATATAAATCAGCAGCACGCATTCATCTTTGTGCTTCTGTAAGTTACCAGAACTTTTTGTATGACTGATCGTATACAAAACAAAAAAATACGTAACCATATGAAGGGTGATTTGCTGTTGAGTGAGTCCTCCTGTTTATTGTTTTAAACACAATAATTATGTACTTGTTATCAAACAATAAAGGGAAAGTATGTTTATCGGGAGTTTTTGGCTGTTAAGTAGAGTTTTATAAAAGCTCAAGTGTTGTTATTAGGATGAAGAGCATATACCCTTTGTAATTGTTGCAGTTGTTTTGTTAAGAATGGGCGGTGTACTATATTTTGTATGGTCGTGTTTTTATGTGATATCTTATTATTAATTTTATTACATACCTTAGGATTAGGTTAGGAGCTATATATATATATATATATATATATATATATATATATATATATATATATATATATATATAAATATAACCTGTAAAATGTTCCTTTGAAATATCTTAGAAATGATATGAACTCATGTTCAAGCTTATAACATAACTTCGTCGGTGGTAAAACTTCTAAATTTTGGACGATCCAGATATAAAAATGGCTATTAAACTAGAGTTGTTGGTCTTATGTTATTCAATGTTACTTGATTTTTACAATTTATGTTTGTTGTTTCAACTATCAAATTAATTAGTAAATGTTCTATGAATTTAAAAAAAAACTTAAGAATTATCTCGGGGTCTCTCTGTTAACATAACATTGACTGGCTTCTTTAATATTATGTACACTTGCCGGTTTTAATCTTTATAAGAATATTTAGTACTTAGTGTGATAAATAGATATATTTCAAAACGTCATCCACGAGAGTTGTTGCCAAATTAAAGTATCAGGGGCGGATCTAGGATCGGCCCAATATTTTCCCCCAAGCAATTGTTTCCGTAACAAATGGGGGCTCTTCCAAATTGACAGCAAAATTTGTGGCCTGGGGAATGGTGGTTTGAAGTACATGTAATTGAGTAATTACCGCCACATTGTTCACCAAAAGTGTGACTCCTGGGATTGTTAATCTTGTTCTGGTAGCAGAACCATCTCAAGAAGGGATGTGTTACGGGGTGCATATTAAAATGGAGATTTATATGTAATTTTAATGGGTGATCTGAATGCAAGGATTGGTAAAATGTATGATTACATAGAAAATGATCATTTAGGATTCATCGGTTTGAATGAAGTGTACCCTTCAGATGAATTTAAAGTGTGTAGAAATTCAAAGGATGGTAAAACTAACAAATTTGGATTTTCATTACAACAGTTGTGTTGTGCTTTTAATATTCATGTTTTGAATGGTAGAATTCCTCCAGATATTGAAGGTGAATACACATGTGTAACACATGCTGGACAGAGTGTTATTGACTACATTATTGTTAGTGCTGAATTTTTTATTAAAATGGAATCGTTTACAGTTTTAAGGTTAGATTTGTCTGATCACTTTCCAGTGAAATGTACTTTAAAAGTTGAATCTGTACAAACAGTTCCAGAAAATATTGAGCACACAACTGCATGGACAAGGTACAAACTTAAGTCACAGGCTGTAGTTGAACTTTTAAATGATAATGAAAATTTATATAATGATCACATATGTAATTTTAATTATTATGTTCAGCAAGATGTTGAAAAGGCTATTGAATATTTGAATAAAGTGTTACATGTTTTTACTGAACCTAAATATTACCAAAGTAAAAAGAGTTGGTCTCAACCAAACTGGTGGGATGATGAATGTGCTAAAGCAAAATTGATTAAATATACAGCACTAGATAGATATAGGATATCTGGAAATATTTATGATTTGAATAAATACAAAGAGAAGAGACGACAATTTAGAAACCTTTGTGATAATAAAAAGAAATCTAAACAAGAGTGCACTATGAAATACTTAACAAAAACTAAAAATATAAATGATTTATGGGCCTGTATTAAAAAGTGTCTCAAGAAAGAGAAGGGTGTTAGTCACATTCCAGCAAACGATTGGTTTAATTACTTCAGAGATTTACTTAATGAAAATAAAAATGAAGTTAAAGAAGATTTTCACATTTTAGCTGACACATACTTCAAAAATAATTTTAATAGTAATTGTGAGTGTGGATCACTCAACAATGAGATAACAGTATTTGAAATAAGACAGGCAATAAATCAAATGCACAGTGGTAAATCCCCTGGACCAGATGGACTCCAAGTGGATATTATTAAATCACTTTTAGAAATTATTTTGCCTTTATTACATACTTTGTTTAATAAGATTTTCAACAAGGGGTCATTTCCTGAAGAATGGAGTAAAGCAATAATATTTCCGTTACACAAGAAGGGTTCTCAGAATGAACCTGGTAATTATAGAGGGATATCCTTACTAAATGTTACTGGTAAAATATTTACTAAAGTTTTGAACAATAGACTTTCGCAGTTTGTTGAGGAAATGAGTATTTTATCTGAATCACAAGCTGGTTACAGGAAAGGATATTCTACAATTGACCAGGCATTTATTTTGTATGCTTTAGTTAAAAAATACTTGGTTAAAAGAAAAGGTAGATTTTACTGTTTATATATTGACTTTGCAAAAGCGTTTGATTGTGTACAACATAATTTATTGTGGCATGTTTTATTAAAACAAGGCATAAATGGTAAAATATTACGTGTTATAAAATCAATGTATTCAAAAATGCAGTCTTGTATATTAACTGAGAGTGGACTTACAGATTATTTTGCATGTTCGGTAGGTACCCGGCAAGGTTGTATGATAAGTCCTTTATTATTTTCTTTATTTATTAATGAGTATTGTAATATGTTAGATGGAAGCGATTGTCAGGGGATATATGTAAATGGAAATCTCTCAAATTTAATGACATTGTTATTTGCAGATGATATGGTTAATTGTGGAGATACTGTAGGTAGACTTCAGCAACAGATTGATCTCTTACAAAAGTTTTGTGAAAATTATGGTTTCAAAATTAATACAGATAAAACTAAGATTATGGTTTTTAGGAAAGGTGGTCCCTTACGTAAAGTAGAAAAATGGTATTTAAAAGGTAAACAGTTAGAAGTGGTTCCATACTACAAATATCTTGGTATTATTTTCTCCACAAAATTGTCTTGGTTAAAAACACAACAACAGCAGGTTTTACAAGCAAACAAAGCTGTATGCATGATTAAAACATTCAGCAAAAAGTGTAAATATGTAAGTACAAAACATCTCTTTTATTTGTTTGATCAAATGGTAGTGCCAATATTAACATATGGATGTGAGTTGTGGGGTTTTAAAAAATCAGAAACTATAGAGAGAGTACAGTACAAATTCTGCAAACAAATTTTAAATGTAGGTCAGAATACTCCAAATGCAGCAGCATTAGGAGAATGTGGCAGATTTCCTTTGTTTGTAACTTGCTTATTGCGTTGTATTAAGTATTGGATTAAACTTTTGCATATGCCAGAACATAGATATCAGAAACAGGTGTACAATATGTTGATGAATTTAGATAGCAGTGGTAAATCAAATTGGGTATCTGAAGTAAGAACATTGCTGTTCCAGTCTGGTTTTGGATATGTTTGGATGGCGCAGTACATTGGAGATGTGAATTATTTTATGAAAGAAGTTGAAATGAGAATAAAAGATATGGCCATTCAAAATTGGCATGGTGATATTGAATTGTGCAGTAAACTCTACTATTATGGTACTTTTAAATCTATGCTCACTCTAGAAAAATATGTCAATTGTATCCCAAATAAACAACACCGTACAGCACTTGCTAAACTTCGATGTTCAAATCATGAATTAGCTATAGAAATGGGCCGCCATAAAAACATTTCTCGTGAAGAAAGGATCTGTAAATATTGTTTATGCTATGGATTCAATATTGTTGAGGATGAAGCTCACTTTATGCAAGAGTGTAAATTATATCACGATTTGAGGTTAAAATATATTAGACAAGACTTGCATTATCCAAGTGAACAAAATTTTATAAAATTATTTAATTTAGATAATCCATTTGAAATATCAAAAGTTGCTGCATATGTGTTTAATTCGTTTTTGAGGAGACGGAAAATGATAGATGGTTGAATTATGTATTTTAAACAGTACTCACTTTGACAGCACAATAGATTCATTGTGTACTAAGGTGTGCAATAATGTTACATGTGTTTATGGCACGATTGATTAGTCATTTTAAGACTGTTACTTAACATTATATGGTTGTAATTTTTTAATTGACTGTTTAGTGAAATGTAATTATGTTTATCCTCACAGATGATGGCAAAACAGATTTATATGTATGTAGGTATGCAGTTCTTTTACTTGTGTTAATGGCAGTGTTTACTAGAAAATATAAGACTGCTACCTTCCATTGGATTTATGTACTTTTTAAATTGAATATTTATTGAAATGTTTGGAACTTTGGGCCTGAGGCCTTTTTCCTGAATAAAGTTCTGTTCTGTTCTGTTCTGTTCTGTGCATATTAAAGCGGACAGAACTGTCTCACTAGCGAAGCTTGCCTTTCTAGCGAAGTGGTGGAACGTTGGACATGTGCGCTACCGACATGGTTTCGAATCCCAGATCGGCCCAATATTTTCCTCTAAGCAATTTGTATTAGTAACAAATGGTGGCAGAGGTTGGATATATTTCAAAGATACTTTAATGGCAGTTAATATACATAAAACTGAGTTAATATCTCAGTTAAAATTTTAGGCGCCACAAGTATTTATAACAGTCTAAGTTATACATAGGGAAGGGGTTTTAAGTACATGATATTTATTCGTTATTGCAAATGTATATAGGAGAGTTGCTAATTTATATTTACTCCGAATAGTCAACGAAAGGGTTTTTCTTTCATACAGTAATGTTTCTAATTTAATAAAGCTAACATGACAGATACAAAAGTCTTTTTATATCGCAGTTTATAAGGTTCCAGTGTTAGTAGCTTTTTATGAAACGTTTAGGTTTATGTAATAACTTTATGACAAGTAACCGGTTTCTGTGGCTTGGGGGTAGAGCACAGGACTCAAAGCCGGGAGATCGTGAGTTCGAATCTCAGTCGAGGCGGTGAGACTTCACGGTCGGCCCTCACCCAAAGTGAGTGCTCTGCAGGATTAACGGAAAGGTCGTGCCCCACGGCCATGTTTCACGCACAAACTATGATTATACATCCAGCAATGGGGATAACCAGGGCCCGCAGGTGCAGTAGTCACCGGGCCAGGATATAAAATTTAGAGGAAACGTGTGATACTGCCCTGTAAGGTAGTCCGAAACCGGAATGGAATTCTGCAGATGCACATAAACGTTGTTAAGTTAGCATTAAAAAATGGAGGCGGTAACCTCAAGCAAAAAGATATGTTAAAAAATCTACGACGACAAATAGCTAATTTTTTTACCAAATTAATGTCCATACCATTTTTGTTTTATTTTCTTCTTACCTATGAAAACTGCCATTGAACCTCTTGTTCTCCTTATACTAAATGTGGAAGATTAGCGAATCTAGAATAAGGGAAAGTAATTATAGCATGTCATTTATCTATATATTGCTTTACTTTCACGGAATTTACGTAATGTTTTGATTTTTATATCAAAATTATAAATATATATAAAACTAAATATATAAATGCGAATGCTGCATTTGGCAGAAAACGTTAGACACAAACCGCTACCACAAACCGCTAGAGGTATCTAAAACAGCACATAACCACAAAAGAACGGTAACAGATGAAGCATTATCAATGATATATATATGTGTATCATAAACATTCTGTTACCGGTGTTTACTTTAGCAGATATCTTCTTTAATGAGTATATGTCATTCACATGGTAAATTGTCTCCTAGCCCTCACGTAGTTCCCCGGATCACGCTGAGTGTATGACAGTGCAGGATAGAGGATTCAATTCCTAGTTAACGGTACTCTCAGAGGATTCCCTTAATTTTCCAAATATTAAGTAAATAATAAAGAGATAAAACATGTAGTGTTAAAACGTTAGAAAAATGTCAGATAAGTAATAGTAAAAAAATGACCCAGAAAAGTTGAACCGAAATTTACACAAATAGCAATCCAAGCCCCTGTGATGGTACACACATATAGTTTAACGCATATAGTTTATCTGATCTGACGACATTATATTATTATATGATGCCTGGTATCATGCCCACTGAATAAAGTTGAACGGACTATGGTCCTAAAAGACTGGAATCAGTTGTAAATATTTGATCATTAGGTGGACTGACAGTATTCCGCGATCCTGGAAACCCTGTTTGTATATACCATTGGTTGATAGTATCAGGGTTCTCAGCTGTGTCATTGGTGGAAGCAACAGCGAGCTTTCATTTCCAATGTCGTTATTCAGAAGGGGATCGGGGGGGGGGGGGGTCCGGACCCCCCCCCCCTTTCACCAGAATCAACGTTTTCCTAAGGGCTTCAGACAAAATATTAAGGCCTGGACCCCCCACTTTTCCAGACCTGGGGACTCTTTTTAGGGTTTTCATTAGTCCTCCTGGGTTGGACACCCCCTTCTCCTAAATCCTGGATCCGCCCCTGTTATTTGATAAAATGGGGACAAATGTTTCCGATGTGGGGGTTTAGGTGGGCTTTATATGTAATTATTTGAGCATTTTATGAATGATGCTTCCTCGATTGATTCCAAACTGTTTTGTGATATATGTCTTCGGAAATTTTCTTCAAATATACGATGATATTAAAATGTGAAATGTTTCTCTCTGAATAACCAATGGACGATCGATTGGTACATTTACACAGATATAATCTGTACCCTGCAGTGGTAGTGGTATTAAGGTTTACCGACAATAGGGGCGGATCCATGATTAAAGAAAATGGGGGGTCCAACCCAGAAGGACTAATGACAAAGCCTAAACATGGTCCGCAGGTCAGAAAAACAGGGGGGTTCCAGGGCCTCAAATATTTGAAGCCCTTATAAAAAAAAGGTTGCAGCGCCTGAAAAGCACCCCCCCCCCCCCCCCCAAAGATCCTCATCTGCACAATACAGGTATCAACATCATCTACAAGAAAACCATCGTATTTCTGTTATTTATCACTGTAATATGCGTGTTCACATACTGAGAGTGAGGTAGCATTAATGTGCGTGCTTTGAAAAGGAGAAAGCATGCTTGTTTATTGTTGTACTTATTTTTACCCCTATAAAGAATCAGCCTTTATGTAATCATATAAATGATGATTTATTTATAGAGCAATTAATTAATTTATTTTTGTACATATTATAACAATTATACAGTGGTTATAAAAATTGAGAGGAAGCATATTTCTTCAATTCATCTGTCTGAAAACTTCATTTATTAGTTTTTAATATAAGCCATCATAATAGTAAATTAGATGATAAACTGTCCCAGTTCTCCTGGTTATTTGAGTTCACTATGCAGGGGTCAGGTCATGTGTTACATTATTCATGTTCATGTTTCCTTTATTACATTATCCCTAAAATGTACCCTAAGGTATCACCAAACATCACTCGCAATAACTTCTCAGTTTCATTGTTGTCCAAGGATTTACGTAAAATATAAAGGTCCATTTTATGAAGTTGCATGTTCCATGTACTTAATGGCTTGGGTTTTTATATATAAGATGTTAAGAATTTCGAACTCACGAGGTTTCAGAAAATGCCCTTTTTTGTGAAATTCAGAGGGCAACCATTAAGACCAGGCATTTCGTGCATCCCGCTATCGAACACCACGGGTTTAGTTAATATATATGCAGATACGAAAACAAAAGGACAGATATCAAGAATTTATTTCTCAAGATAGGTCCGTAATCTGTTTAAAGGAGTAACTTGGGTTTTAATCGAGATCTCCCCATGTTGCCCTTTGAGGATCTTCCAGCTTCCGGGGTCTAACAGGAGCAGCTTCAGCCCCGAAGCCCATTACCTTGACGACCAGGGCGCGTCATAGAAATTATCAAAACAACTTTCTCTTATAAGCAAAGCATGTGTGATAAGCACGTTACACTTCCTTATTCTGACCATTATGTTGTCCTGGCTCCCTTTATCCACCAAATTTATGCTGTAATTCTTCGTCACCAAATAAACCTCAGCTTATCATGCACTTTAATATAGTCCATGTTCAACACCGTGCAATTTTTGTTCTATAGTTTAAAACTCGGTTACCAGGTCAGAGGAGAGGAAGTAAAGTTTTCCAATACCCTTTGTTTTTGGAATAAATTGGGGCTCACATTTTCAAACATTCATGGACTGAAATTTCTGGAGTAGAAATCAGAACACTTTATCTTATTGTTGAAGTAGCTTATGAATCAAGCACCCGGGAAGACTTGTAACACCTAGAAAAAACATTCCAGCAAATATCCAGCCTATATATTTATGATCAGATTTTTTTAAAATATTATTTTTAGTTATAATGTAAAACTTTGCACATCAAAAGTTGATCGATAAGGCATTCGCAGTAATATATTTAACGTCCAGTTATTGTGATTGATTAAAACAAAATTTATAAGGGCACTTTAAATATCGAGCACACCTGAAAGGCATCAAGACGTTTATGTTTCTATCAGCTATTTACAGTCTCACACATATGAGACTATTCTGTACCTGTATCGGGCATCATTCGCTTTACACTTATAGTTTACTGTACATTATTTCCTTAAACTATCCAACACTGGTCCATACCTACATTTTTCATGAAGGAACGGGTGACTGCTAGTGCTGACACCTAGCAGAGACATTTGGTACTAATTCGAGAAACTTGCACTGGACAAAGTGGCCTAATAAAATGAATTATAAATCAAATTAATCAATTTAACGGACGTTATTCATCAGAACACACTACCAAGGATAACCGCCACCTGCGACTTGACCTATTGATCCAAAACTGAAATTGGACCCAAAGAAATCTTCCATCTGTGATGTATCACCCACTGTGATGTCTGAATCCTAACAATCACTGCAATGCCGCCATAACATATATCTACAGATTGCAAAGGTGAAAATATTGAAACCAAGCATGCTTGATGAGACTTAGGCTAAAATCGACAAATCTTGGTGATTTTTGATAAATATATTAATTAACTAATTTGATTCAACATTTGCAGGGAAATATAATGTTAAATCATTAATAATGTTATATGTTCAATGTAAATGGCAAAATATATTTGTTTGGCTAACAGGAACGAAACGCTATACATTCACAGATAATGTGCGAGATTTGACTATTAAAATCAAAAAGGACCCAAGGTTACAAACTTCCTTCAAATTTAGTTGAAGCAATTTATGTAACAATGCTACAGAGTACCCGAATAATAAACCATCCGATATAAATTGATTGAAAGAGACATGGCTTATCGAAGTGGTGACTTAAACAAATTTTAAAAAGCTGAATATGAAGTTAGACGTGCCATCAAATTCGCTAAAATCAAATATACCCAAAAGCTGGAATCAGATATACGGACAACGGATGATTTCAGGCACATATAGCAGTGCATAAAGGCAATTGTACCGTACAAAAGTAAACTGACTACTAACACTATCTCAGACGATCCGAATCTTCCTGATGAAGTAAACAAATTTTATGCTCTCTTTGATCGGCCTGAAACCCTCTCTGAGGAAACATCTTGTGACGGTCCGCCTCTATTTGTTATAGAAACTTCAGATACCAAGATAAGTCTTGCCTGCTTAAACATACGCAAGGCGGCTGGTCCTAACAGTATCACGCCGCGACTGTTAAGAACTTGTGCCGATGAAATATCTGGTGTTCTCACTTCTTTTAACTGGTCCTTGCCATCGTGTACAGTGCTAGAGTTCTTTAAACGATCAAAGTTTATTCCTGTCCCGAAAATATCTCATGCATCATCTTTGAATGACTATCGTCCTGTTGCATTAACTACGTAATTGCCAAGAGTTTTGAGCGACTGGTGTCAAATTATTTCAAATGCTGTATTTCAGAAACTTTTGATCCTTTTCAGTTCGCCTATCGTAGTAACCGCTCAACAGATGACGCTGTATCATTTACTCTTAACCGTATTTTAAACAATCTCGACTTACGAGAATCTACCTATGTTTAGGTTATATTCATTGATTTCAGCTCAGCCTTTAACACTATACTTCCCCATAAATTAATCGGAAAACTATCAGAACTGGGTCTTAATATTAACATGTGTAACTTGATCTTAGACTTTTTAACAAATCGTCCATTTAGACGGTAGAAAACTGAAATATAACCCACAGTAATTGACGGCTTCCAGGTTGAAACATTGTTTTATATTTGTAGGAATTTTTATTTCTTCTGTTTTGAAGTGGGCCGAAAATGTTAATTACTACGTAAAGAAGGCACCACAACGTTCATTCTTTCTAAGGAACTTACTGGATTTCGGGCTCAGTCAACCGATTCTCTTAAAGTTTTATCGGGCGGTAATTCAGGGTGTCCTGACGTCGTCAGTCACTGTATGGAGAGGAAGTGTCACTGTCGAGTAAGGGAACCGTCTTTCGAGGGTAGTTGGAACAGCTGAGAGGATCACTGCATGTGGTTCCTTTACCCACAGTTGACTCTATATTTCAAGCACGATTGTTGAAGAAAACAAACGATATTATAGAAGACAATAGTCATCCGGCTCACTTATTGTTTAAAAAAATTAAATCGGGGGTTCGCTATAGGTCGCTATCAGGCAAATTCCAAAATAACTCAAACTAGCAAATACGCGTCAGCCGTTCGGCAATTAAATATATATCACTTGCGGCACAATAACCCAGTCAAACATTTTTAGTCATACGTCATTTTTTGTAGACAATTTTATTTTATTATTTCCTGTTTAATGTGTTTGTTTAAGCAAGCCAATCAAGCCAATCAAGTCAAATACTGTTGATTATATATGATTTTATTACATATATATAGCAATTAACTATATCTTATCTTATCTTGACATGTTTGATGGGAATATAAAATACTAAAAATGTTATATGGGATTCACAATAATACAGTAGTTTGGCTGATTTGACATTTTAGATCAGTCGTAGGTCACCAGAACTACATGAAGAGACCGGCTGACACAATTTGTTTATTTTTATCAGATTTCTAGTGATTACTTGAACAGAACATCAAATAAAAACGATGGTACATTTCGAGATTTAGCAGAGAAGGCAATGAGTCACTCAGTCCATCTACACTTAAAAAGGCATTATTTCTAGGAAAGTGAAAAAAAAAACTGAAAAACACTTTGTATGAATACAAAGAAAAAATATGTGTAATAGTTATCGCTATCTGACACCTGTATAAGGTTAGTTTAACTGATGTAACCTTAAAAATGACGAGATATACAGATGATGATTTGTATATAGAATAATCGTTGAAGGCGTTTTCTCTCATACTATAAACAAGGGCGGAGGTTTATTTATTAGACGTCTATTTATGGCTCTTACAATTTTCATATTTTGTTTTCAGACACACTGAAACAGTACACTCTGATTATTAACTTGCCACACGTTGTCATATTCTGTCTCTCCCGGGTTGTGATCAATAAAGGGCAAATAAGGGAAATTTAGTCCTGTGTGTCCTGTCTGCTAAAAGCATGGGCAATCCTGGCCATCTCAGTCTAGTTATAACAATGGGGATGCGGACGATAAAGTATTGGAATATCACGCTATCAAAAAGCAAAATCACACCGAACGCTGCGCTGCGCTTTGCAGCGCCGTGCGGCGCGGTGAAGCGCTGCACGGCGCTGCAAAGCGCTGCAAATACAATACTTACGGCTAGGCATTTTTGCGGCGCTGTGCATAGCGGAGAAAGTTTAACTTTTTCAGCTTTGTATTGCAGTGCTACACAGTTGTTGTTTACCCAGCATTTTAAGATGTCGTTCTAATTTGGACCTTTACAACACCTTTACGCGCCCCACACCGGATCTACTATTATACAGCAGATCTACTCTTCAGAATTATCTAATCCTGAGATTGTTTCCAATTTCTTATATGCTGTGGTCTTCAAGTTAAGTACTTAGTTTTCTATGATCAAGGTCTCACTTCTGTGCATTACTTTAGAGATTATTCTTTAAAAATTGTAGTTCGGTAACTTCGGTTCCATAAATTTGTGAAGGTCCTGCAGAAGAATGATCAATTTTCTTCTTTAAATATAAATAAATAAATCTGTCATCACAAAACACCGAGTTCGAAATCTGGTTTGTAGATATGTAACAGCTGCATGAAGGAGATCCCTGGCTTGTAACATGTGAATGACTGCTGGTTGTCGTGTCTTTGTACGATGGATAACAACTGTGGATGCAAAAGACAAAGAATAAATGTGTTTTTAAACATTTTTTTCAGGAACTAAATACAGGCAGCTTTCATGTCATTAATTAGTATTATTTATCCCATATTTCCAATACCCAAAAGTCGGCCAATACTCAGTCCCTTTTTTCCGACGTTTGATTGCCGATATCAGAGAGGGCTTATTATGCTTGAATAAAGGGTTCAATTTTCCATTTTATAAAAGTAAATTTAAGATTTTCTGACACCAATATTGCTTTTTTATATTCACTTTTTTGGTTGCATACAATTGATGCAAAACAGTTACACAGCTGCCATCTTGTGGCTATTTATGTAACTAAATGAGCACTGACATGACGGAAAAGTTATTTATTTTTCAGTCGCTAGATGGCAGGGCACACAATCCAACGTGTTGGGCCCGGTTCATGTATACTGGATAACATATTAAAATACCAGGCAACAACAAATATCTATTATCTAAGTTTTACTCATTCAAATAACACTGAAATGTGATTATAATTTATGAGGGTAATAAGTATTATTAAAGATTTCCCCTTATTTAAATATTGTATACATTCAAGTTCGAAAATGCGTGTTCAGGGCCATGACGTCAGGGTAACAAGGAAGAGATGCATGGCGGTCCTGTGAGGATTTTTGGGTAAAGCAGCATTTTGGGTAAGTTTTCCCAGTGTTCCCTGTCACTGGCGCGGGCTTTCACTGACAGATAGACAGGAACAGGGCTGTCGTCAGCCAAAACAATGGCTCAGAGCAGCCCAAAAATGCCGCTAATGTCGGAATGACAGTTGTATACCACTGTTACGCATTGCGCAGGGACGCCAGCGACGTTTGGCTGACTGTGTGGCCATTTATTCAACATGTCGGATCGGCTTGGCGACTGCTCTCACTGACAAAGGCCCCATGATTTTTTTCAAACTTAATCAAAGCCAGATTCTTGGATATTTTAATGAATTTTTAAAGTGAATGAAAGGTAGTTATTAATCGACCGAGATCAATGGGAGTATGTTTATCGTGGGGCCAGAATTTTATTTCATCCTACGCTGGCAGTATTTTCCGGGGGGGGGGGGGGGGGGGGGGGGGACACGCACTGAAATCAGTGAATGTGACTGATTCTCCTTTAAATTAAGTTAATAATTAACTGGTGAAATTGAAAACATGAAATTAAATATTTTTCAAATTTTGCACATGGTCTTGTTTACATTTTTTTTCCCAAAAAGACCATTTTTTTATTTAAACTTCATAACTATAAGTAATTTGAATTTTATTTTTCAGACCAATTAATAACTGTTCAAAGGCAGAATTGTGTGGTCCTGTCATAAAAATCACCAATATTGGTGTAATAGAGGAAGAGGGCTGAATCTGATTATCAGAAAGCTAAATATTTTGCCCGTCTTGCATGGACATCTGTTAAACTAATTTCAATAAAAAATTAAAATAGATTTCAAGCTGTTGATCTGTTAATGTTAAATACCTAGCAGCTGAAAATATTCAAGTTATATTTCTGGGATCCTTTGTACAAGAAAGTTATTTTTATTATTATTTATGATATCCATAGATTTATTTGAGTATTTGCCTTTTTTTTAACAACTTGCTGCATTATATTTACACATAAAATCTGCGAAGTGCAGCACCCAGCATATATTCTTGGAATTTCTACAAGTCTGTAGAGGCAGTGACCTGCAATCATGTTTACCACACGATAAATGTGCACCTTGCGTCTCTGCTTCATGTTTTCTTTCCATGAACACTGTATATGTATTGCTACCATCATTGCTGTTGCATATATATAAAAAAAACAGAATACCAGGCCCATATCAAATGCCAATAGGGTGAACATATCAGAATAATATGTTCGTTTTCATAATTATTCTTTGCATTTTTTAACGACAAGTTTGCTTGTATATAATGCTAGTCCAGTGTATTGAAATGCCTAGAAACTTGCAGGAAAATTCTGACATTGGTGCTTATCTTGCCTGATTTTAAATGACTGATGAAAATTAACCTTGATGCTGAACATAAGGGAAACTGCCTACTGGTATTTTTAAAAAAAACCCTTTTGCATCTTTAAAATTAGACATTGTTTTGACACCAAATATTATGCTGATTGGTGTCAAATCTTACATAATTACTGTACCTGTATGTAGCTGTTTAAACAGCAGTTATGTCAACTGGCAGATCTAGAGGTGCGGGTCAAGACCCCCCTTTTTGAGCTGCAACAACCATTTTTTAAGGGGGTTCAATTTCAAACCAATTTTTGCTACCTGGACCCCCTTGTTACAGGTGTTCTTTTTATTATGTGACACGGGTGTAACTCCTGTTGTGGCACTCGTGTCTGGCCGCGTATTACATTCTATGTTTAATCGGTACTGGTTGAACTCTCGTCATGTTTAGCCTTGGGTTTTCACGCCGGGCCAAGTCAAGTGATGAGCCTGGTATATAGAGATGCACACACGCTGTATTGCGCTGATTGTATTGACTTGTTGTTATACCGCTGTTTTACTGAATAATTGTATTGATTTAGTGTATTGTATTGTTAGGGTTGTTTTGAGAATAAATTATAGTTATTTGTTAACAAAAAACCACTGACTTCTTTATTCATTCCCCTAGACATTTCGCGCTGCCTAGTGTTCCAGAATCTGATTTTTTTATCTCCATTACAAAATTTGTGTTCATCACACATATGTGATCTGTTTATATTAGGTTCCGTAACACCCCTCCTTTTGAGACCAGAAGACAATTTTTAGCTCAGCTGACTTTCAGTTAATGTACTGTGCAATAGTGATGGGTCTTTATCTGTCGTCTGTCCGGCCGGAAGGGCTGGAACTGGAAGGGCTAGGAGCATGAACCCTATGAAGTCTTAGAGATTCTAAAAAGATCTTGCAAACCTGAAATTAGGTCACTGTGTCTTATATTCTCTGAGTTACGGTGTGTGTTTGCACAGAATTAATTCTTTCAGCCAAAATTTTCATCCAAAATCTATCTTTCCCATACATCCCACCAACAGAGGAAGAATGGTAATTATTTTGAGGTCACAAAGTCAAGGTCACAGGACCCACTTCTTTGAAAAGCTTGTGGATGCATTTTAAGCCAAACCTTTCATCCCAAACCTTTGATCTTTCACATATGGCTCACCTACCAAGTGGAAGAAGAATCCTGTACATTTTGAGGTCAAAGTTCAAGGTGACAGGTTATGCTTCTTTTAAAAGGTTTTAGACACTTTTCAAGTTAGACTTTTCATTCCAAACCTTCTAGCATTGAAATATAAATTGACCTTTCCATGAACTCTATGTGACCTTAATCCCATATTCATTCAATGAATAATCATAAGCATTAAACTAATGAGCAACCAGTCAGGTGACCTTAAACATTGTAAAGCTTCAATCATCTGACAAAAACAAAATTTTGCATAATTTGACTGAGCTCTGTCAAAGAAAATGTGTAGTCTGTAAATACTACCAGTACCCATGTCGGCATGTTTTCAGGGATATTTTTTTATTCAAAGGAGACGGTATAAAAAGTTCTTGGCTATATGTTGCAGAAGCCATTCCTCTGACTACTGAGCGAATAATAATGTCTTGCCTGGCATGTAATTTGTATGAGATAAATAATCCAAAATATTGCAAGTCGGTTATAATGACCGCAATATAATAAACAATGGTCAGGGGATACCAGTTGATGACGTCACTCAATACAACGTCATGTGTCATCGCCCTTTGTGAGGTCATTATTATGTTGTAAGCAGCTCTTGCTGCCATGATCATAGAAGACCTGTGTAGGAGCGTTTTGGGGGCTCCTTATAATAATAGGTTTAAAGGGCAGAGCATCTTGGCTGTGTCGGATAGGTCAGTTGCTTCTCTGCATACAGGAGAAAAGACCTGTTGATTTTGAGGTCAAGTTCAAAGCACCCACTTCTTGCGTGGAGTCATTTTAAGACAACCTATACCTTCCATCTGTCATATAGGGCTTATCTACAAAAAGGGAAAGGACTCTATTGATGTTGAGATCAGAGGTCAAGGTCACAAATCTTAATTGCTCCAAATGCTTGTAAACATTTTTCAAGCTAAACGTTTCATCCAAAACCTTCAGTTTTCACAGGTCTGTGCCTCATCTATCATAAAGTATGAATCGCACAATTTGATTCAAACATCATATTTATAGGTCTTTTTTTGTTTGAAGAAATAATTTATTGATTTTGGGGTCAGCTGGTCAGGAGGTTAAAGATTGCAGGTCAAAGTTATTGTATCCACCAAAACAGTTTTGCAGATACTATGTTTTGGACCGGGTTCCGCCGCTGCCGCCGCGTTGTTTGTGGAATAGAACTCTGAGACCACAGGACAGATTTTTCCGAAACTTTACACGATTATTGGGTCACATGTGAACTGGTGCCAAAATATTTTGCGTTGACCTCTGACCTTTCCTGTCTCCAGTGTGTCCATCTGTTCGTCTGTTTTGACACATTGACCCATATATCTTTGGACTTGTTTGACCAATCAGGAAAAAAAGATTGCACAAATGTAGCCCTTGGATAGCTTGATTACATACATAAAAAATGGTGGCGCCACCTGCAACCATTTTTGCACAGTGTTCATCTGTTCATCTGCCTTTGGATAAAATCACTCCTATCTCTGAAGTGAATGGACTTATCCATCTGAAATTTTGCATGTGTATTCATCCTGGATAGCTTTCTCGATTTTATGGCAGGTGGCGCCACCTACTTTCCTGTTCAGGCTGCAGACATCCAAGCTTATATCTCAGGACTGGTTCAACATATCCTCCTGAAATTTTGCATGTGTATAGATCTCATATAGGTCTTTATCATAAGCAAAATTAGTGGCGCCATCTGCAACCATTTCTGCACAGAGTCTGTCTGTTTGTCTTCCGTGGGATAAAAACACTCATATCTCGGCAGTGGTTTGACTTATCTGCCCAAAATTTTGCATGTATATACAACTTGGATAGCTTTCTCGATTTTGTGGCAGGTGGCGCCACCTACTTCCCAGTTCAGGCTGCAGACATCCAAGCTTATATCTCAGGACTGGTTTGCCATATCCTCCTTAAATTTTGCATGTGTATAGATCTCACATAGCTCTTTATCATACGCAAAACTGATGGCTCCACCTGCAACCATTTCTGCATAGCGTCTGCCTGTTTGTCTGCTGTGGGATAAAATCATTTGTATCTCGGTAGTGGTTTGACTTCTATGCCTAAAATTTTGCATGTATTTACATCTTGGATAGCTTTCTTGATTTTGTGGCAGGTGGCACCACCTACTTTCATGTTCAGCCTGCAGACATCCAGGCTTATACCTCAGGACTGGTTTGACATATCCTCCTGAAATTTTGCATGCATATAGATCTCACATAGCTCTTTATCATACGCAAAACGGGTTGCACCACCTGTAACCATTTTTGCACAGCCTCAATCTGTTTGTCTGCTATGGGATAAAATCACTCATATCTCAGCAGTGGTTTGACTTATCTACCTAAATTCTTGCAACTGTATACAACTTGGATAATTTTCTGGATTTAGTGGCAGGTGGCACCACCTACATACGCATTTCGGCTGCAGACATGCATGCTTATATGCAATGCACATCTCTCTGTTTCCCCTTGCCACACAATCCATGACTCACTTCACCCGTCCCACTCTGGTTTCGGCGGATACACTTTGTCGCTTGTCTACTACCTGTATTCTAGTTCAAACGGTGGTTGCCAAGTAATTACTGCAGTTTTAAGTGAAGTGGTTACCAAACTTTCTATAAGGATCCAATTGATATGTGGGCAAAAGACCAAGGTTATAGGTCAGGGAAGTTCACAATAAAAACTTACTTTGTTGGCCATCTCTGTTTTTCTTGTATATATAACCATTGCACTCCAACTGGTACATTTTAGTGTGTGGCCATAATTGTGAGCGGCACAGTGTGATATATGACTCCCTTTTGTATCAGCCTATTGATTGATAAGAATATGCTAAGTGCATAACAAAAACACTCAGTTCAAGTCTGTTGCCACTTGCCAGCTTGAGGTATTAAGGTTTAGCTTCTGATTAATAAGATGGTGGGAATTTTTTGCAGTTTATTTTATGGTATCATAGCAATAAACTTAGTTTCTTAGATAATTTTTATATAAATCATCAGATATACCAGCAAGTGTTTGTTCTGGATTTATTAGCTCAGCTGACTTTCAGTCATGCTGGGCTATAGCGATGGGTCTTTGTCCGTCGTTCTTCTGTCTGTCCGTCCGGCCGGCCGGCCGTTAGCAGGGCACAAATCGTAACCGTAGGGGCTAGGGCCATGAACCCTATGCAGTCTTAGAGGTTCTAAAAAGATCTCCTTGCAAACCTGAAATTAGGTCACTGTGACCTATATTCTCAAAATTATGGGGTGTGTTTGCACCCCCCCCCCCCCCCCAGAAATTATTATTTTAGCCAAAATTTTCATCCCAAACCTTCCATCTTTCACATACAGCTCACCTACGAACAGGGGAAGAACAATAATTATTTTGAGGTCACAAGGTCAAAGGTCAAGGTCACAGAACCAACTTCTTTGAAAAGCCTGTGGATGCATTTTAAGCCAAAGCTTTCATCCCAATTCTTTGATCTTTTGCATATAGCTCACCTACTAAGTGGGAGAAGAATCCTATAGATGTTGAGGTCACAAGGTCAAAGGTCAGGGTCACAGGATCCACTTCTTTGAAAAGGTTGTGGCCACATTTCAAGCTAGACCTTTCATTCCAAACCTTTCAGCACTGATATCGCTTCTCTGCCAACAGAGGAAAAGACCTGTTGATTTTGAGGTCAAAGGTCAAGTTCACAGCACCCTCTTCTTGCGTGGAGTCATTTTCAGGCAAACTTTTCAACCTATACTTTCCATCTGTCATAAATGGCTTACCTACCAATAGGGGAAGAAGCCTATTGATGTTGAGTTCAAAAGGTCAAAGGTCAAGGTCACAATATTGTTCTAAATGCTTGTGAACATATTTTTTTAAAAGGTTGTGGACACATTTCAAGCTAGACTTTTTATTCCAAACCTTCCAGCACTGATATTGATTCTCTGCCAACAGGGGAAAAGACCTGTTGATTTTGAGGTCAAAGGTCAAGTTCACCCAACCCTCTTCTTGCGTGGAGTCATTTTCAGGCAAACTTTTCAACCTATACTTTCCATCTGACATATATGGCTTACCTACCAATAGGGGAAGAAGCCTATTGATGTCGAGTTCAAAAGGTCAAAGGTCATGGCCACAATACTTAATTGTTCTAAATGCTTGTGAACATATTTCTGGTGAAACTGTTTAACCCAAACCTTCAGTCTTTCACATATGCCACATCTATGCATCACTCAATTTGATCCAAACTTCATATTTATGGGTCTTTTTGCTTGAAGAAATAACTGATTGATTTTGGGGTCAGCTGGTCAGGAGGTTAAAGGTTGCAGGTCAAAGTTATTCACTCATTGGTTGCCAAGTAATTACACCAGATTTAAGTGGTTAGTAGTTACCCATCATTTAGAAAGAATCCAGTTGATATGTGGGCAAAAGGCCAAGGTCATTGGTCAGGGATGTTCGCAATAACTTATTTTGTAGACCATCTCTATTTTTCTTTTATATATAACCATTGCAATCCAGCTGGTACATCTCACTGTGTTGCTGTAATTGTGAGTGACACTGGTGACATTTGACTCCCTTTTGTATCAGCCTGTTAAGTGATAAGGCTGAGTGATAAGTACCTCGTTACTGCATAACAAAAACACAGTTGTCGGAATGCTTCAGCCAGGCATTAAGACTATGAGAGGATAGTATTAAGGTTAAGCTACTGATTTATAAGATGATGGGGAAATTTTGCAGTTTATTTTATGGAATCATAGCAATAAACTTAGTTTCCTAGATAACCGAATATTTATATATAAATCACCACATATAAAAGCAAGTGTTTGTTCTCATAATTTGTGGATATGTACCTGGATTAAGGATGGCTTTTTTTTCATTACAAGACTCTTAGTCATGCTTGGTATGTATTGATTAAAAATTCATACAAAAGCACTTGTTTCTCAATAATTCTTGCATGGATTAATGAAATAAAACAGTTGACCAACTTATTTATTTATATACTGAAAATTATGTGCCCATGCCCATTACAATCATTAAAAAACTTTAAAGCCACTTATTCACAGATCATATATGTAGAATTTGTGATCTCTGGTTTAGTCTGGGTTAAAATGAAAGATCTGTTGGTAATTTCTGTTGGGGAAAAAATTTGATAAACTCTGTGACTGATGTTAAACTTCTTGTATCCCCTGATAAAGTTTGGAGATACAATGTACTATGGTTTTAGCATGGTCCTGCCTCTGCTGCCACAGAAAAATCTTGTAAGCGATGTAACTCAAAATATTTCAAGGATCTTTATCAAACTTTATGTATAGATATGGGTGAGGTGACAAAGCCTATTTAAGATGGGGTCAATACTTTTATTTTCTAGGAGAGTGACCTTGAAAAGATCCATTTTTGTTGAAAATCACAAATTCATAAATATATCACAAGGAAGCTTGCATGGATTTTCCAAACTTTTCATCCAAGACCTTCCATCTTGCACATATACATCACCTGCCAATAGAGGAAGATCCCTTTCAATTTTGGGGTCACAAGGTCAAAGATAATGGTCACAGGAGCCATCTGTCCAAAATGTTGGGTCCGGATGATAATTTCCACTTTGATTGATATATGGGTTTCAAACTTGACTTCTATATGGCCCATCAATAATGCAAGAACCCTGTTGATTTTTGGTCAAGGTCACAGGAACCACATCTTAAAAAAGATTGAGGATGCATTTTATGCAAAACTTTCATCCCAGACCTTCCATCTTGCAAATATTGCTCGCCTGCCAATGGGCAAGGTAAAGTTCAAACATTTTTGCCCTTTGCCCTGGCTGCCTTTGCCTTGTCAAGTGTCAATATATGATTCAGAAGAAGGGTGCCTATTTTAGAAAGGGGTATGCTTTATTTGTCTGGGGATATCCGATGCCAGAAATTTCAAGTTTATCTACATTGTACAAGCTGTAAGTAAAGATGGTACATGCACCTTTTTTGATAAACAGAAAACCCTGTAAAATAAAAAAGTGTAATGAAAGTGGTTGGTTGCATATGTGTGGAAGCTGAAATGTCAATTGCTGCAAAACACCCTGTGCCAAACACTTGTCCATTTGCGTGCTGCCTGATTTGTTTGTTGATTGTGTTTGGATTACTTTTGCGGGCTATAAACGTAGATATATAAACAAAGCAAACAGCCTGTGTATATTGGGATCAGTGTTTCTTAGCCTATATTTTCAAAAATATTCAAGAGATTATCATAAGTTAATATGCATGAGCTATCAGTATAAGCACCTTTATTGTTTCATAAACAAAACACGAGTATATTTTGGACTGACAATGACATGAGCTCACTTGATACTGCCTTGATAAACAATGTGTTAGGGGATGTTTTTTTTTTTTTTCAGAATAAGGTTATGGAGATTGAATCTACCAAAAACAGCGTTGTGGAGGTGGACATCGCACCGTTAGAAGTGGTCGGAGTCAAGGCTGAGATGGATGACATATCTTCAGTAGACGACACAGCTGTGAAGGACCATCTGACCCATGTGGGAGGCCAGGATGGGGGAGACCTGACGGCTGGCTCCCAGGCTGTGATTGGTCTTCTGATGCAGGCCCAGCAGGTAATACACAGCCTTGAACCTAAAGGCTTGCTGTAATGTCCAGCTGTCTGTATCATGCCTTGACAAGGCCAGACCAGGAGACAGTTCTGAAAAATATTGGTATTAAATGTCCAAACACAAGCCTGAACACAGGTGTTATGTGACCAGCGCTTTGAGCCATGTGGTGTTGTACTTAAAATAAAAATTCAAAATAAAGATATATTTTTTATGTAAATATGCCAAAAATAAATTAAAATCTTAATCTGTTCTAACCGGATGTAAAAATGAAGTGGTTGGCATCACCCAACCATGTGTGTGTATAGGGTGGGGGTCAGTTGATAGATTTGAATCAAAAAGTCTAAATACGAGTTGGTTATGATATCATTCAGGACAAGTGAAATTTGAGTGAGTCTGTTCATAGATGAACAAAGAGTCAGAGTAAAACATTGCCAAGTTTGTGGCACCATGTTTATGTGTATGTAAGCAAAGCAAAATTGTAGCAGAGCAAAATTGAAACTCACTTTAACTTTTCAGTATTTATAACATAATAAATATGAATTAGGGTTTATATTTACTTAAATCTTTTTTTTAACTTTTTCATTTTAACTGTTCATGATCCATGACATTATAAAGATGAACTCAGTTTTATATTTAATTAATTCTACATTTAACCTATGATGATACACTAGCAGGATCTAATCAAACTTTGACCCTGTATTTTGTTTGGATTCTGTCCTCTGTGCACAAAGAAAAGCACATACTTCTTATAAATTGATTGTGTATTCATAAACCATCTCAGATATGTATTTTTACTCTGTTTATATACAGACGGCTGAGCAGGAAGGTCCTGATTTGGATGGTGATGATTCAACGTCATTCGGTAACGCAGCCCTCCACTCGCTTCATGCAGTAACCCTGGCTGATGGCACGACCGCCTACATACAGCAGTTACCACAAGCTAAAGGTGGGACCATATTACAGAAATAATGAGCATCAAACTATACACCAATCCATAAACACAAACTCCTTGAATCTCCACATGCCCCAAGATTAGGTTGTCCTGTTGACTATTTCTGCATAACAATTTTTAGCTCAGCTGACTGTAAGTCAACTGAGGTATAGGAATGGCGCTTTGTCTGTCATCCGTCCAGCCGTCCGTTAGCAGGGCACAAATCGTAACTGCTGGACCTAGAAACTTCTTAGTGAATAACCATGGAGGTCAATAAAAAATCTCCTTTGAAACCTGAAATTAGGTCACTGCGACCTATATCCTCCTAGCTATGGAGCTTAAAAGTACCCCCCAGAAGAATTAAAAATATAATACAAAACCTCCAATATCTTGATAATTAATGCATGGATTGTCATGAATCTTGCCTTGAATATTGACCATGACTAGTTTTGTCAGTTCCCGAAAAGTGGTGGCGCCACCTGTATTTTTTCTTCTTTTTACGAAATTTTTTTCATTTTTTTACTTTAAAATGACAACAATCATGTCAGTTTCTCAGCTGTAATTACATCTAGTGTCCCAAAACCTGGTGTGTTTATTGATCACAAGTGGATGCCATATAATTATCACCCTGTCTGTCTGTCCATCCATCCGTCCATCCACACAAATTTTTTTCCAGATGATAACTCCAGGTTGTATTGACACATGGATTTCAAACTTGACTTACATACGGCCCACCACTAAAGCAAGAACCTATATGATTTTGGGGTCATGAGGCCAAAGGTCAAGGTCACAGGACTCACTTTTTTTAAAAGATTATGGCTGCATTTTAAGCCAAGCTTTTCATCCCAAACTTTCTATTTTGCACATTTAGCTGACTTGCCAGTGTGGGGAGAGCATAAATGAATTTGGGGTCACATAGTCAAAGGTAAAGGTCACAGGGGCCGTCTGTTCACAAATTAGTTTCCAGATGATAACTCCAGTTTAGTTTGACATATTGGTTTCAAACTTAACTTATATATGACTCACCACTAGAGTAAGAACCGTGTGGATTTTGGGGTCATGAGGTCAAAGGTCAAGGTCACAGTACCCACTTATTTAGAAAGATTGTGGATGCATTTAAGCCAAACTTTTCATCGAAAACCTTCCATCTTGCACATATAGCTGAGCTGCCAATAGGGGAAGAAACTGATTGATTTGGGGGTCACAAGGTCATCGTCACAGAGGCCCATCTGTCCACATATTTGTTTCTGGATGATAACTCAAGTTCGGATTGACATATTGGTTTCAATTTTGACTTATATATGACCCACCAATAATGTGAGAACCCTTTTGATTTTGGGGTCATAAGGCCAAAGGTCAAGGTCACAGGACCCACTTATTTAAAGAGATTGTTGATGTATTTTTAGCCAAACTTTCTAGCAGAGTGGCCATCATAGCTGGGTGGTCATCCTAGTTGGGTGGCCATCATAGCTGGGTTGTCATCATAGCTTTGTGGTCATCATAGCAGGGTGGTCTTTATAGCAGGGTGGTCATATTAGCAGAGTGGTCATCATAGCAGAGTGGTCATAGCTGGGTGGTTACCATAGCTGGGTGGTCATCATAGCTGGGTGGCCATCATAGCTGGGTAGACATCATAGCAGAGTGGTCATCATAGCAGAGTGGTCATAGCTGGGTTGTCATCATAGCTGGGTTGTCATCAAAGTTGGGTGGCTATCATAGCTGGGTGGTCATCATAGCTTTGTGGTCATCATAGCAGGGTGGTCATTATAGCAGGGTGGTCATCATAGCAGAGTGGTCATCATAGCAGAGTGGTCATAGCTGGGTGGTCATCATAGCTTTCTGGTCATCATAGCAGGGTGGTCATTACAGCAGGGTGGTCATCTTAGCTGGGTAGTCATCATAGCAGGGTGGTCATCAGACATTATTTCACTTACCATATTTTGTTTTTAAGTGTTTTGAGTCTTTTGGAGCAAAGTGCCACACGCATAGGTTTTTGTTGATAATAAATTCTTTTCTAGTTCTTTGTGTATGCTTACCAGAAAGGTCTGTATTAAAATGCATAGGGCTGATACTTTTTATCCTATTTTAAACTGGTTTATTATGGGCATTCCTTACCTCAGTCATCTGTAAGAGAGGTGCTTAGAAAGGGTTTTAAGTTTTAAGGTGTTATACATGGTAGTTAAGATTTTAACTGTATTAATGTTTACTAATCTTGATCTTAACAGTGGAGGCACAAGATAAAGTGTCCCTAATAGAGAGGTGCTTTAATATTAAGAGGGATTTCCCTGGTATCACACGTGGAAGTTAAGATTTAAATTTTGTTAAAGATAATCTTCATGTTTACAGTGGAGGCACAAGATCAAGTTTCTGTAATAGGGAGGTGCTTATTAAGAGGGATCCCAGTTCCATATATGTTGTAATTAAGATTTTAATTGTACTAATGTTCATTATTGTTAACAGTGGAGGCACAAGATCAAGTTTCTGTAAAAGGGAGGTGCTTATTAAGAGGGATCCCAGTTTCATATATGTTGTAATTAAGATTTTAATTGTACTAATGTTTATTATTGTTTACAGTGGAGGCGCAAGATCAAGTTTCTGTAATAGGGAGGTGCTTATTAAGAGGGATCCCAGTTTCATTTATGTTGTAATTAAGATTTTAATTGTACTAATGTTTATTATTGTTTACAGTGGAGGCACAAGATCAAGTTTCTGTAATAGGGAGGTGTTTATTAAGAGGGATCCCAGTTTCATATATGTTGTAATTAAGATTTTAATTGTACTAATGTTTATTATTGTTTACAGTGGAGGCACAAGATCCAGACTTCTCTCAGCAGCTGGCAGCAGTCGTACAGAACATCCCGGGCGTCTCCTCAGTCAAAGGTAGTTTGATGTGTATAAGGGAGTGAGTTCCTTATTACCTATATAGGGAGAGTGGATCACCTATGTAAAAAAATGATAAAACCTCATTATGTTATAGCTGAATTCTCTTTACGAAGCTACCTGTTTCACGTGAAGGGTGTATCTGTATTAGGAGCATTTAACTGTGACTGTGTTGTGTGTCTATCTACAATTCCCCTACAGCCTCAGAAAGTTTAAACAGTATGTCAGGTACTCATCAACCCTCAGTCCTGAGTACTAGTATGTTGACATTAGCCTGACATAGGCTCATAGTTATCATATCAGAAGCTTTCTCCTGTATATGGTACAAGCTGCAAACCATGCAATGGGAGGACCATGTAGCCTGTAAGATATTCTACAGATGTGGATATTAAGTACAGATTGTAAGGAATTCATACCTTGCCCATATTCTTCTCCTAATAACTCCACTGACTACCCATGTTAAGAGCTGACCTTGTCTGAATATAAGTCATCATAAAACATAAAAGTAATTTGCAAGTACAAGAAATATTCTTAGTTCAAGAGATCTTACCTAAACCAAGGCAGCATGTCACCATGTTCTGTAAAGGTCAGACCAGAGTGATCAGTGAAGATTCAGTGATTTGTTAATTTGTTTCACAGCAGGAGATCTCGTTTTGGAAATTTTAGTTCTCCATACTATTTTTATGATAATGCTGGTCTCAAAGTACAAAATTTGCACAGTTATTAGACCACTTGCATCTGTTGTGAGTGATATAAATTATTTGTTGTATTACCCCTAATATTTTATGTTTTCTTCATCCTGTCAGAGTCAACAGAATCTCATACAGAAGGACAGACTGTACAGCTAGAAGACGGTACAACAGCATACATACAGAACCCTGCCAAAGGTACCGGCACTGTCCATGTTGATAGATTTAATGCAGTTACAGTATCAGTGTATAAAAGTATCAGTATATAGCAGTATCAATATATAACAATAACAGTATATAACAGGAGCAGTATATTACATGTGTAGTCAGGTGCCATGTCACCAAATAATGTATAGAATGTTCCTAAATGAAATCTTCCAAAATTTAGTAATTTTACTTTCATAAAGAAATAACACAGGTTTAGCCATAATTTGCCATGTTATCAACTAATACTCATAATTTTATTAAATGAAGAAGTACCTTTCATGATAAAATGTTACATGTTTACAGCTGGGATTTATTGGTTCATAATGCTCTGTAGCAAACAAAGATTGATTGAGATGATACACATTCTAGACAAGGGTATTTGTACAGTGTTTTACTGTATGTTTACATAAATTTATGTGTGTGTGAAATGGATAACATGAAAAAAATATTCCAACTCTGTCCAGGGCTCAGAATAATTTGGACATTTATAATATAATGTCATGTAGTATAATATTTATCTGGCTGTATATTTATGTTCTTATCTTTTACAGAGGGTTTACAGGCTGTACAGCTAGAGGATGGGACAACAGCGTTTATTGCCACATCGGCAGCAGAGTCATTGTTTGCTGATGGTGGAAGCATGGACACTGGCGCCCTCAACCTGGAGAGTCTCACACCGCAGGTCAGTGGGTTTTACGCTCTGTATTCTGAAGTGTTTCAGTGATCGCACTTTCACTTCAGATCTGATGCACCTGGTCTTTTGACATGACTGAGATTGTTAATCATTTAGTCATTGCCAATCGCAGCATTATGTGAGAACAAATACTTCTTCCATTCTGTCCATTCAACCAAAACTTTAGTGTTCACAGTCAAACACTTCTCTTGTGACCTTGACCAGGATCTTCAAGGTTAAATTGGCCAAATTATAGTTATTGTCTTGTGAACGTGATAACATTGAAGGGCTGCATATTTTCCTCTGAAATTTTAAACACGCATTGTTCTGACCAAAATCTCAGACAAATTTGAAACCTGTTGACCTTGAGTCCTTGACCTTGATCTTCAAGGTCAAATTAATGCAATTCCAGGATTGTTGTGACCCCCATAACTTCTGCAGTAATGAATATTTTCTTCAAATTTGACACTCCAGTTCTTTCTTCCAAAATCTCATTGGAGTTCAAAAAGTGGTGACCTCGACCTTCAAGTTAAAATCTGCTGAAATCTAGAATAATTGTTTTGAGATAGTGCATATTTTACCTCTCATGTTTTGGGATGGCCCATAGGGGGAGACATATGGCATGGGATGTGTATTCAGGAATGTTCTGATAGACTTCTCATAGACTAACTCAGTCTTGTAGGGAAGTGATTCTCCTCACAAATGATCACGTATAGATCTGGAGAATTCTACTTTGTTCTTGTCCACATCAGTGTCATTATGTTCATTACATTCATATTAGATCGTCTCCAAGACATTCCTTTGTACAATTTTCATTGTGACAGTCATGGTCTCTGTTTATAGTATGAGAATATTATAAGTTTGTATGATGATGATATTATAATTATGCCAGACCAGTCTGTATTCCTCTCTTTCCCATGAACATAAGGCCAAGAAAAATTAATTCCTTGCTTCCGGTTACACAACCAACCCTGAAAAAAAAACCAGTGACTCCAACAATTTTATTGAAAAATTCACGTGCTAAAACTGGCAAGAGCAGACAAGCATTGTCATTTGACTGATCGTTCCACAATCTCATATTTGTACATTATATATTTATTCCCAAGCATTTATCATTGAATGTGAACAAATACTTTCACTTATACCTGATATATGTGAAATAGTTTATAATTGTTTAACCAAAGAAAGATCATTTTTTTGCCTGCAGTTAGCTGTTCACATGTGCCTGATGTGAGGTCCGTCATTTTCTTAAGTAGGAATATTGGCAGAGATGCAAAGAAAACACACACTTTTAGATAAGTTTTTTGACTGCAAATATGAAGAGATTTGGTAGGGATTATGAATATTTTGTAGTCTTATTCGAACATAAAATCTTATACAATGCTCATATAGAAATTTTCATCAAATCTCTGCCTCTCTGATAATTCTCAAAGTTTTAGAACTTCTGTGTTCTCTCCATCTACTGGAGTATTTGGAAATGATACCATATGGCCATCCAAAAATTGACAGTTTCTCCTGCAGAAATGCCATATACATATATATTATAGAAATTTAAGGCTTATGCATCCAATAATGCAAACTGATAACACCAGTAACAGATGTTGTCATATCCTTATTTAAATTTGTACTTTTCTGTTCACATATTAATATTTATTTTATTTTTTTATTATTTAATATTAAAAATTTATTATTATCATTATTATTATTGTAAATAAACAATTAGAAAAAAATGTTTTGTTCCCTTATATAGTATAAATATATTTACATTTCCCATGATAAAACCTAAAATACTCAATATTTTGTCAATAAAAATATCTTTAAAACAAAATTTGTTGCCCTTCCCTAATTTTTAGCTCAGCTGACTATAAGTCATCTGAGCTATAGTCATGGTCCATTGTCCGTCGTCCTTCCGTCTGTCTGTCCGTCTGTCCGTCCGTCTGGATGTCCGTCCGTAAGACTGGCACGTTTCGACACCGTTGGACCTACGAATCTGAATTTCGGCATACAGTTAGATGTCCCCATAATCTCCTACCATGCCAAAAATTGGGTCAATAGGACTTTGTTCCTTTGAGATATTAAGGAAAAACCTCAATTTTTTATTAGAAATCTATTTTCACACTTCAGGACTGCCTAATATCAAAACCACTCATCTGGTTTTCTTCATATGTACCATAAATATTCCTCTATATAGTTCCTATGTACATGCCAGATATTAAGTCAGTATTATATAATTTAAAAAAGTTATTGGCCCAAACATAATGCACTTTGTAAAAAAATCAGGAAGATATTTTGTCACTTAAGACCAAAAGTGTTAAAGGTAGGGACTATTTTCCAGTAATACAACTTTAATTAATCAAAATTTAATTGTATACCAAAAATTAGATCAAAATTTGTTAAATTTTTTTAAATATTGGCAAAAATATAAAATTGATACCTTAAATTTTGCCCAACTTTGGCCATGGCACGTTTTTTCCCTGTAAGTACTGTGGATTTAATTTTCACACCATGTATACATAAGGATTTAATCTGGTAAAATCTGAAATTTGAAAATAAAAGCTGCAAAATTAGGCTAGTTATTGAATTTTTTTGGAGGCTCTTGTTGTATTCCCTTACATTGTCATGCAGTCCACTTTGATGACTGTAGGTCATTCAGTGCACATCTCTATGCTCCCCAGGCTGTTGACATAATTTTAGATGTCCCCAAAATCTCCTACCATACCGAAAATTGGGTCATTAGGACTTTGTTCCTTCGAGATATTAAGGAAAAAAACTCCTTTTTCCATAAAAAAAAGCCATTGTTACACTTCAAGGCTGCCTAATATCAAAACCCCTGATCTGTTTTTGATCGTATTTAGTATTCATTCTTTTATACATTTTCTATGAACATACCAAAAATTAGGTCAGTATTGAGTATTATTTTGAAGTTATGGGCCAACACATAATGCAATTTTTAAAAAATCAGGAAATATATTTACTCACATGAGAATTGCTGAACCTAGAGACCTTTTTTCAGGAATATAACTTTATTTAATCAAAATTCAATTGTTTACCCAAAATTAGATCTGAATTTTGCAAATTTTTCAAGTTATTAGCATAAATAAAAAACAATACCTTAAATTTTGTCCAACTTTGGCACTGTTGATTTAATTTTCCCAGCATATATGCATAAGGATTTAATCTTTTAAAATCTGAACTTTCAAAAGAAATTGATTGGAATGAATAGCTTTTATTCATGTTTTCACACACCATGTCAAGTGTTGTTTACATCTAGCCCACCTAGTAGTACAGCCTTCACTTGCATTATGTAACCCACCTCAGGCAGCTTACCTTGGCCCAGCTTGGCCACTACTAGCAGGCTTCCCCTCGCCCTGCACTCATCCCCCCCCCCCCCCCCCCCGTCTGGTGCATAAACTAGATGAATGTTATAATTTTTCTGTATTTTATTTTATTCTTGGACATGCTACATTTTAGATTTTGTATTGAACCACCAGGGTTACAATGATTAAAGTGTACATTTAATTGTGTCCACAAAGTGGTGTATTGCTGTGAAAGTCTGGATGTTCATGAGATAAGTAATTCCTTACTTCAGTAGAGTAAAAACTTCACCAGGTGTGAAATTGACTATTAATTCCAGTAATTGATTAAAACTGGGATAGTAATTAGCACAATGATATTGTTTGTCCCTCATTCAACCAACAGTGTGTATACTTTATTTGAAAAGATGTTTTATTTTGTCAAATTTACTTTTATTTTATTTTGGTGAATAAAATTAAGCATGTCCTGAAAACTCCAATATGCAAAACTTTTTAATAGTGATTCGAGGAATATTCTTGTAGATGCCATGTTGTGGCATTATTTTCTTTTAAAATCAGTTTAAACATTTATGATTTAAAAATAATAAAATATATGTGTATGCATAATATGACCCAATGTTTTTTACTCTGTATATATAATGAATGATTGCAACTTTTGCAACAATTCTAATATTTTAACTTATATTTTCAGGTTTTTTAATTAAAAATTTATAAACCTGTAAATAAAAAAATGATACAGATAAAAACTTCTTAATGGAAAAAGTGGATCTGCTTAAAAAAATAGGATTATATATAAACTTAAATGCATTATTCTCTTGAAAGTGAAATAAAGGTATTAGTCCATTCTGTCCACTTGCCTGTCTATCTGTAAATTTTCGTATGCAACACAGTATCTCAAAACTTTTACTGTTTTTCTTCATGACAGTCTTGTCAGAGTATTAGTTTGCAATCATATATTTAGAACTTTACTATAACCAAGTAGGAGGGCCCCTTTCCTCTTAGCTTTTCATATTCTTATATAAATGAAAAACATTACAATAGAATATTTCTACATCCACCTTTGTGCTGCCCTCACTTTTCCCTTCTCCGAACCCCATCCCAAAGTCAGCCTCAGTAAGCAAGAACAAGATGAATTAGATATACTCATACTTTAATATTTTGTATAACTATTCGTCCATAGGTACCTATGTACATGCCAGAAATTATGTCAATATTGTGTAATATGTAGACATAGTGGGCATCACAATAATGTACCTTGTCAAGATTAAAGAGATATTGTGTCATACAGTCACAAATTCATAAATCACTTCATCAGCATAGTTAATCATAACATCATATCTGTCAAATTGAAAGCTTGCAGACTACCATAAACTTTAGATCCTTCAACAAATAGCCTTATCATCATTCTACTACTGCTTATTACTGCTGTCATTGCATTCATATTTGCTCAAATATATCACAATTTTCAACCCCTCCTAAATAAATAAAAAATAAACCACTATTTTTGACTCTATTAATCCATCAGTCAGGTAATTTCATTTATCATTTACTCATATATTACATTACATTCCTTTATAATAGCCCAACATGTCCATGATATTCATAAGCTTTATCGACTCGATATAGTATCACAGTGGAGAAACATTTATAGTCCCAATCATGATCAGCTGAGGGCCGTGACCCATGGGTCCCTTGTTTTGTTATGTAATCATAAACAAAGAATGACCTTTCTATAGCCTAACTGTTTGCATATGACTGGCCTCTGTTTATAGTGTATGAGAGGATAACAAGATTGTATATGTTGATATGATTACTATACCAGACCAGTCTGTGTACCTGGCTTTTCATATGAATATTATTGTTGACAGGTGACAGGGGACCAGCTGATGCAACAGCAACAACAGTTGGTACAGGCAGGTGGTTCTGGTTCTGACCATCAGGTTGCAACACAAGCTAATCAACAAGGACCTCCAATTGTAAGTAATATCAGAAATATTTATAATACTTAATATTTGTTAGTTCCTTATTTCTCATTTTATGGTTAAAAAAATTCTTTGAAGATTACAATGATAGCTTCTGTAATGACTGCCTGAAGTGACCAATTTTGATGTATCTTTACAGAATATCACATTGAAAGAACAATAAAAACAAATCCCAATAATTCTAAGAGCTAATTGATATGAATTTGATTGAATTTTTATGATCTGAAATGTCCCATGGATAAATAATACTGAAATGGTTCATTTGATATTGAATAGAAGAACTATTTATAATTAACAGAAGGTGCATGTGAGCCTGTGTCAGCCCCGAGCGGGAGGAGAGAAGGCTATCAGTCTGGGAGAGAAGGCTTACAGGTGTCCGTATGAAGGCTGTGGCAGGCTCTATACAACATTTCATCATCTCAAGGTATGTCAAATCTTACTTATACGTATGAAATATAAAGCCTGGGAGAGAAGGCTTACTTGTGTACATATGAAGTCTGTTGGAGGCTCTATACAACATTTCATCATCTCAAGGTATGTTAAATATTACATATACGTATCAAATATAAATACCTGGGAGAGAAGGCTTACTTGTGTACATATGAAGTCTGTGGAAGGCTCAAAACATTGTTTCATAATCTTAAAGTTTGTCATCTTACTAATCAGTATAACAAGTATCAAATATAAAGCCTGTGGGAGAAGGCTGACTGGAGTCCATATGATGGCTGTGGTCAGGCTCTATACAACATTTCATCATCTCAATGTATGTTAAATTTTATGAATATCAAATATAAAGCCTGTGGGAGAAGGCTGACTGGAGTCCATATGATGGCTGTGGTGGGCTCTGTAAAATGTTTCATCACTTCAAGTTATGCTTTCCTTATTGGAGTAATGTGGAGTGTTAGTAACAAAAAGAGAAGATTTCATCAGGATCTCACTTGTTATAAGCCAAGTTATAGGCTCAGGCATACAGGTGAATGGTTATATCAGAAGTGTCGAAACCTGTACATGTACCAAAACAGTGATTAAGCTGATAATTCATAGTCATGTACTTGTATTTTAACAATTGTTATCTCAGGTACATGAGAGGTCCCACACAGGAGACAGACCGTTCAAATGCGAGTACCCGAGCTGTGAGAAGGCTTTTGCCACAGGTTACGGTCTTAAAAGCCACACACGTGTTCATACAGGGGAGAAACCTTACAAGTGCCCAGAGGAGTCATGTAACAAAGCATTCAAGACGTCCGGTGACCTGCAGAAACATATAAGGATACACACAGGTAGGATAAAACACACAGGTAAAGCAATATACACAGGTAGGGTTATACACAAAGGTAAAGTTATACACACAGGCAGAGTAATACACACAGGTGGGCAAAACTAACAGGTAAAGTTATACACACATGTTGGGTAATATATGCAGGTAGAGTTATATACACAGGAAGGGTAATACATGCAGGTAGAGTTATATACACAGGGAGGGTAAAACATGCAGGTAGAGTTATATACACAGGGAGGGTAATATATGCAGGTAGAGTTATATACACAGGGAGGGCAATACATGCAGTAAGGGAAATACACACAGGTAGGGTAATACACACAGGTAGGGTAATACATGCACATAAAGTTATACACACAGGTTGGCAAAACACACAGCTAAAGTTATACACACATGTTGGGTAATACATGCAGGTAAAGTTATATACACAGGGAGGGTAATACATGCAGGTAGAGTTATATACACAGGGAGGGTAATACATGCAGGTAGAGTTATATACACAGGGAGGGCAATACATGCAGGTAGAGTTATATACACAGGCAGGGCAATACATGCAGGTAGTGTTATATACACAGGGAGGGTAATACATGCAGGTAGAGTTATATACACAGGGAGGGTAATACATGCAGGTAGAGTTATATACACAGGGAGGGTAATACATGCAGGTAGAGTTATATACACAGGGAGGGTAATACATGTAGGTAGAGTTATATACACAGGGAGGGTAATACACGCAGGTAGAGTTATATACACAGGGAGGGTAATACATGCAGGTAGAGTTATATACACAGGGAGGGTAATACATGCAGGTAGAGTTATATACACAGGGAGGGTAATACATGCAGGTAGAGTTATATACACAGGGAGGGTAATACATGCAGGTAGAGTTATATACACAGGGAGGGTAATACATGCAGGTAGAGTTATATACACAGGGAGGGTAATACATGCAGGTAGAGTTATATACACAGGGAGGGTAATACATGCAGGTAGAGTTATATACAAAGGGAGGGCAATACATGCAGGTAGAGTTATATACACAGGGAGGGTAATACATGCAGGTAGAGTTATATACACAGGGAGGGTAATACACGCAGGCAGAGTTATATACACAGGGAGGGCAATACACGCAGGTAGAGTTATATACACAGGGAGGGTAATACATGCAGGTAGAGTTATATACACAGGGAGGGTAATACATGCAGGTAGAGTTATATACACAGGGAGGGTAATACATGCAGGTCGAGTTATATACACAGGGAAGGCAATACATGCAGGTAGAGTTATATACACAGGGAGGGCAATACATGCAGGTAGAGTTATATACAAAGGGAGGGCAATACATGCAGGTAGAGTTATATACACAGGGAGGGCAATACATGCAGGTAGAGTTATATACACAGGGAAGGCAATACATGCAGGTAGAGTTATATACACAGGGAGGGTAATACATGCAGGTAGAGTTATATACACAGGGAGGGTAATACACGCAGGCAGAGTTATATACACAGGGAGGGCAATACACGCAGGTAGAGTTATATACACAGGGAGGGTAATACATGCAGGTAGAGTTATATACACAGGGAGGGTAATACATGCAGGTAGAGTTATATACACAGGGAGGGTAATACATGCAGGTAGAGTTATATACACAGGGAAGGCAATACATGCAGGTAGAGTTATATACACAGGGAGGGCAATACATGCAGGTAGAGTTATATACAAAGGGAGGGCAATACATGCAGGTAGAGTTATATACACAGGGAGGGCAATACATGCAGGTAGAGTTATATACACAGGGAAGGCAATACATGCAGGTAGAGTTATATACACAGGGAGGGCAATACATGCAGGTAGAGTTATATACACAGGGAGGGTAATACATGCAGGTAGATTTATATACACAGGGAGGGTAATACATGCAGGTAGAGTTATATACACAGGGAGGGTAATACATGCAGGTAGAGTTATATACACAGGGAGGGTAATACATGCAGGTAGAGTTATATACCAAGGAGGGTAATACATGCAGGTAGAGTTATATACCAAGGAGGGTAATACATGCAGGTAGAGTTATATACACAGGGAGGGTAATACATGCAGGTAGAGTTATATACACAGGGAGGGTAATACATGCAGGTAGAGTTATATACACAGGGAGGGTAATACATGCAGGTAGAGTTATATACACAGGGAGGGTAATACATGCAGGTAGAGTTATATACACAGGGAGGGTAATACATGCAGGTAGAGTTATATACACAGGGAGGGTAATACACGCAGGTAGAGTTATATACACAGGGAGGGTAATACACGCAGGTAGAGTTATATACACAGGGAGGGTAAAACACGCAGGTAGAGTTATATACACAGGGAGGGTAAAACATGCAGGTAGAGTTATATACACAGGGAGGGTAAAACACGCAGGTAGAGTCATATACACAGGGAGGGTAAAACACGCAGGTAGAGTTATATACACAGGGAGGGTAATACATGCAGGTAGAGTTATATACACAGGGAGGGTAATACATGCAGGTAGAGTTATATACACAGGGAGGGCAATACATGCAGGTAGAGTTATATACACAGGGAGGGTAAAACATGCAGGTAGAGTTATATACACAGGGAGGGTAATACATGCAGGTAGAGTTATATACACAGGGAGGGTAATACATGCAGGTAGAGTTATATACACAGGGAGGGTAATACATGCAGGTAGAGTTATATACACAGGTAGGGTAATACACACAGGCAAGGTAGTTGTAGTTGCAGTTACTATGTGCAGTAGGATAGTGCTACTGCTGCCCTCTACTTATGTGCCAGGAAACCAAATTGATAACCAACATGAAGGTCTCGGCAGCTTACAATAGTATGCTGGACTTTCTACTATGGATCATCAGGGATTTTTCTGAAAGAGGGCTCACACATAGCAGATGTTGTCCACAATTTTAACATAAGGAACTACATAATGAGTGATCAGGAAAAATTGGGAGGAAATCAGTAGTGAGACAAGATCACTGAGAGCTCAGGAATTTTTAACATAATCAAGTATTTCCTGATTTTTTTGGGGTTGAGTGGTGTAAGGATAACATTAGGACACATCTGGATACATTGGTAGACTTTGGTAAACCCTACTGTTAACTCAATGTTTATAAGTCTCTCAAGATACAGTGGAACCCTGCCTTGGGACCTCCAGACAATTGCGACCATCCCCGCAATAACGATTACTTTTCCTGGTCCTGAATATATGATTCACGTAATCTAGAATTTCACAAAAAAGACCACCCCCAAATTATGACCACTATGGTCAGTCCGCAAGATGGTCGTAATTGTGGGGTTCCAGCATTTTTACTGTTTTTGCTATTTTTCATCATTCTTTATCATCAGGGTAACTTTATTTCCACATTCTGATGGCTGTGATCTGTGCGTTTTAGGGGAGCGACCATTTAAATGCCCTTTTGAGGGTTGTGACAAGTCTTTCACCACCTCCAATATCAGGAAAGTCCACATCCGCACGCACACGGGGGAGCGGCCCTACATCTGTAACCATGAAGGGTGTGGAAGAGCGTTCGCCAGCGCTACAAATTATAAAAACCATATCCGAATTCACACAGGTAAGCACTTTTCATTTTGAAAATTGTTAAGTCTCCTTCCTTATCTAAGATTCTGAGTATCTCTTGCTTTTATTTTACATAGTTATTTATCTAGACTAAATTTATATACAAAAATCAAAGCCCCCTGGACTGAGATTGTTCTGCTTTGAACAAACTTATAACTGTTGCATGTCTTTTGTACCTTTGGTGGAGATATACATGTAATATTAAACAAGTAAAACATTGGAGGAGTTCAACATGTGATGATGGAGTTACATTTGGTTGAAGGGTCCAAAGAAAATTATATCACTTCAGATGTTCAACATAAGGCATTGGATTAAGAAGGATTTTATTTAGTCCTGCAGGGACTTACAACTGGAACATTGGAAGAGAAATGATGTCATATCAGTTTGATATGTCGGTGATTTGTGCAGAATGATGTTCATTAGATATTGACGAAGCTGGTATGTGCTTGGTCTCCATAATCTTAATTTGATCATTTCAGGGGAGAAGCCGTATGTGTGTACAGTAGATGGATGTGGCAAGAGATTTACAGAATACTCAAGTCTGTACAAGCATCATGTAGTTCACACGCTCACCAAACCCTACTCTTGTAACCACTGTGGGAAAACATACAGACAGACATCCACCCTTGCCATGCACAAAAGGACAGCGCACGGCGAGGACACGGTCATCGACATCGATATACACCTGGCCAATCAGCAGGACATGTTACCTGAGAACTGTAAGTTGTTAATTATTGGGGCTGTAAAGAAATATTTCTCCTACCGGTTTCTGTGGTCAGGGGTACAGCAGAGACTCAAAGTCGGGAGATCATGAGTGAATCTCAGCCCAGGAGAGGTGAGATTTTTCACGGTCCGCCACCACCCAGGGTAAGCGCTCTGCAGGCTTAATGGGGAGACTATGCCAGCAATCATGTTTCACTCACAAACTCTCATTGATTTTTAAATATCTTCACCTTCTCATTAATAAATTCCTCTTAATTTCTAGATCATTAATCAAATTCTTTGTTTGCTGTGCTTTGGACAAAGTGTGTAGAAATAACATCTCAAATGACCCTTTTTGTTGATTTATTCTTGTGGCTGTTTGCAGATTGTTTCTCACCAATCACATTTCACCTAATATGTGCTATATATCACTGAGAGACAAATTTTTAAATGTTAGATATCCCTTTCCAAAATAAGATCAGATATCACCAACACACTACCCAGAAATCTGAGGTGTCTTATTATTCTAACAGGAAATTTCCTTGTATATTTTTGTATGGTAAAGAGTGTACAGGATGACCAGTCTGTCTTGTCCCAACAGGTGCTATGTATCTGTATTGACCAGCTGTTGACTGACCTTCAGACTGACACACTACATGTAATAATAATGATAATGGGCACACAGTGGCAATACGCAGTGTCAGTTTGAAATATACCATTAACCTTGCTTTCATTTTGATTTTCTTCCTTCAAACTGTTCATATGAGGGCAGTTTATATTTTATTTTATAAGTTACACTTTTAATAATTCACCACGTGAGTTCTGTGGTATAGGTAGTCAAAGGGGGAAGTCAAACAGAAAAGTAAATTACCAACAAGAAAGCATATCAATAGTAGCACTGTGTCTCTGTCCAGTTAGCTTGAGGGTCACATTAAGCATTTGGATCTCATTTTGGTCCATTTTATGCAACCATTAGGTGTAACATCAGTGTTCCAGACAGTTCCAGATATTGCTTCACCAGACAATGTTTAACTGACTGACACCGGTCTTCTGTAACTGTCGATCCCATACAGGTTCATGCGAGTAGATTTAGGTGAAATAGGGTTATATGTTATGATGTATGTAATTTATAGTCATATGGTTTCCATGGTGACAGATGAGCATGAACCTCCTCAGAAACAGCCTCATCTCCAGCTTCAGGGAGGCGTAGCAACGAGTGGAGATGTCACTTCAGGAGCTCTCGTAATTAATACCTCAAGCGCCACACAACAGCCAGTAAGTGGTATAGATAAATTACATATTCTTAAGGAAGCTGGGAGAAAATGTAAGTTACATAAGACATGTACTTTCTGACTGTTGTATTTATATACAACTGGATGTCTACAATGTTTTGTCAAACTTTTCAAAAAATTCCTCAAATATTATATCAGGTAGCATATTATTGTTTGAACCTTCATTTAATTATATATTGTGTATCTGCTGAAACATGATGTTGTGACAGGTTTACATTTTATCAAGTATTATTTGTAAAGAAGTAAATTATCTTTCAATCTTAAACTGAAATCCTTGGATAATTAGCCGTCCTAGCCACCAAATGTTTCTGGCAAATTTTCTATCCCTACAGGTCCAATCACTGGGAAACACTGCACAAAATTAATTTGTGCCTGTTCACTGTCCCTTGAGTATCTTTATGCCGTATTTCCTTGCCCTTATTAGTCACTATCAGTAACTCTTTACTCTAATTAAAACTAGTCCCTTGGCAAATACTGTTTTCATACATTTGGGATAGTACACAGCCTAGTGGTAAGGCTATTGGACAGTGGAACATAAGGACACTCTGCAATCCACATGCAGTCTATTCCAAAGCTCAAAGTGGAAGTGGAGACTGGAGAGACCCCTCAGCTGATCCTCAGGGACATACCAGTACTCTTGTCTTAGACTGCAGGTTATGACTTCTTGGTTATCTGTAACTATGGCTCAAATGTGCAAAATCTAAAAGGATCCTGTTCCTGAGTTCCCTCCTCCTTGTATATACTGAGGCTTGCTTTATATTGGCGAGGCTGAAATTTCGTGATTTCTGTTTTTTAATGTTGTGCAGGGGTTTCATTTTGTGATTGTAACAGAAGCTATAATCTTAGTACATGCAGTAGCATTTGGATATATTTTAAATATATAGAATAAATCCTTCAATACCTCACTCACCACTGGTTCATTCATAAGATTATGACCTGTGTCACAGTGGATATATTCCCTTTGATTACTACATGTTTTACAATAACTAACGCTTGCATGCATGGGCCAGTTTCAGTAGAATTCAAAGATACGGTTGATGATATGGTTGTTTCCAGAGGTGTGATAACTAATCTGTTTGTAAAGCTGCATCATCCCTTCTTGATCATCTTAGTTGATGAGGCATCTTTTCCCCCGAGGATTTCATATTCACGATCATTTCACATTCATGAAAATCCCAAAATTAAAACCTTCGCATACAAAAAGGCAACCACAGTAAGTCCATTCCCCAAAGAGGCCTGTTACCTGCTTAATTTATTTTATTTTCCTGTATTTGTAAAACACATATAATTTTCTTTTCAACAGATGATGGTTACTGGAGAAAATCTCAACATGGCCAACCTGGTGACTGACAGCCAGACATTACAGAATTTACAACAAAATATAAACGGACAGGGGGGACTCGGCCAGCCAGCTGTGATGGTGGCTGGAGAAAGTGAACAACAGATATACGTGGTCACAGACCCCTCACAAATACAGTACTTTCAGGTAAGCTGGCTCACTCTCCTGTAAGAAAATGAGTGTCCGTGTATGGGCCAGAAGGAACAGTCCTTGTAGTACATGAAATAAGCAGTGACACAGAGTAATATCCTAGTAAAATTGAGAGACAAACGTCTACTCCCAGTAATCATCACCAGTTATGGTGTCGATGGTTAATGATTAAGTGACTCCAACACAAATAGTTGCACCAACAATTTTCTTTATTCCTGTTCCTGCAGGCATGCAAGCATACTTGAACATTTTCCTACTTCCAACTCACATTAATATGCTATTTTATATTTCTTTAGTGCTCACTAGATTGCAGCACATTACTTTCAAGACCCTACTGTGTTCTTATGGAAAGTACTAATATAAGGCAGTCCTTAACCACTATATTTGTTTCATTTATAACTGAAATGTGTTTATGATGGGACTTAAAATATTGTGTGTTGCTTCAGTGCATAAAACTAGCACATGTAATTATTGTACATAATGGCCTGCAATAGTTATAAATCTGACTAGTGATCAGTAGGCAGTGTGCTATTTTAGACCTGTCAGATCGGTCAGCAGAGTGCTGCTTAAAATGATTTTATCCCTTAATTGTTTTACCCCTTCATACCCATGAAAGATCAGTGTAAAAAGGTTGCAATATATATTCTGAAACATTCATTATTACTATGTACTGTTTTAGCTCAGCTGACTTTCAGTCATGCTGGGCTATAGCGATGGGTCTTTGTCCGTCGTCCTTCCGTCTGTCCGTCCGGCCGGACGGCCGGCCGTCCATCCGTTAGCAGGGCACAAATCATAACCGTAGGGGCTAGGGCCATGAACCCTATGCAGTCTTAGAGGTTATAAAAAGATCTCCTTGCAAACCTGAAATTAGGTCACTGCGACCTATATTCTCAAAGTTATGGGTCGTGTTTGCACCCCCCAGAAATAACTCTTTGAGAAAAAATTTTCATCCCAAACCTTCCATCTTTCACATACAACTCACCTACCAACAGGGGAAGAACCATAATTTTTTTTAGGTCCAAAGGTCAAGGTCACAGGAGCCTCTTCTTTGAAAAGCCTGTGGATGCATTTTAAGCCAACCCTTTCATCCAAATTCTTTGATTTTTCACATATAGCTCACCTACTAAGTTGGAGAAGAATCCTATAGATTTTGAGGTCACAAGGTCAAAGGTCAGGGTCACAGGATCCACTTCTTTGAAAAGGTTGTGGACACATTTCAAGCTAGACTTTTCATTCCAAACCTTCCAGCACTGATATCGCTTCTCTGCCAACAGGGGAAAAGACCTGTTGATTTTGAGGTCAAAGGTCAAGTTCACAGCACCCACTTCTTGCGTGGAATCATTTTCAGGCAAACTTTTCAATCTGTACCTTCCATCTCTCATATATGGCTTACCTACCAATAAGGGAAGAAGCCTATTGATATTGAGGTCAAAAAGTCAAAGGTCAAGGTCACAATATTTAATTGTTCTAAATGCTTGTGAGCATATTTCAAGTGTAACTGTTCAACCCAAACCTTCAGTCTTTCACATATGCCACATCTATGCATCACTCAGTTTGACTCAAACTTCATATTTATGGGTCTTTTTGCTTGAATAAATAACTTATTGATTTTGGGGTCAGCTGGTCAGCAGGTTAAAGGTTGCAGGTCAAAGTTATTCACCCATTGGTTGCCAAGTAATTACACCAGATTTAAGTGGTTAGTAGTTACCCATCATTTAGAAAGAATCCAGTTGATATATGGGATAAAGGCCAAGGTCATAGGTCAGGGATGTTCACAATTACTTATTTTATAGACCATCTCTATTTTTCTTGTATATATAACCATCCCACTCCAGCTGTAACATCTCCCTGTGTGGCTGTAATTGTGAGTGACACTGGTGACATATGACTCCCTTTTGTATCAGCCTATTAAGTGATAAGGCTCAGTGATAAGTACCTGGTTACTTCATAACAAAAACACTGTTGTCAGAATGCTTCATCCAGGCATTAAGACATGAGAGTATAGTGTTAAGGTTTAGCTACTGATTTATAAGATGATGGGAACATTTTGCAGTTTATTTCTATGGAATCCTAGCAATAAACTTAGTTTCCTAGATATCTGAATATTTTAATATATATCACCACATATAAAAGCAAGAGTTTGTTCTCATAATATGTGGATGTGTACCTTGATTTAGGATGGCTTTTTGTTTTATTTCAAGACTCTTAGTCATGCTTTCTGCATTTCTTTTCTTTCAGGTTTGGCAGTTTACCTACCCTGCTGACCCCATTAAAAAGCAGAGTGATAATAAAAAAATATTGGACTTACACTTTTTACAATTGCATATCTATAAATCTGATATGAGGGCCTGGACATGCCTTTTGAATTATTTTGGGCATTCATTACTGGATAATTTGCCCAAGTTTGGTCTCTTATTGGAGAATGTGGGATATCAAATGTCATACTTGTCAGAAATCCATTATGTCTGCCAGTTAGCCACCTTAGAAATTCTTTCTTCAGTGCAGTTTCAGTAATTTTTCTTTAATGTTTGGTCCGATTTAGAGAATGTTTGTTGTCTGATTTCAGACTTGTCAGAAGTCCAATATGGCCACCAGGCAACCATCTTTTAATTCCTTTTGATTATATTATCTCAAGAACAGTTAAAGTGAATGCAGTTGGATGTATATTTATGTAATCTTGTAAAGGATTGGGTCAAATATTTCTGAATAAATATTACCATCATTTATAAAAGTGCAGTACAGTTGGCTTGTTAGAATAAAAATTCATACAGAAGCACCTGTTTCTCAATAATTCTTGCATGTATTTCCTTGATTTTTGCTATATATTTTGATCTTATATTTTCCCTTTGTGGTGTTTCTTTGAGACTGACAGGTTTCAAGCAAGCTGTTGGAATAGTTCCTGATAGCTTAACAATCATGCATTTTCCTCAGACCATCAATTCACTGTGTTTTAACCAGACATAGGTGATATATATTTCTGTTGTCATAGAAAATTTTCAACAAATTGGCAAATTGGTTCTTCAAAATTTGACTGGAAGTTGTGAATCTCAGTCCATGATGTCACAGGTCATGCTTGGCAGCTGAGCATCATGACCCATGGGTCACTTGTTGAGTTGCTGAAACCTCCCTCAACTGAGTGCCACATGGAGATATTTATTTCAAATTAAGAATGTAAGTGACAGTAAATAAAAATGAAATAAACAGGGAAAGGTGCAACAGAATTATTGGAAATAACATCAGAACATATGTTTTGTTTTCCTGCAGGTGGCGTTACAGCAGCAACAGCAAGCTCAGAACCAGAATGAGGCTGTGACCGGTGACCAAGATCTAGGTCATCTCCAAGGAGACACAGGCCAACCAGTAACAGATGTATCAGAGGAAGCAAACATGAATATGAATACACAAACAGACGGGTTACCAGAGTCACCACTAGCTTAACCCTGCATCCTTTTGTGCTAGTTTTGTTGCTTTTCATCACATTATTTGCAGATCTCACCTTTTGTCACTTAGAATGACATGAACTTAGATTGTGGTTCAGTGACAAATGTCATGACATACTCATTACTTAGGTGTTCACAGGTCTTTAAGCACATCTTCCTCCCACATCATTTACATGTTATAACAGGTTGCTTATTATTTAGGCAGGTATCCATCACTATTGTGGTAACACTGCCCTTACCTTATCTAGCATATCCACTATGAAATACCTGCAATTTCAAATTATTTGGTCTCAGGAAATTTACCATGGTTTATCTTAAACAAAATTTTATGCAGTTATTGCTTCCGACAAAGAGGTTTTCACCTGTATGTGTTTGATGGTCTGTTAGCAGGATAATGCAAGACTCCTGAACTAGTTTGGTTTTCGGACAATTCTTCTTAGAGGAGTGGCATGTTGACCAGGGAGGACACTATATAAGTTGTGTGAGGAACCAGACAGAGGCAGGTTCAGTGAGAAGTATGTGCTGTATGGAGGGCCATTTTGGTCAGTTTTGTTCCTTATTGGTGTATACCTGATTTATTGGAGCATCCAATTCTGATCAGGGGTTCACACTTGATGGAAATATTCTGCCTATCTTTACAGCTGATCGTAATAAAATAAAAATTACAAAATTAATTAACACACACATTGTTGAATGTTATTGAAAAAGAACCATGACATTTTATGCACAAACAAAATTCTGTTTAAAAATGGCTGATTTGTGTCAGTTGATATTGTGGGCTGAGAGTATCAGTGCAATACTGGTAATAGGAGAAGGTACCAGTCTATATTCATACGTAGGACAATGTCACAGAGTAAAATGTTATGGTGTTTAAGCCACCTTCCTCTATCTTTGACATCAGATCTCCGTCACTGCACTAACATCGCATCTCTCCTTGTCACACAGCTTCAGGATCTCAAAACGTATTAGAGTGGATATGGCAGATATATTTAAATAATAGAAAAGATGTAAGAATATGGAACCATTTATAAGCCATATAAACAAATCACTGAAAATGTCAGCTTGGCCCTTGTAAAGTATATGAACCCTTGCTCTTCGGACTATTTTTCACATGTTAAAGAGTATTTGTTTCATTTGATCAAATCACCTCTCATCCCTTGCTGTTTCATATTAAAGGACTGGTATCTGAGTATCGATACACATCAGAATGATCAGATAATTGAAGCACAGAGAGACAGCTGTACACTTTCAGGGTGGTCACTCATTCATACTCGACCACTACATCATCTTTTGTGTTATCTACAAGAAAAACAACACATGTCATCTGCTTAAGCACTTGGTGTCCATGTTTTTGGCATTATTTTCCTTGAAAACCTTTATACAGAAGCCTGTATTATGAGCATCTTTATTGCAACCAACACCCTGTAAGTATCTGTCAGGCATGGTTTTCTGTGCATGTGATTGCTGTCCATGACCATGTACTGGTTGGTTACTGATAAATGTACACCGTGAGAAATGATTTTTAACCTCTCCATTATTTTACTTGTACATTTCTAAAAGTTTTTTTTCTGGTCTTTCTGTGTTTATGGTTGTTTTCTCAAGTACATGATGCAGCTTTTGATAATTAATTGTGGAGGAGGAGTAAAACTGCCAAATGGATTTATGCTGAGTTGTTTTAAGAGTACAAGTTTTCTCACTAGTAGAATGGATTTAATACATAAGCTAGCTTTTGAACTGATTATTAGTAAGACTGAACTGTTTGAATTATTTAACGTTTAAATTTCTGTCACAGTCCACCAGTAAGTTAAGAATCAGTTGTTTTAAGTTATTTTGTAGATATTCTAAATCCTGTGAACAGAGTATAACTGAAGTTTCCTAATTCTTTAGATAAAGAGACCTAGAATTATTTCTGAATTACCTCAGAGGACAAGGAAACAGGTACATTTGCTTAAATATTTGTAACTGAAACATTTTTTCTATTTATACTTTTACTACACATTTCTCAAGCTATGATTGGCGTCTTAAAATATTAGAAATTCAAATATTCTGCTCTGAACACTACAGACTGAATACTTATATCATTTATGTTATTATACCTGGGTAATCAGTAAGGCTTACCTACCCAAGTCATATATCCAGACTGCACTGAATATACACCACACTCCACCCTCAAGCTTCACCATATATAACAAGTTTTGGCACTTGTTCATCACTGAGATTTTCAATTTGTGCACTTGCACCCCTTTCACGTTGCCCTGAACAGTCTGTGTACTTTGTTTAGCTTATTGTCATTGGCCTTGGTTGCACTGAGAAGTAAGACAGATTATTGCAACATCACAGGTTCTCTTGTAATCACTTGATCTGCATGTCAAGATGTATCAAGATAAGTTTAATTAGTCCAGATGTCAGTTTAATGAAACATTTGACATGGTTTTAGAAAATTGGGGGTTTGAATAATTAGAGGGGTCAAATAATTAGAATAAATATTGTATCAGTGAACAAACATGCTCAGCATGTTATCAAGAATGTGGAATATTTAGGATGCACTAAATGTTTCATTGGAGATAAAAAGTAGGCAGCATTCTGAAGTTGGAAAATCCATGGCATTTGATGAGATATTATCACAGTGACTGACCAGGAGTTCTGTACAACAGTACACAAGATGTTTTTATTTAGAATATTACACTTGTCTTAGATCTGCATCACTTGTTCACGTAATCATCAGGATTGGCATTCTGGTGCTACATTTATCTTCATCTTCCATAAGAGTTTGATAACATCTGGAAATTGTTCCCTTGGCTACTGAATCTGCCTGTCAATAGTGTCTCACATGAGACTTTTGCAGATTTCATGTCCACGGGAGCAGAAATGGACATGTATGATAACTTCTTTCATTTTTGGGGGGAAGTTAATCCTCTTTCAAACTTCTTACCTCAATTCCACAAGGTATGCATAGTTAACCCTGTATTGTACTATCGAATGGTTATGGCTTACATGTCCCAATGTTATATTACTTGCTGTAGTTTATCTGTGTCTATGTACACAATATATTTAAGCATATCAATGATAACCTGCAGTGACAAGGGTAAATTCATTGACCTGAAATTTGATACGATATATAATTATTCCATAATGTGTAGATTTACTGTAATCAAAGCTCTCCAACCTGTGGGTGATTCAAAGACTGAGATGTACACATCATACTATCATGTTGTTACTTGCCTAACGATAATATAACTGTTACAGCTGCACATTTGGAATAGGTTCTAGGATATTGTTATATAGAATGGGTTTCCTTGAAAATCATGAATAAATTAATTTGTATTTGTGTTCATGTATGTATATATATATATATATGTGTTCATGTATGTGTATATATATATATATATATATATATATATAAAAGCATATTTATTTTTTCTATCACAAGGCATTTTTAATAAATGCTAGTAACACTAAACTATATGGCCTTGTTTATGATCTGAGCATCATTAGCATGTGTGGTAAAAATGTGTGTGCCTGAAAGGTGTACTTATGGATCATAGTTTGCGATCAAGAAAGTGATTATCACAGTGTAGTGTCTTTCAGTATGTGTGTGTATGTAGGAGGGGGCAGGGTTACATGCTGTGTGTTCCATCTGCCAGTGGCATACTTTGTAACACATTTTGGCTGTTCTAAATCTATGTCACTGGAGGGATCAATCTCTTGTTAGGATGTTGTCTGTTATTGTTGTCTCTTATTGATAAAAGTACAGACTTGACTAGTTGAGTGGCCTTGTGTCTGGTAGGAGGTGCCCCCTGTCTTTACCTCCCTGAATCACTGAATCTTAGTATAACCTGTCCCCCCTCATTCCAGTAACAATGGATCAGGCATGGAGAGGTAACTCACATGAATTATGTTCCTGCATTAGATATCAAGATACTGTCACTTCTTTCAACTGTTGCACAATGGACTTTATTACAAATGTAAGGGATTTCATGTATAAAGCAAATAGAAGAATGTTCCTGTAAAATCTTTTTAAGAGTGATTGAGGGAAATGTTTGCAATTATTTTGGCCACGGTCAGTTTGAATGTTTCTGCCAGAAATTCATCTGAAATAACATCAGAACTGTACATGAGAAGCACAAATTTGAAATGCATAAATTTTCTGGATCACACTTAGAGGGACATAATAAGGAGCAATATTATGGCTTTTCTTTCAAACTATCAGTTCACTTTCACTTTCCAGGCAAAACCATCCCAGCATCCTGGTACATTCCTTTGAGCTGTTTACCACATTGTTATGGTTTTGCGTCTCTGTAAACACAGTCCACGTGTATCTGTTTACAATAAGGTCAACAAGGTCACGTGACTTGAGGTACTATCTTGTGCATGAGCAACGGAGCCCAAACAAAGTAGTCCAAACTAGTCCATGCATTGACCTTCATGTCCTTTGATATATCTCTGCTGGATGGACATTATGGGTCGAATGTAAATTTATTGTAGAACCTGTCACGACAGATTTTGGGGCCTCAGCAGAAATGGGTAGCACAGGTCATGTATTGTCCCCCAGGCCTGATGTTTCAGCTAGCAGGAACATGTATTACATTTTTGGGACCAAGTCAGGACATCTCATGATTAACAGGTGTTGTGGCCCAAGCGATGCATGTTGTCCCACACACTATGTTTATGTTGACGCCTGTGATCCCGCCCGGTCCTTTGTTTTAACACTTGTGTACAGGAGTAAACTGACAGTTTCAGGGCAATATTTTGGCAGGTACCAATTTATTTCAAAGAGAAGACACTTTTATTTGTGTTAATTCAACATGCTTTATAGGTGATTAGGCCCCTTTAAAAGTTGCAAACAAAAATAACAGGAAATATTTATACACAACAGAATACTTAAGTTTATTTAACAATGAAGGGACCAGCCCTTAAAAACAGAGTAAAACTGTACAAAGCTACTTAGCAGTAGGAAAGTAGGCATACTTATATATAAATATATATAAAGTAAAATAATATCACAGGTGTTGGATCCTTGGTCATATAGCATATAAATGTAAATAATACAAATATAACATGAATATTCATAACATGCTGATATCACAATACACAGGCCCTTAAAATATTATGTACAACATTTCATACAAGCTGCAGCAAAAAAAATCTGGAAGACCACTTGGATTTTTAATTTTTCCATGGAATTAGGTCTTAACCATAGTCATGCATGGATTTCCCCCATAATACATTAAATAACGGTGCCACCGAAAATTCAAATGCATATATTCAGGATATGCAGTTAATACTAAATGTATTATGAGGTCAAAGATTAAAGTTCATGATGTATGTAACGCGAGGCATCTTCGTAAGGCTGGGCCCCATAGTTGACATTGTTGTCCATTGAGAGGAAGGGCATGTCCCATCGTACACTTCTACGTCTGCGACGAGAGTTGTTGGGATATGTCAGGACAAATCGGTGCTGATCCATGGAGCTCTGAAATGTTAAACAGCTGCATACATGAATAATTCATGAACCAGCTGTTCAAACAGTGTGTATTTCAGCAGCATGGGAACATTTCTACATGATATTCAAATGGGAAAAAATAGCTCTTAAATGTTACATTAAGATGATTTCTTGAGTAAAATAAATTGTATGTATAAAAACTAAATAGTGAGCTTTATGGAAAACTTTCACAGACATTAGTATTATTCAAAAAACATGTCTGACTGGATTATTCTCCTGGGCTGTTTCTAGAAATAATAGGGAGGTAAGAGGGGACAAACCAATGACCAAAAATTTATAGGATATATGATATGTCTCAATATGTGGGAGTGGGAAGGTTTAACAAACAATGTAATTTGATTAATATCAAGAGTTAATAGAGTTTGACTGTGATGTTTAAATCATTTCAATATAAATGGACTTACAAATAACTTGTTTTATATAAACAACATTTAACAATTATCACTGTACTTGGTCTTCGTTTTACACCAACACAACAAGTGATCCTACATTCTATTATATGACTAGACATAACTTATTACACTGAATATTACTCTTACCAGTCACTATTACCAAGCATTATTGCATTATACACGTGTACTCACATCAACGAACGTGACCCCTCCCTGCATCAGACCATTTGTACCAGCATATCCCTTGTCTTCTACGTGGGTGGCTGCAAAGTGATTAAAATCCACATTAATCTATTTATAAAAGTAAAAATGATATTTCTGAAGTGTCATCATAATACTGAAACTTCAACTTTACATCATTCTAATGACCAAGAGTCACATAAATGTCCATTCAAACCTAAGATAGTACAATTGTTGAAATTTTTAGATAACTGAAAAATTATTTTTAATGTCCATACGTACGGTATGTTTTGGTGAAGTTAATCCAAAATTCATTTAGATATATTTTACAGTGATGGTTTAAACTGGTGAGATCATTATTACATGACTGGGTACCTCCAATAAACTGGTCCTACCAGCAGTTTGATTCCCCATTCCTCATAATAATGGACTTTGAGGTATATTCACGGCTGAGGTTATGGTCAAAGTTATGAGGAACTTTGAGGTATACACACAGCTGAGGTTATTGTCAAATTTATAAGGAACTTTGAGGTATACTCACAGCTGAGGTTATGGTCAAAGTCATAAGGAACTTTGAGGTATACTCACAGCTGAGGTTATTTTCAAAGTTATAAGGAACATTTAGGTATACTCACGGCTGAGGTTATGGTCAAAGTTATAAGGAACTTTGAGGTATATTCACGGCTAAGGGTTATGGTCAAAGTTATAATGAACTCTGAGATATACTCACAGCTGAGGTTATGGTCAAAGTTATAAGGAACTTTAAGGTATACTCACAGCTGAGGTTATGGTCAAAGTCATAAGGAACTTTGAGGTATACTCACAGCTGAGGTTATTGTCAAAGTTATAATGAACTTTGAGATATACTCACAGCTGAGGTTATGGTCAAAGTTATAAGGAACTTTGAGGTATACTCACAGCTGAGGTTATGGTCAAAGTTATAAGGAACTTTGAGGTATACTCACGGCTGAGGTTATGGTCAAAGTTATAAGGAACATTTAGGTATACTCACGGCTGAGGTTATTGTCAAAATTATAATGGACTTTGAGGTATACACACAGCTGAGGTTATGGTCAAAGTTATAAGGAACTTTGAGGTATACTCACAGCTGAGGTTATGGTCAAAGTTATAAGGAACTTTGAGGTATACTCACAGCTGAGGTTATGGTCAAAGTTATAAGAAACTTTGAGGTATACTCACGGCTGAGGTTATGGTCAAAGTTATACGGAACTTTGAGGTATACTCACGGCTGAGGTTATGGTCAAAGTTATAAGGAACATTGAGGTATACTCACAGCTGAGGTTATGGTCAAAGTTATAAGGAACTTTGAGGTGTACTCACAGCTGAGGTTATGGTCAAAGTTATAAGAAACTTTGAGGAGTACTCAGAGCTGAGGTTATGGTCAAATTTATAAGGAACTTTGAGGTGTACTCACAGCTGAGGCTATGGTCAAAGTTATAAGGAACTTTGAGGTATACTCACGGCTGAGGTTGTGGTCAAAGTTATAATGGACTTTGAGGTATCGCTTGTGGCTTTCCCATTCCATCCCTGCCTTCTGCCAATGTTGATTGACCTCAGCATCTGGGATGTAGATGTCGTAGATACGAACCTGTAAAATACAGATATATTTATATATATATATATATATATATATATATATATATTCATCATCATATAAACAGAAATCTATGGCTGTTACTGTCACAAACTTTTTTCTAGTAGGGGGGACATATTTCAAAGTTATACAACACCTAGCTGACTGAATCCTTTTTTATGATGCCTATGGAGACAGGTAGAGGTATGAATCCCATAAAAAGATGAGCTTTTAGTTAATTCTTGTCACAGCTAGAGCATATTTAAAACAATGAAATTTAACAATTTTCTTCTATATTTATATCATATAATATACTGGACTGGGAAATAATGAAGCCATTTGGACTTTGCAGTGCACTATTACAGCTGTATCACATTTTACCTGTTACCAGTATCCTTCAGCCTGGAGTAATCTCTGAACTAGGGTTATCTCTGGTTAATAACTCAGCGCACAGTACTGATTAATCTCTTAGCTAGGGTTATCTCTGGTTAATGACTCAGTTCTCAGTACTGAGTAATCTCTTAGCTAGGGTTATCTCTGGTTAATGACTCAGCTCACAGTACTGAGTAATCTCTTAGCTAGGGTTATCTCTGGTTAATGACTCAGCTCACAGTACTGAGTAATCTCTGAGCTAGGGTTATCTCTGGTTAATGACTCAGCGCACATTACTGAGTAATCTCTTAACTCATGTTATCTCTAGTTAATGACTCAGCTCACAGTACTGAGTAATCTCTTAGCTAGGGTTATCTCTGGTTAATGACTCAGCTCACAGTACTGAGTAATCTCTTAGCTAGGGTTATCTCTGGTTAATGACTCAGCTCACAGTACTGAGAAATCTCTTAGCTAGGGTATTCTCATGTTAATGACTCAGCTCACAGTACTGAGTAATCTCTTAGCTAGGGTTATCTCTGGTCAATGACTCAGCTCACAGTACTGAGTAATCTCTTAGCTAGGGTTATCTCTGGTTAATGACTCATCTCACAGTACTGAGTAATCTCTTAGCTAGGGTTATCTCTGGTTAATGACTCAGCTCACAGTACTGAGTAATCTCTTAGCTAGGGTTATCTCTGGTTAATGACTCAGCTCACAGTACTGAGTAATCTCTGAGCTAGGGTTATCTCTGGTTAATGAATCAGCGCACAGTACTGAGTAATCTCTTAACTCGTGTTTTCTCTGGTTAATGACTCAGCTCACAGTACTGAGTAATCTCTTAGCAAGGGTATTCTCATGTTAATGACTCAACTCACAGTACTGAGTAATCTCTTAGCTAGGGTTATCTCTGGTTAATGACTCAGCTCACAGTACTGAGTAATCTCTTAGCTAGGGTTATCTCTGGTTAATGACTCAGCTCACAGTAGGAGTAATCTCTTAGCTAGGGTTCTCTCTGGTTAATGACTCAGCTCACAGTACTGAGTAATCTCTTAGCTAGGGTTATCTCTGGTTAATGACTCAGCTCATTATTGTACTCACAGTAATGAGTCTAACAATCTTCTTTAAAATCACAATAATGTTAATTAATTCAAAAGGAATTCATTCATTTTGAATTTTGTCTCTGACATTAGCTCACAACTGCACCTAGTGTTGTCATCACAATAATGAATCCTATTTAATATCACCTTGATCATTTTCTCATAACAATTAAATCATCGTGAATTTTATCAGATATCACATGTATGAATGCCTTGTATTACTTAGCAGTTCTCGGTTTAACATGGTATTACTCACCTCATCCATCTGTCCCAGGTAGAAGTTGTACTCGTCTCGTCCCAGGTACATCATTGTGCCATTACTACTGGTGTCATTACCCTGTCACCAACAAATAAGTAAAATAGTACTCAAAGGAAAAACTCAGATTTTGACAAATTATCAACTGTTATTTTAATCTTGGTTTCAGGTAAATCTTGTGTCAATACTCCATTCAAAGTTACTCTTACCCTCTATATTAGTATGAAATAATTCCTAACATGCATACATAACGGAGTGATCAGGGCCATCATGAGAAATATATTATCATGTACCAGGTTCCAGAATAACAATAAATGTGTATCAGTTTTAATATTGTTCATTACACCACAACCAAACAAACACTGATTGAAACTTAACCTCCTTGAAGAAAGATCATAACTTACCTGTGGCAGTTACAAGCAATGCAGACATTAGTATGTGATCTTATAACACAACTACAAACTTAAAGCATTTATTCACGGCTGCTACTGTTGATACTGTGTGGACCTACCCAGTAAACTGGTGGTACGTTGCTAATGTCAGCATCCTTCCCTCCTCCAGTCCCATTTACAAACAACGTCAGTTTATAATCTACAGATACATGAATTTTTCTGCTTTTTTCATTTATTATATATGGAAAGCAACAAAAACAATGAAAACTATGAAAAATATTGAAACATGATAAATAACCTATAGCAATCAAATTGACTTAGCTATTAAATAAATAAGATCAACAAAATTAAAATGGGAATCAGAAATATCCTAATATAGACACTGATGAAGCCATCCATTCACTTCTTTAGTAAATTAACATGGAAATCATGCATCAAACCAAGGGGACAATGACCAATATTTCATCAGCGTGTCCTTCTTTTCTAAAAACAAATGTGCAGTTTTCACTTATAATCTTAATACTATTTCAATTTCAGGCAAATTATCATTCTTGCATAATATTTGAAAATTGGTTGAAAGGTGAATTAGCATTGAGATTTTAAGGAGGTCTTGGCCCTGATAAGCACTGTCTAGTCTACTGATCATGTGCTTTACAGTATCTTAGGCCAAAATAAAAAAAAGTATGGTTCTGGGACACTTTTTTCAGAAATCAATGTGAGTGGGCAGTTTTTTATTTTTCTAAAATTGGTAAGTTTCTTTTGAAAATCAAAATAGAAATTTTTGATGCGGGGGTTTAAAATTGATGCAGGCAGTACCTGAGAACCATACCTTTTATTTTTTTTGCCTTAGGAACAATGTTTGATATCAAAACTTAACACCATTTCATGTTAGTGTTATCTTTAAAGTACTCATTTACCATGTACAAACAAATATTTTTTGTGATGGCTCTGTATAAGGAAGAAATCATGAAAATAATATTATAATGATTCCTGAGAAATCTGACATTTTGAATACAAGCTAACCATTATGGAGAAATTTGCATAATAACAAGTTCTGATACCTTCTGCATCATATCTCATGGCCACATGATTCCATATGTCAGCTTTGAGAGTAGTTGCCCCGGTAGCCACCACTGTACCATACTGTCCACTTAGCCTGCTGTTTTGTATGTACATGCACAGTGTGCCATTTGAGTTACAGATCAGGGGAAGCCGGGCTCCAGTGGAGTTGGTCGGGAACTTGATCCATGCCTCCATGGTGAAACTTGTGTTGATTCTCAACGTGTAGATGTCACTCACTTCTACAGCGTCGTCCACCCCGTCAAAGGACAGAGCCTCGTTCTCTCTGTCACATAAGGTAGGACGTCATTAGATATCAGGATATGTTCTTACCCACATATACTATATCAACCATCATGTGTTTTTTTTTTACTTGTTTAAGGGTGTGCTTCAGAATGGTTACAATAGGTTTAATGCATCCACAAGGGCAGGAGTTAAATTTGAATTGCAGTAATTCATTGAAAGTCTGCCTCAACATAGAGAAGAGCATATTTCTGTTACTGCCATAAAATCAGCACATTTTATACAACAGCATGTTGTTTTCATTCACTTGTTATTGTGTTTCAATGCTGAGATAAATCATAAAGTTTTCTTGCAGAAAACACATGACAGGTTTTTACTTGATTTCTTTTGTACACGTTTCACTAGGTACTAATTTTTTCATAAAGTTTTATCAATATAAAGGTTGGATGAGCCAACCTACTTCTCAGCAGTACAGTGAAATAACAGCCATGAAGGCTGATGACTATTTTTCAATATAAAATGATACATTGGATGTGCCCCTCTACCTCTCTGCACACTGATACCAGATGTTTGAGAAGATGGCTCCAGACTGATGATGAGCAAACACGCCGACGCGACCTCCCATTATAGTGGTATCATAAATACTGCCAGAGTCAGCAATCACTGTGTCCTTCAGTTTTATCATCACTCTGAAAGTTACATGGGAAATATCTTCTCAAACAGAGTCATACTGAGACATATGGAATAAAAAAAAATAAATGTACTACTGCTTCATCTCAAAGTTAAGAGTTAAAATTGGTTGACTTCTATGAACTAAATCCTGTTATCACTATGTGATATTTAAAAATATTGGTATCCTACTTTCATTTTGAGGCCCTCACTGACAATTATCACTTTACATATGGACATGGGAACAGTATTTGTCCGGTGATGGACTTGTCAGCAGCAGATGCTCAGTACAATATGAGGTGTGATTAGAACAGTCAGCTGATGTACATACCTGATCAGATGCTCAGAACAAAATGAGGAGTGATGAGAACAGTCAGCTGATGTACATACCTGATCAGATGCTCAGGACAATATGAGGAGTGATTAGAACAGTCAGCTGATGTGCATACCTGATCAGATGCTCAGGACAATATGAGGAGTGATTAGAACAGTCAGCTGATGTACATACCTGATCAGATGCTCAGGACAATATGAGGAGTGATTAGAACAGTCAGCTGAAGTACATACCTGATCAGATGCTCAGGACAATATGAGGAGTGATAAGAACAGTCAGCTGAAGTACATACCTGAGGAGTGATGAGAACAGTCAGCTGATGTACATACCTGATCAGATGCTCAGGACAATATGAGGAGTGAGTAGAACAGTCAGCTGATGTACATACCTGATCAGATGCTCAGGACAATATGAGGAGTGATTAGAACAGTCAGCTGATGTACATACCTGACGGATGCTCAGGACAGTATGAGGGGTGATTAGAACAGTCAGCTGAAGTACATACCTGATCAGATGCTCAGGACAATATGAGGAGTGATTAGAACAGTCAGCTGAAGTACATACCTGAGGAGTGATGAGAACAGTCAGCTGATGTACATACATGATCAGATGCTCAGGACAATATGAGGAGTGATGAGAACAGTCAGCTGATGTACATACCTGATCAGATGCTCAGAACAATATGAGGAGTGATGAGAACAGTCAGCTGATGTACATACCTGATCAGATGCTCAGGACAATATGAGGAGTGATGAGAACAGTCAGCTGATGTACATACCTGATCAGATGCTCAGGACAATATGAGGAGTGATTAGAACAGTCAGCTGATGTACATACCTGATCAGATGCTCAGGACAATATTAGGAGTGATTAGAACAGTCAGCTGATGTACATACCTGATCAGATGCTCAGGACAATATGAGGAGTGATTAGAACAGTCAGCTGATGTACATACCTGAGGAGTGATGAGAACAGTCAGCTGATGTACATACCTGATCAGATGCTCAGGACAATATGAGGAGTGATGAGAACAGTCAGCTGATGTACATACCTGATCAGATGCTCGGGACAATATGAGGAGTGATGAGAACAGTCAGCTGATGTTTATACCTGATCAGATGCTCAGGACAATATGAGGAGTGATGAGAACAGTCAGCTGATGTACATACCTGATCAGATGCTCAGGACAATATGAGGAGTGATGAGAACAGTCAGCTGATGTACATACCTGAGGAGTGATGAGAACAGTCAGCTGATGTACATACCTGATCAGATGCTCAGGACAATATGAGGAGTGATGAGAACAGTCAGCTGATGTACATACCTGATCAGATGCTCGGGACAATATGAGGAGTGATGAGAACAGCCAGCTGATGTTTATACCTGATCAGATGCTCAGGACAATATGAGGAGTGATGAGAACAGTCAGCTGATGTACATACCTGATCAGATGCTCAGGACAATATGAGGAGTGATTAGAACAGTCAGCTGATGTACATACCTGATCAGATGCTCAGGACAATATGAGGAGTGATGAGAACAGTCAGCTGATGTACATACCTGATCAGATGCTCAGGACAAAATGAGGAGTGATGAGAAGAGTCAGCTGATTTACATACCTGATCAGGCGCTCAGGACAATATGAGGAGTGATGAGAACAGTCAGCTGATGTACATACCTGATGAGACGCTCAGGACAATATGAGGAGTGATGAGAACAGTCAGCTGATGTACATACCTGATCAGGCGCTCAGGACAATATGAGGAGTGATGAGAACAGTCAGCTGATGTACATACCTGATGAGACGCTCAGGACAATATGAGGAGTGATGAGAACAGTCAGCTGATGTACATACCTGATGATATGCTCAGGACAATATGAGGAGTGATTAGAACAGTCAGCTGATGTACATACCTGATCAGATGCTCAATACAATGTGAGGAGTGATTAGAACAGTCAGCTGATGTACATACCTGATCAGATGCTCAGGACAATATGAGGAGTGATGAGAACAGTCAGCTGATCTACATACCTGATCAGACGCTCAGGACAATATGAGGAGTGAAGAGAACAGTCAGCTGATGTACATACCTGATGAGACGCTCAGGACAATATGAGGAGTGATGAGAACAGTCAGCTGATGTACATACCTGATGAGATGCTCAGGACAATATGAGGAGTGATTAGAACAGTCAGCTGATGTACATACCTGATGAGATGCTCAGGACAATGTGAGGAGTGATGTGAACAGTCAGCTGATGTACATACCTGATCAGACGCTCAGGACAATATGAGGAGTGATGAGAACAGTCAGCTGATGTACATCCTGATCAGACGCTCAGGACAATATGAGGAGTGATGAGAACAGTCAGCTGATGTACATCCTGATCAGATGCTCAGGACAATATGAGGTGTGATGAGAACAGTCAGCTGATGTACATACCTGATCAGATGCTCAGGACAATATGAGGAGTGATGAGAACAGTCAGCTGATGTACATACCTGATCAGATGCTCAGAACAATATAAGGAGTGATGAGAACAGTCAGCTGATGTACATACCTGATCAGATGCTCAGGACAATATGAGGAGTGATGAGAACAGTCAGCTGATGTACATACCAGATCAGATGCTCAGGACAATATGAGGAGTGATGAGAACAGTCAGCTGATGTACATACCAGATCAGATGCTCAGGACAATATGAGGAGTGATGAGAACAGTCAGCTGATGTACATACCAGATCAGATGCTCAGGACAATATAAGGAGTGATGAGAACAGTCAGCTGATGTACATACCTGATCAGATGCTCAGGACAATATGAGGAGTGATTAGAACAGTCAGCTGATGTACATACCTGATCAGATGCTCAGGACAATATACGGAGTGATGAGAACAGTCAGCTGATGTACATACCTGATCAGATGCTCAGGACAATATGAGGAGTGATGAGAACAGTCAGCTGATGTACATACCTGATCAGATGCTCAGGACAATATGAGGAGTGATCAGAACAGTCAGCTGATGTACATACCTGATCAGATGCTCAGAACAATATGAGGAGTGATTAGAACAGTCAGCTGATGTACATACCTGATCAGATGCTCAGGACAATATGAGGAGTGATCAGAACAGTCAGCTGATGTACATACCTGATCAGATGCTCAGTACAATGTGAGGAGTGATTAGAACAGTCAGCTGATGTACATACCTGATCAGATGCTCAGGACAATATGAGGAGTGATGAGAACAGTCAGCTGAAGTACATACCTGATCAGATGCTCAGGACAATATGAGGAGTGATCAGAACAGTCAGCTGATGTACATACCTGATCAGATGCTCAGGACAATATGAGGAGTGATCAGAACAGTCAGCTGATGTACATACCTGATCAGATGCTCAGGACAATGTGAGGAGTGATTAGAACAGTCAGCTGATGTACATACCTGATCAGATGCTCAGAACAATATGAGGAGTGATGAGAACAGTCAGCTGATGTACATACCTGATCAGATGCTCAGGACAATATGAGGAGTGATGAGAACAGTCAGCTGATGTACATACCTGATCAGATGCTCAGGACAATATGAGGAGTGATTAGAACAGTCAGCTGATGTACATACCTGATCAGATGCTCAGGACAATATGAGGAGTGATGAGAACAGTCAACTGATGTACATACCTGATCAGATGCTCAGGACAATATGAGGAGTGATGAGAACAGTCAGCTGATGTACATACCTGATCAGATGCTCAGGACAATATGAGGAGTGATGAGAACAGTCAGCTGATGTACATACCTCGTCAGATGCTCAGGACAATATAAGGAGTGATGAGAACAGTCAGCTGATGTACATACCTGATCAGATGCTCAGGACAATATGAGGAGTGATGAGAACAGTCAGCTGATGTACATACCTGGTCAGATGCTCAGGACAATATAAGGAGTGATGAGAACAGTCAGCTGATGTACATACCTGATCAGATGCTCAGGACAATATAAGGAGTGATGAGAACAGTCAGCTGTTGTACATACCTGATCAGATGCTCAGGACAATATGAGGAGTGAGGAGAACAGTCAGCTGATGTACATACCTGGTCAGATGCTCAGGACAATATAAGGAGTGACGAGAACAGTCAGCTGATGTACATACCTGATCAGATGCTCAGGACAATATGAGGAGTGATGAGAACAGTCAGCTGATGTACATACCTGATCAGATGCTCAGGACAATATGAGGAGTGATGAGAACAGTCAGCTGATGTACATACCTGATCAGATGCTCAGGACAATATGAGGAGTGATGAGAACAGTCAGCTGTTGTACATACCTGATCAGATGCTCAGAACAATATGAGGAGTGATGAGAATAGTCAGCTGAGGTACATACCTGATCAGATGCTCAGAACAATATGAGGAGTGATGAGAATAGTCAGCTGAGGTACATACCTGATCATGCCGATGGACGGACGGTGGAAGACATACCACTTGTACGACGTACGACACTCCCAGCTGGCAAGAGCTGGGTCATGCCACAGGATCTTAACCTCATTGGCTGTGTCAACAGTGTGCCACAACGCATCAGAGAGGGCAGCAGAGGGGCCAGATGCAGAGTCTACTACCTACAAGTACAAAAGGCTATATAGTAAAATAGGTCTGTCAAATTATTCATCTGTCAAATTACAAAAGGGTATTTATTTACTTTACATATGGGCACAAGGCTCAGTAATACCAGTAATAACAAACAGGGAGGACACAACTTAAAAACAACATTTGTTTAAAATGAAGAGAAAAAAAAATTTTAATACTTATATAAATGTACATGTAGTAATTTAATCTCCCACCTTACTAAAACCCTGGTAAATTATGACCAAGACACTATGATGACCACTTGTTCATGTCCTGGTAAAACATATGACAGCTTACTATTAATATATCTGGCACAAATCTTCTCATTGTATGGAAAGTTGTTGATATTAATGGGGACTTAATGTATGTATTATAATTGATAAATAACCTTTATCTTTTATTCAAGTTGCAAACATTCACAAAACAAACTTTCATGACAGTTTTATTCCACTAAGCAGTGTTCCAAGTATATGTATATGTATGTATGTATGTATATATATTTATATATATATATGTATATAATATATATAAATCTCATCAGTATGCCATCTCCCATAACCATGGAAACATTTAACTGTGGTAACACTGACCTTGAGCTGAAGGCCTTTGATGCCGGCTTTGTACGGGGAGCCAGTTCCGATGTTCATGTGCTGGTGGCGCCATATGAGGGCATAAAATTTACGGTTGTTTTGGTAACCAAATATGACCCCGATGTAACCAGCACAGACGTCTTGGTTCACAAACATGGTCCCTGTGTAATCCATGGGGCCCAGGTTGTCCATACCTGTGTAGTTAGTTAACATATTTTGCTGAGTTCAAAAGACAGAGACAGTGACACAGATATTAATATGGAAAAACTTTATCAGCACCTACATACACTGATAAAGCTACTGACATTTAATAAAAAATGAAGAAGTGAAGCCACAATTATTAGGTTATGTTAACAATGTTAAAGGCAAATTAATGAAGTTTAATAAAATCATTGCCTAACAACTACCTCGGTTTAGTAACAACCGCAAAAGGATGACCATTTTTTTTTTTTTTTTTTTTTGCATAAGCATACAGCAACAAGTGGTCAGTTATTCTGAGTGCATTGTAGCATTTGTATTCTGTGCATATAAGAGATATGGGTTGGGAATTAAAACACTGAATATTGTTATAAGAATTCATCAAAGGAAAAAGTTATGTGTCATCACTAAAATAACAACATTTATTGAAAACACATGTATCACAAAATCACCTATATGTTCACTCTAGTTCAGTTTGTTGTAAAGGAAAGTTACTCACCTACAAGCATTGCTGTGACATTTGTGACCTCAATTTGCCGTAGTTCTCGGCCCTGGTGTAGAACCTGCCAAGCTGGAGCCTTCATGCCGCCAGCTGGGTTGACGGTAATCTGTATGTTATCTTTCAGACTCGGTGTCTGCTTGAGTTTGTTACGAGGACAGTTGTCTAACTGATCGATGACTCCGTCTCCGTCATAGTCATTATCACAGGCGTCACCAACATGATTACCTGAAAATCACAAGTGACATAATTATACACACCTATGTCAAAATCTAACAGGTACATTTAATTTTAAGAATTTGTTCCAAAGACCCATCAGACAAGTTCTTAAATTTAAATTAAACAATTTCCTGCATCATCAACATAATTATCTGAAACAGACAGGTTACAATCTAAATTATATTCAAGTTTGTCTTTTTCTTAACAGATGAATATAATTCTAAGACTTGGTTCGAAATGCCCATCAGACCAGTTGCTCAATTGACTAACAATATCCTGATAATCAACATGATTACGGGGAATATATGAGGTAACCATAATATACACAGATATGTAGTATGACAGGATAATTGTATTTGCTTCACTTAATTTAAACTTGAGTAACTGAGTATAATCAACACTCATGAGCTCCCGCAACCCTTGAGGCTACCATTTACAGTGAAATCATTTGAGAGTGAAATAAATACTGGCTATGTATTTGCTTCACTTAATTTAAACTTGAGTAACTGAGTATAATCAACACTCATGAGCTCCCGCAACCCTTGAGGCTACCATTTACAGTGAAATCATTTGAGAGTGAAATAAATACTGGCTATGTATTTGCTTCACTTAATTTAAACTTGAGTAACTGAGTATAATCAACACTCATGAGCTCCCGCAACCCTTGAGGCTACCATTTACAGTGAAATCATTTGAGAGTGAAATAAATACTGGCTATGTATTTGCTTCACTTAATTTAAACTTGAGTAACTGAGTATAATCAACACTCATGAGCTCCCGCAACCCTTGAGGCTACCATTTACAGTGAAATCATTTGAGAGTGAAATAAATACTGGCTATGTATTTGCTTCACTTAATTTAAACTTGAGTAACTGAGTATAATCAACACTCATGAGCTCCCGCAACCCTTGAGGCTACCATTTACAGTGAAATCATTTGAGAGTGAAATAAATACTGGCTATCATGATTGCAGTTACATACAGAGGTAAGCAATTAGACAGTCTGAAACAGCTTCAGCACATATACATCCAGCAGCTAGAAATCTTCTGTTGGGTTTAGTTTAAATACAAGTATATATTTGATATTTATATTATCATGAAAATAAATGGTTAATAATTGTAAATTGATTCTGAGATATGTTTTAACTTTTATTTGTGGCCCAGCTGTTAGCAGCAAATGTGTCTAAATAGCAATTTCACAACAGTAAACCAGTGGTTTAACAACCCTAGGAAGCTGGCCCATCTATATACGGTTAACAGGACGTCTCCGATTGGAGGTCGAGAAGAAGCAAGATTACTGCCCCAATGTAGCTGTTCATTCATTTCTGAAGATTGATGACTGAGGTACAATTAGCCTAAACAATGTCACCCTGTCACCTTCTACATAACCTTATAAGGAAAGATGATCACGGAGGTTTACACAACTTTACACCTTTGGTATGGTACCCTCCAGGTACCTGACCCCCCCCCCCCCCCCCTCCACCCCTGTTTGTAAAATCCTCAATTTGCCCCTGGGTAATACAACTATTTTCAAGATAGGTTTCTGCCAGGCCAGTAGTAGTCTACTGTTGATACTAGTCAGTCAAGCTACTCAGCTGGGCTTCACGACCAATTAGTCACTTGTTAATTTCTTTTTCATACATACCATTGACGTCACTTTGTGTAGGGTTCTGTATACATACTGTTGACGTCACTGTGTAGGGTTCTGTATACATACCATTGGCGTCACTCTGTGTAGGGTTCTGTATACATACTGTTGAAGTCAGTCTGTGTAGGGTTCTGTATTCATACCACTGGATTCAGTCTGTGTAGGGTTCTGTATTCATACCACTGGTGTCAGTCTGTGTAGGGTTCTGTATACATACTGTTGATGTCAGTCTGTGTAGGGTTCTGTATACATACTGTTGATGTCAGTCTGTGTAGGGTTCTGTATACATACTGTTGATGTCAGTCTGTGTAGTGTTCTGTATTCATACCACTGGTGTCAGTCTGTGTAGGGTTCTGTATTCATACCACTGGTGTCAGTCTGTGTAGGGTTCTGTATACATACTGTTGACGTCAGTCTGTGTAAGGTTCTGTATTCATACCACTGGTGTCAGTCTGTGTAGGGTTATGTATACATACCATTGGCGTCAGTCTGTGTAGGGTTCTGTATCAGCAGACAGTTGTCATTCTCATTCAGTACACCGTCATTATCCATGTCAGGGTCACAACCGTCACCTGAAAAGTAGAAAGTCAACTAAAAAATGATGTACTGAATTGTTTTGTGGATTGATATTCATTATACAAGTGTCCATTGCACAGCCGTGAACATTCTGTAATGACTTGGATATTTCAGACACTATCAAAACATTTACTATGGCTGAAGAATTTACATGATGATCCCTTCATGATTTGAGGAGGTCAAGAGTTATTTACAATATAAGAACCCCCAACTGAAATAATGATATCCAGTAGTAAACATAATACAGGTAAGGGTCCCACTTTATTTGGTGAGTCTAGAACCATTATTATAGGTTCAATAGAATCCTTGATAATTATTTCACAAGAGACCAGATTTACTCTTACAACTTTTTCTATTTCATGACTAGAAAATCCTATGTAGCTGTACTGTCATGATCAATATCAGTTTAAAAGATTCCTAGGTTTTAATTATCTCTACCTGTTCCATCCCCATCAGTGTCCAGCTGATCTGCATTAGGGGTTGTCGGGCAATTATCCAAAGAGTCAATGATTCCATCACCATCACTATAAACAAAAAGGTCAGGGTGGGTCAAGAGGTACTGTATTGTTTGTATTAATTCAAACTTTATATTAGTTCAACCAAGTGCTGTCATTTATCAAGATCTATACTCATATATGAAATATTTATTAAATTTTTATTAATAAATACATAATGGTTACTATAAGATTTTTATGTCACAATATCGAGTCCATATGTTTTTTGCATTTAAGTTCCATTCAACATACCCAGCTGATTTTTCTCTACTATATAATCCAGCCTACAATTTGACAGGTTATAAATCTGTCAAAAAGCAAAATAACATGAACAAAAGAATTACAAATAAAATACTCAATCTCTGTCAGCAATATTCACCATGCTGGCCTTAATACTCACATATCAAGTCCATCACATGCATCACCATTGCCGTCCATGTCGGTGTCAGTTTGTGTTGGGTTGGAGACGGCAGGACAGTTGTCACACAGGTCACCAACCCCATCACCATCACCATCAGCTTGGGCTGGTATTCAAGTAAGGGTCAAAGTTCAGACATGATAAAATTTAAACAATGTAAATATTTCAGATTATTACTCAAAATCACAGTGTCCAGGTATGCCTTATCAATAAATATGACTTACCCGGTAAACATAATTGAAAGTTAACAAACAGGCTTTCAGAAAAATTGTGCATATCAATAACCAATGTTTGGTTGTATCAAATGAGAACATCAATGACATAGTGTCCATCCAGCACCTTTGCAACATAAAATGATGCAACTTTCACTGAGTGCATGTAATGAACTCACTGATGATAACAGGCCCCACCTGTTGATTAAAAATTCTTTGTACGGAGAAGAAGTAATTTTTTGTGATTTTGAGAGTTTGCATAAATTTGCATTATTAATGAAATTTTAAAATTCTGTGTAAATCTTTTAAAGCCCACATCTAGCCCTATCAGATAAAACAAAGTCAAAATCAGTAAAGAAATAAAGTTGAAGAAGCATGTTTTGTAGACAGTGGATGGATTGCAAACAGACGGACAGACAAAAGGAAACCAGGTGCTGAATAGCCATAGCATAAGCTCATCAGGCCTATGTCCAGATGAGCTAAAAATATGGATATTTGTAAAACAAATGTATTCACATAATTACATCTGCTTTCGAATATTTGTTGTATGTTTGTTAAATCCCAGCTCACCTGGATCAGCCACATTTGGACACTTGTCGACACCATTCAGAATGCCGTCACCATCTATGTCATTGTCACACAGGTCTCCTGTACCGTCACCATCCGTGTCTTTCTGATCGAGGTTATATAGACCTGGACAGTTGTCACACACATCTCCTGTCAGGTCACCGTCACCGTCCGCCTGGTCAATGTTGTAATGATTCGGGCAGTTGTCCTACAATAAAATAAGCATATTTATGTTTATGTCATGCTTGCAAGAAAGAAATAAAGCAACATTCCAACAGAAACAGTTATTAACAAAAAGAACAAAAAGAACAGTAAGCTACTAAATATCCAATCTCTGTGCAGGTCAAAATGTTCACTCTGGCACTATGGCTTCTCACATGTAATACAAATATTATACAGAATCCTATATACAGGTGGATGATGTGTTAACAGCTCGACTTTACTTGACTGTCAGTCAAATTTGCAAAGGAACACATCATTTAAATGTTGTGACAAACATAAATATTTGAAATTAGATGAAAATTATCAAAAGTTGCCAGAAGAGAAGATGAAAAAGAGTCAGTTTAAGCCAATAAACCTGACTTTTGTCAAGCATTACACTATGTACTGCTCATGGACAAATTTAATGAATGCAAAAACAGTGGTATGAAGACCAAGTCTCCCCTTCAAGTTTTTAATTATTTTTACAAAAACATTTTTCTGTCATATAGACTGCATCACAATGGTAAAATACAACTTCACTCATACAAAGGAACAACCCTCAGTTTTAAAAATGTTAAACAAATGTTAAACAAATATGAGCTACCTGAAGAAAATGGTGAAAGTCTTGAACACAAAAAGTATTGGCAGTGCTGGAATTGGTCTGTTAATAATTTGTAATAATATAAACACTACAATTAATTGATTTTTATCTATCAAATACAACCCAAGCACCCTGTGTAATAATTACGAAGCTGACATTAGAGCAGTCCATGTTCTCCAGTGATTATCAGGTTTGTACCTCTGAGCTGGTGTATCAAGAGGTACAGGTCTCAATATAACTGTGTGTATACATACCATAAGATCAAATATTGTATCATTGTCATCATCGTCATCACACGGATCACCCTGGCCATCACGGTCATTGTCTTCCTGCCCGCTGTTAGGGGTGTCAGGACAGTTGTCCTGGGGACATGAGAATAGAAAAATTTAAATATAATGTCTCTAACATGTGGATTATAAACCCAGACAGTAAGCTGGCAGCAGGTTACAAGCTCTTCTTCCACAGAATATACAGTTCATATATAATGTATGTCTGTGTTCCAATGTAATGTGAGTAAATGTTCACAAATTCAAAATATTTGTGTGAGATAACATATATAATAAAGTGAGAGATTTTTTGCAAATATTCACATTTATTTTGAATAACAAAGACAATTAAATCTAAAAAGTATAAGATACTCTTTTTTCATGACTTGATTAATGATAAATATAGTGTTTGAATAAGCATTTCTGGTACCACAATTTGGTGACACGTAGAGACATATGATATGATCCATCTGGAGTTCCCTGGACTTTTGTTTAAAAAAAAAATACAAATCCACCTGCCTTTTTACAACCTTCCTCAAGACATGACAGTGGTATAGTGACAATACCGTCTTGATCTGGATCCAGGCCACAGAGTTTCCCGTTCCCGGCCCAGCCATTATTGCACTGAAATATCAAATTAATTGTCATTTAATAACTGCAAGAAGGTACCAAACCGTACTTTAAGGTAGAAAATATAGAATGTTAAAATATCCCAAGTACTGTGTCATGGAGTCAAATCGAAGCAAGAATGACTGTTTAATGCATGGTAACAGGTGGAATAGTGGTGGTCATAAGTTTTGGAATTATTTCTTTAAAATCTTCATACCTCACACTTGTACTGTCCTGGACCTGTGTAGATGCAGGACGCCTCCTGGTGGCAGTCATGGACACCGCTGGCACAGAAGTTGGCAGGCTTACAGCCATAAAATGAGCTGCCAATCCAGCCAGTCTTACATGGTCCACATATAAAACTTCCCTTCAAATAGAATATTTATGAATATATATCACAAATTATCAGAAAATTATCCAGTAAAATCAAATGAATTGTACATATATGCACATGGCACTATGACAAGCAAGGTCAATATAAATTTAAATGTTAAAACTTCTGTAATGAATAAATATATACCTGTGTTACTCATTTCTAGTTTACTTAATCTTTCAGCATTAGTTAAAGTTTTACTTCACAAATGGACACTTTAAAGTATGCAAAATATACACAGCAATTTTAATACTGACCAGAAGTCAGTGGATTAGTGCTTACAACTTAAATGCTACATACCAGCAGGAAAAAACTGATTATCAAAGCAGGTTATTAAATGTAATAAATATAATTAAATGTAATTATAAATATAATTTAACGCCAATAGTAAATCTTACCACTGTGTTATAACAGTAAGCATTGGGATCACATCCTCCATTGTTGGTGGCACATTCATCCACATCCCAGCAGCGCTGTGTAACCACGGAGTCATGCTGCCCATTACAGCTATCCAGGAAGTTCCTCCGCTTGAGGGTGGCTCCCAGGGCGTCCTCGTACGTCCCCTCATAGCCCCATGGACATTCCTTACACTGGTAACCCGGCACCATGTTCTGACAAGTTGCGGGGTCCCAGCATGGGTTGTATGCTGTGCACTGAAAAGAAAAACAATTTACTATTGATAAAGTATTTTCCAAAGATGTGACTTTGTGAATTCTGTGTTTGGTCCAGGCAGAGTTTTGGTTGTTCGCCTCACATAATTAATATTTAAGAGACAATGAGTTGGTTGTAGGTTTTGCCATCAGATGGCAACACTAGTCCATCATGTAGTCAGACCTGTAAGACCATAACTTGTAACTGTACCATACAATAAGATGGCAAACAACATAAATGATCTGGCTATGTAAAGAAATATTAAAACTGATTATCAGCCCGATTAAAGTGATTGAATTAATTAGTGATAAAATAAAAGCTTACCAAGATAAAATGTTAGTAGTGATTACTGACTGTGTCATCAATATGATGGAGTGAAAATATTTATACAGGGTAACCTTGGTTACAGATAATTACTGTACAGCAGTCGTAAAGTTATTATGACTTGAAAATGTACACAGAATAATCTAAATTCTACAGTCTTAATTAAATACCTTAAAGTAACAAAAACAACAGACAGTCCAAGGGAAGAATTAACAGATTTAGTGTTCCACTTACTGTAGCTTTGTTATAAAAATATACCAACCTCATTGATGTCAGTGCATGTGGTGCCATCTCCAGAGTATCCTGTAGGACAGTCCAGACAAATATGGGTGTGTGCTCCGCCACTTTTCACATTGACACACTGGGCATCTGCATCTGCGGACGTGAAACACGGCTTAGTTGTGGCCATGCAGGGACACTGGGTGGTGTCTGTACACAACTGGCAGCGGCCCCCTGCCTCGTCTGCCCAGCTTCCGTACGGGCAGGGTTCACATCGATCTTTCATCTTACTGGAGCTGTACCCAGCAGGACAAGGAAGGCAAGCAGTGGCCATTGTAGCATTTACGTAGAAACCAGGATTACACATGGTGCAGTATTCTGAAATAAATAAAACAAATGACAGTTTTATAATCATTCATGAAATACTGTGGGAGTGGTTAATTTAAAGTGTCTGAATATTCATACTTTTTTCATTTTACAGCATTAGCACAGTTCAAATTTTCAAACAAATCAATATGTACAAGTTGTTCATTTCAAATCAAATTATGACATTATTTAAATGATCATATAAAAAAATGTTTACAGCACAACCTACCTCCCACCTAACAAGCTCTGGTTGACCGCATATATGCTACAGGTGACTAGTACCTTGACGGTAAGGTGTAAATAATATGTGATTAACCATAAAAATAACGTTTGATGATGCAATGGTATGGCACCCAGCCAGTCTAAGCAGCCCACAAAGTGTGAACAAAAAATAAAGCTAACAAGAATCATCAGGCTGGCTCTCTGTCATACTTCAAAGCCAGGGAGAGGAGGGTCTAAAGTGGTCCCTCTGTACACTGGTAATGCTGTCCACCTCTACATGCGTGCCCTGGCTCACACTGAGTACAGGTGGTTGGACAGTGTGTTACTTACCTACATGACCTTCAGACAACATTCCCTCTGTACACTAGTACCGCTGTCCACCTCTACACGCATACCCTGGCTCACACTGAGTACAGGTGGTTGGACAGTGTGTTATTTACCTACATGACCATCAGACCATGTTCCCTCTGTACACTGGTACTGCTGTCCACCTCTACATGCGTACCCTGGCTCACACTGAGTACAGGTGGGTGGACAGTGTGTTACTTACCTACATGACCATCAGACCACGTTCCCTCTGTACACTAGTACCACTGTCCACCTCTACACGTGTACCCTGGCTCACACTGAGTACAGGTGGTTGGACAGTGTGTTATTTACCTACATGACCATCAGACCACGTTCCCTCTGTACACTGGTACTGCTGTCCACCTCTACATGCGTACCCTGGCTCACACTGAGTACAGGTGGTTGGACAGTGTGTTACTTACCTACATGACCATCAGACAACACTCCCTCTGTACACTAGTACTGCTGTCCACCTCTACACGTGTACCCTGGCTCACACTGAGTACAGGTGGGTGGACAGTGTGTTATTTACCTACATGACCATCAGACCACATTCCCTCTGTACACTGGTACTGCTGTCCACCTCTACATGCGTACCCTGGCTCACACTGAGTACAGGTGGTTGGACAGTGTGTTATTTACCTACATGACCATCAGACCACGTTCCCTCTGTACACTAGTACCGCTGTCCACCTCTACATGCGTACCCTGGCTCACACTGAGTACAGGTGGGTGGACAGTGTGTTACTTACCTACATGACCATCAGACCACGTTCCCTCTGTACACTAGTACCACTGTCCACCTCTACACGTGTACCCTGGCTCACACTGAGTACAGGTGGTTGGACAGTGTGTTATTTACCTACATGAGCATCAGACCACGTTCCCTCTGTACACTGGTACTGCTGTCCACCTCTACATGCGTACCCTGGCTCACACTGAGTACAGGTGGTTGGACAGTGTGTTACTTACCTACATGACCATCAGACAACATTCCCTCTGTACACTAGTACCGCTGTCCACCTCTACATGCGTACCCTGGCTCACACTGAGTACAGGTGGGTGGAGAGTGTGTTACTTACCTACATGACCATCAGACCACGTTCCCTCTGTACACTAGTACCGCTGTCCACCTCTACACGCGTACCCTGGCTCACACTGAGTACAGGTGGTTGGACAGTGTGTTACTTACCTACATGACCATCAGACCACGTTCCCTCTGTACACTAGTACCACTGTCCACCTCTACACGTGTACCCTGGCTCACACTGAGTACAGGTGGTTGGACAGTGTGTTATTTACCTACATGACCATCAGACCACGTTCCCTCTGTACACTAGTACCACTGTCCACCTCTACACGTGTACCCTGGCTCACACTGAGTACAGGTGGTTGGACAGTGTGTTACTTACCTACATGACCATCAGACCACGTTCCCTCTGTACACTAGTACCACTGTCCACCTCTGCACGTGTACCCTGGCTCACACTGAGTACAGGTGGGTGGAGAGTGTGTTACTTACCTACATGACCATCAGACCACATTCCCTCTGTACACTGGTACTGCTGTCCACCTTGTTGCATGGACGTCACCCGGACATCGGAAGATGGCGCCACGAAGTGGTGTGGCCGCCCCCGTTTCCACGCTTATGGATCCACCCCGCTATCAGTGACTACTGACGCACTTTTAGAAACATAAAAACTATTCTTGGACCATTCAGTACTGGTTTTGCAGTTCTGCCGGCGCTATCGTTTCTCTCAAGCAAAACCACAAACTTCTGCGGTTTCCACCCATTGTTGAAAACCTATAAAAGAACTCGCCTGCAGTTCGAGGCGGGACTATTGACTTCGCCAACGCCACGTTGCTGTTATCCCCGGGGACCGTGACCGTGGGCTCTTGGTCCCCAAGCCCACGGAATGCCATAAACCACGCCATGAACTTTATTATTTAGGAAGAGGAGAGACTTTATGTTTGTTTGGTGCCACATGGATTAATACAGGACTTCAGTTTTGTGTGTGCCCGAATTATGTGTTGATGATGGACTTCAGTTTCTCGTATACCGGATTCAGTTAAGTATTTCGTTACAGTTCGTTATTTAGAGACTCGGTTTTCGTCAGAGACTTGGTTATAAATTACGTTATGTATTGACTATTATATTATTTGTGTATGAATGTAAATATTGTAATCTAGTAATATAGTACTGTTTTTGCACCCATATTTTGGTTACGTATTCATTTGAAGAGAACGTGTCTGAGCATATGTGTTACGGTTCGGCCTGAGTTGTTTGGTGTGAAAAGGGACCGTAACATAATGGCGACCGCGACGAGACCCTGTATTTCGTAATAACGGCTACATTTGGATGTAAAATTTCACAGTGGTCTCTATAACTTCTAGGTATTGAACTAGTATTTAACTACAATTGAACTCGGATATTTCTCAGACACGTTATCTTGATACTTTGCAAATATGGGTACGGAATTTAAACCAAATGAAATTATACCACAATTAAGAGAAAATAGGAGCTTATTGTATACGTTAAAGAAAAATGAACTTGAAATTGTTGCTCTACATTTAAATATTGACATCATGGATGTATGCACTGTAGAGGGTTTAAGAAATGTACTTAAGAAATCATTATATGGTGATGTAGAAAGTAAAGAGGAATCTGATTTGGAGGAAAAACCTATTAAGGAACCTCTTGGGGCAACGGCTATTGACCCGATAGAACTAGAATTGAGAAAGTATGAACTTAAATTGAAATATGAAGCGGAAATCCGTAGATGTGAAATCGAAAGAGAAACGCAAATTAAGTTGAAAGAGTTAGAGTTACAAAATCCTCAAAATCGTAAAGCACATGAGCCGTCTGAATTCCTATTCAGAAATTCGACAAAAGTACCTCCCTTCAATGAAAATGAAGTGGAGCGTTATTTCAGTTATTTTGAACGGGTGGCCACTTTAATGGCTTGGCCTAAAGGCCAGTGGACCCTGTTGTTACAAAGCGTTCTGGTTGGTCGCGCACAGGACGTTTACACTGCGCTCACAGACCAACAATGCAGGGATTACGACACTGTAAAAGAGGTCATTCTGAGAGCCTATGAATTAGTCCCCGAAGCGTATCGCTTAAAATTTAGGAATGCCACCAAAAGAGAAAATCAATCTCATGTTGAATATGCTAGAGACAAAGAAAGTGCATTTAATAGATGGTGTCAGTCTATGAAAATTGATCAGGACTTTGAAAAACTCAAACAACTAATTTTGATAGAAGAGTTCAAAAGGCATATCCGTAGTGACATTAAAATATTTTTGGATGAACATAAAGTAAGGAATGTAAACGAGGCTGGTGTCCTGGCAGATGAATTTGCCTTGACGCACCGCCCCAGTTATACCAGTCACAGGAGGAGGTATGGTGAGAAAAGAGAAGGTAGCAAAAGCCCAAAACTGGGTCGGAGAAAGGGTAGTCCCTACTATCGGGGTCACTCCGGCTCAGGTAAACCACAGTCCGATCATGGTAAACCCCAGTGTAAAAGTCAATCTGACTCTCCTGCTCAACATAAAGAGGGACAACCTAGGACTGGACCCAAATATTGTACATTCTGTGAGTTCAAGGGGCATACAGAATCTGAGTGTTACAGAAAAAGATACGGTCAAAGTAAGCCTAAACCTAATGCATTGACTGTTACGCAGAGCATGAAACCGGTAACAATGCCCAGTAAACTAGAGACTAAAGGTGAAACACAAAGCCCTGTCCACGAGAGCTTTCAGCCCTTTGTGTCAGATGGCTTTGTTCAGTTAGAGGGTAACCATGCAAGAAAGGCCCGTGTTAAAATCTTAAGGGATACCGGGGCAACCCAAAGCCTCGTTTTGAAATCTGTTCTTCCCTTCTCTAAAGAGAGTTACGCGGGGTGTTCAGTTCTAGTCCAGGGCGTTAATTCGGAATTTTTAGAAGTTCCATTACACAGAGTGAAACTAGAATCTGATTTAGTCTCTGAATTTGTAACTGTAGGAGTTTGTTCAAAGTTGCCAGTAGAGGGCGTTTCGCTCCTCCTAGGCAACGATTTAGCTGGTGACAGAGTGAAAATTGATCCCAGAATGACAAAATTGCCGAGCACTGATAGGGACACAGACCTGCTCCAGCAGGAGTTTCCGGGCGTATTTCCAGGCTGTGTAGTGACTCGAGCGATGAGTAAAAAGGCAAGTCTGAAACCAGAGAGTTCTGTACTTGACCTCTCGCAAACCTTTATGGCGCATTCTAACGATGACGTCAGTGGCTTAAAGCCCGTTACGCGAGTAAATATTAAATCGCCCGTATGTGACCCAAGTGGCACACCCAGTCCAAAGGACTCGACTACAAATGTAGTACAGGGCAAACAGACCCTGAATAGAAATCTCCAAAGGAGTACAAACGGCGTGAAATCGCCTGATCAAAATGGGCATGAACAGTTAAAGAAGGATAGGAGTGTAAAGAATGTAGAAGTTAGCATGAAAACTGATGATTTGATAGAAATGCAAAAGAAAGATCCTGATATTGCCTCCCTTAGAGAAAATGCCTTGACTAAAGAGGAAGCAGATAAAGTTCCAACTTGTTTCACCTTACAGAATGATGTACTAGTCAGAAAATATAGACCTCCCACCACACCAGCGGACGAAACGTGGAATACTCTTTATCAAATTGTAGTTCCCCCCGAGTATCGCCCAGAAATCTTAAAACTTGCACATGATCATCCTATGGCAGGACATTTGGGTGTCAGGAAAACCAAACACAAAATTCTCCAACACTTCTATTGGCCCAAGTTAAAACGAGACGTGGCGAAATACTGTAAAACTTGTCATGTGTGTCAAATGATTGGAAAACCAACCCACCAAATTAGTCCTGCGCCACTCTCGCCCATACCAGCAACACATGATGCGTTTGAATCAGTAATACTTGACTGTGTAGGACCGCTAAGAAAAACTAAACATGGCAATGAATATGTTCTAACAATCATGTGTACTGCAACTAGATTTCCAGAAGCAATTCCTCTTAGAACTATATCTGCAAAGAAAATTGTTGAAGCTCTGGTTAAATTTTTTACTACTTTTGGCTTACCAAGAACAATACAAACGGATCAAGGTTCAAATTTCATGTCAAATATATTTGCCCAGGTTATGGAAGAGCTAGGCATAAAACACTACAAATCCAGTGCCTACCATCCTGAGAGTCAAGGTGCTCTAGAGCGATTTCATCAAACTCTCAAAAACATGATTAGAGCTTATTGTCTTGACACTGGGAACCAGTGGGATGAGGGTTTACCCTTTTTGATATTTGCAGCCCGAGAAGCAGTGCAAGAAAGCTTAGGGTTTAGCCCTTTTGAATTAGTGTATGGGCACTGTGTAAGAGGCCCCCTGGCGGTGTTAAAAGACACTTGGATCGAAAACAGTTCTCAAAGTAGCTTGTTAAAATATGTTCAGGAATTCAAGGAGAAATTAAGTAGGGCAAATGAAATCGCCCAAGAACATTTAAAGAAAGCCCAAAACAAAATGAAAGTATGGTATGACAAAAAGACGACAAAAAGAGAATTTAAACCTGGTGATAAAGTTCTGGTATTATTCCCAATTCCAGGACATCCCCTGCAAGCAAAATACTCTGGACCATACAAAGTTGTTGAGAAGAAATCAGATTTGAATTATGTGATTGATACTCCTGATCGTAGAAAGTCGCATCAACTTTGTCATATAAATATGTTGAAAGAATATCATGACAGATCAGCAGAAACATGTCAATCTAGTCCTCCCCAAACAAATTTGATACTCATTAAAGAAACTGAAAAGAATGCCGAGGATATTCTCATGAAGAAAACTGAACATCCTGTAAAACTGAACAACTCTGATATTTTAAATAATTTAGATCAGAAATTGTCACATTTGGATTTCGATCAGTTATCAGAGTTGAAGGAAATCCTGCTAAATTATGACTCTTTATTTCCTGATGTCCCCAGTAGAACTAATGTACTACAGCATGATGTAGACGTAGGAGATGCTTCCCCTATTAAACAGGCACCATATAGAGCTGGTCCCCAAAAGTTACAAGCCATAAAGAATGAAATCAAGTATATGATAGAGAATGATATTATTGAAAACAGCAGTAGTGCCTGGAGTTCCCCATGTTTGTTGATAAAGAAGCCTGATATGACCTACAGATTTTGTACAGACTATCGAAAAGTTAACACTGTAACAATAACAGATACTTACCCTTTGCCCAGAGTGGAAGATTGCATTGATAAGATTGGATCTGCTACGTATATTAGCAAGTTAGATCTGTTGAAAGGTTATTGGCAGGTACCTCTTACCGAACGGGCTAAGCAAATATCTGCGTTTGTAACGCCAAACGGTTTGTTCCAGTACAAAGTTATGCCCTTCGGAATGAAAAATGGGCCAGCCTGCTTCATGAGACTTATGAATTGTGTATTATCTGGCTTAGATAACTGTACTTGCTATATTGATGATGTTGTTGTATACAATCACATATGGGAAGATCATAAACAAAGTTTGGTAGAACTCTTTGAGAGACTGAAAAAAGCAGGATTGACAGTTAATCTTGCCAAGAGTGATTTTTGTCGTGCAACTGTAACATATTTAGGGCACGAAGTAGGTCAAGGTTGTGTAAAACCAATTGCCAGTAAAGTATCTGCTATCGTAGAATTTCCAGTTCCTACTAATCGCAAGGAACTAATGCGATTCTTAGGAATGACTGGGTATTACAGGAAATTTTGTCAAAACTTTGCAGAAGTTGTAAATCCGTTAACGGACCTATTGAAAAAGGACAGAAAATTCCATTGGAATAAAAACTGTCAAAATGCTTTTGAAAGAGCCAAAGCTATATTACAAAGTGCACCTGTGTTACAGGCTCCAAATTTTGATAAACCGTTTTCTCTCATGACGGATGCCAGCGATTGCGGTGTAGGCGCTGTGCTCATCCAAGACGATGACTTTAACATAAGTCATCCGGTTTGCTACTATTCAAAGAAATTTTTACCTCGTCAAAAGAATTATTCTACTATTGAAAAGGAAACTCTGTCACTATTGATGGCGTTACAGCACTTTGAAGTATATTTGGGCTCTACGCCGTATGATATAACTGTTTATACAGATCATAATCCCATAACATTTCTTCATAAGATGAAGAATAATAATCAGAGATTAATGAGATGGAGTCTAGCCCTGTCAGAGTTTAACCTAGTTATCAAACACATCAAGGGCTCCGATAACATAATCGCTGATACGTTATCGAGACGTCATTAATTTTGATCTGATGATTGCCTCTTGTTATAGCCTCGGACATGTTTTGTCCTTTGGAAGAGTTGTATTACATATATTACATGTATTAAGATATTGCTGATTATACTATTTGTGATGATGATAATTAATTAGCTGTAAGAAGCATAAACTAATGCTTAAGATGTCAAACTACTCATATACTCGTCATACAGTGCTAATGCTTTGCTCTCCTTACCTTCTTTCTTTTAAGGGTGGGGGTGTTGCATGGACGTCACCCGGACATCGGAAGATGGCGCCACGAAGTGGTGTGGCCGCCCCCGTTTCCACGCTTATGGATCCACCCCGCTATCAGTGACTACTGACGCGCTTTTAGAAACATAAAAACTATTCTTGGACCATTCAGTACTGGTTTTGCAGTTCTGCCGGCGCTATCGTTTCTCTCAAGCAAAACCACAAACTTCTGCGGTTTCCACCCATTGTTGAAAACCTATAAAACGAACTCGCCTGCAGTTCGAGGCGGGACTATTGACTTCGCCAACGCCACGTTGCTGTTATCCCCGGGGACCGTGACCGTGGGCTCTTGGTCCCCAAGCCCACGGAATGCCATAAACCACGCCATGAACTTTATTATTTAGGAAGAGGAGAGACTTTATGTTTGTTTGGTGCCACATGGATTAATACAGGACTTCAGTTTTGTGTGTGCCCGAATTATGTGTTGATGATGGACTTCAGTTTCTCGTATACCGGATTCAGTTAAGTATTTCGTTACAGTTCGTTATTTAGAGACTCGGTTTTCGTCAGAGACTTGGTTATAAATTACGTTATGTATTGACTATTATATTATTTGTGTATGAATGTAAATATTGTAATCTAGTAATATAGTACTGTTTTTGCACCCATATTTTGGTTACGTATTCATTTGAAGAGAACGTGTCTGAGCATATGTGTTACGGTTCGGCCTGAGTTGTTTGGTGTGAAAAGGGACCGTAACAACCTCTACACGTGTACCCTGGCTCACACTGAGTACAGGTGGTTGGACAGTGTGTTACTTACCTACATGACCATCAGACCACGTTCCCTCTGTACACTAGTACCGCTGTCCACCTCTACACGTGTACCCTGGCTCACACTGAGTACAGGTGGTTGGACAGTGTGTTACTTACCTACATGACCATCAGACCACGTTCTCTCTGTACACTAGTACCACTGTCCACCTCTACACGCGTACCCTGGCTCACACTGAGTACAGGTGGTTGGACAGTGTGTTATTTACCTACATGACCATCAGACCATGTTCCCTCTGTACACTAGTACCACTGTCCACCTCTACACGTGTACCCTGGCTCACACTGAGTACAGGTGGTTGGACAGTGTGTTATTTACCTACATGACCATCAGACCATGTTCCCTCTGTACACTGGTACTGCTGTCCACCTCTACACGTGTACCCTGGCTCACACTGAGTACAGGTGGTTGGACAGTGTGTTATTTACCTACATGACCATCAGACCACGTTCCCTCTGTACACTGGTACTGCTGTCCACCTCTACATGCGTACCCTGGCTCACACTGAGTACAGGTGGTTGGACAGTGTGTTACTTACCTACATGACCATCAGACCACACTCCCTCTGTACACTAGTACCGCTGTCCACCTCTACACGCGTACCCTGGCTCACACTGAGTACAGGTGGTTGGACAGTGTGTTACTTACCTACATGACCATCAGACCACGTTCCCTCTTTACACTAGTACCGCTGTCCACCTCTACACGCGTACACTGGCTCACACTGAGTACAGGTGGTTGGACAGTGTGTTACTTACCTACATGACCATCAGACCACGTTCCCTCTGTACACTGGTACCGCTGTCAACCTCTACACGCGTACCCTGGATCACACTGAGTACAGGTGGGTGGACAGTGTTTTACTTACCTACATGACCATCAGACAACATTCCCTCTGTACACAAGTAATGCTGTCCACCTCTACACGCGTACACTGGCTCACACTGAGTACAGGTGGTTGGACAGTGTGTTACTTACCTACATGACCATCAGACCACGTTCCCTCTGTACACTGGTACCGCTGTCCACCTCTACACGCATACCCTGGCTCACACTGAGTACAGGTGGTTGGACAGTATGTGCCGTTACATTCTGAATATGTTGTTGGTTCACACTTTGTAGCGTAGCCATCATGGCAAATCTGTTAATGAAACAGAATAGTGAATAAATCAAATCAAACAAAAAAGGATAACTTGCCTCTAATTATCCTTTCTGTACCCTTACAACAAACCTTGAAGCCTGGACTTAAAAGTGCCATTGTATGAGCAATTAAAATATACCTTGGGACTCAATTGGTTTTTTTCATCATAGCTTTATCAAATAAATTACATGTGCTCTTATATTATAATTAAAATCTCAGAGTCCGGCTATAATGGGTTTATTGATTTTACCCTGTCATCTCTCACTGATATTGCCAGATGGTACTTACTTCCACAACAATGGCTACTTCTGTTGAACAATCAAGTTATGATTACAGGTCTAATCATTGTCTATGATATATTATCCAAAATACTGGTATTAGGAAGGATCAAAACTAAACATTAATGCCTAATGGTCCATACCCATCCCAGAGGGCATGGAGAGCACTCCTGTGCCAGACCAAATGAATGTTCTGTTGGATTCCTCCCACAAGTTGAGTTGCTCATAGGTGGATCACAGCGACCACAGGGAAGTTGTACACCATCTCCAAGACAGTACCACGAGGTCTCACAGCGCTGGCAGGAAGTATCATCTGTAATCATGAAGTTATTGCTTTATCAAACTAGGATGGCACTTAGTCAAACACACACCTCAATAAGCCAAAACAAGCCCCGTGAATCCCAGTCCCATCATTTTGTTGTCTTATTTCATATGTACAGTTACTCATTAAATAATAGGTTGAATTTTGCTCCCTCTGTGTTCCCATTTCATTGACCGATTATGACTTTAAGACTATTTCATCTTAGCCATGTAGCCATTGCCAGTGAATAGGATACCTGCCTAGCAAGAAGCACACAGAGCCAATGTTGTTACATTTCATTTTGACTGACAGCTCACCAGCCCAGCAATGGGTGTGCATTGACCACAGGCTGAGAAAGAGAGACCTAACACCCGTCAGCACAGAGCCCAATGTATGCAGATTGCTGGGCCGCTGAGCTGTCAGTCTAAGGAAATCTATCAACATTGGCTCTGTGCACTCCTTGCTGGGCTGGCATCTGTTTTGCTAGCAATGGATATATGGCTATGATAAAACAGTTGTTATGTCACAATAGGTCGATGAAGTGGGCATGCAGAGGGAGCGAAATTTGGTGTATTATTTTATAAGAGTTATGTACAGTATTTTTATAAACATTCATACCCTTCAATAATTCAATTATGATTCATTCAACGAAGACATTTTCATAATTTTTTAAGAATCAAATTGACCAAGGTCTACAAGGTCTACAAGGTCTACAATCAAACTACAAGGTCTGTGAGAAATGATTCTTTAATTATGTTCAATTCATTGAGCTGTGAGGAGATCGAGTTCTGAATATAACTTTGCAAAGTAATACACTTTAACTAATTAACTGTTTCTGTGTTTTAAAAAAGATTGGCTTGGTTTCTGTATTATTTATAATGATTATACAATAATCCACATTGAATTTATGCTCAAACATTGTTTCTGTGTTTTAACTGTTTCTGTGTTTTAAAAAAGATTGGCTTGGTTTCTGTATTATTTATAATGATTATACAATAATCCACATTGAATTTATGCTCAAACATTTGACTTACAGAATTTTTGTTCCGCATAAGAACAGCCAATCAGCTCAAAGCGTAGGCCAATATGGTTGTTCCATGTCTGTGGGTTGATGCGAATGTACTGTCCATACAGAGGGGGGTCCAGCTGTACTTTAGTGACCGTGTGCTGGTCTGTTGTCCCTGTCAGAATCTGAAAGAAAAAAGCATTAATCCACATAACAATATTCTTATTCATATATTAATATTCTTACTATTCAAATGATGATCTATACAATCTATATGATCTATACAATACAGCATTATTACATATAATTGTTTCATTTTTATTGCAACTAGCAAAATGCTCCATGTTACTATCTCACAAGCACAATAATTCTCATTAACTTTAGGTATGAGACCCCTCAGTTTTAGCCCTGTGTTTTTCAGTTTCTACAAATGGCAGCACTGTGGCCACACTGGATGTCAGATAATTCTGAAATTTATCACTTCAAATAATCTAAAAGAGACCACTTCTCAGAAAAATCACAGCATATTATAAAAAGTTACTATGAAAGGATTTAAGCCTGGCAGCCATATTGGATTTAACAGGAGTCTAAAATAAGAAAGGACAATTGATGTGATAACTGACTATGTAGTATCATGTGTCCATGCAGCAGTTGATTTATTGTTTTCATTCAATGTCAAATCATTACATTGTAAACAATGTTAAATCTCACTGTATTTCCATTGGTGTCATTATACACACTGAATCCTGTGTTATTATTGGCTGAGAGCAGACGGAACGACGTGACCCAGCTGGCCTCACTGTCATGTCCCTGGATCCACACCTCCCGAATCTTGTAGTACTCCTGTAGATCCACCTGGATCCACTGGTTGGTGTCATCGGTCAGCGGCATCCAACCTCCAGTCAGACCATCCAAGGATACTGCATGGAGAATGACAGGTCACAACCAACATGACATTCATGAATATTAAACTTAATGAATATTTGGAATTTATTAAACAATTAAATATAATTACATCAAATATTTATGAACTAAAGGAAGTCAAATATTTTTATCCATATACTTGGACAGAAAAATAAAATCTTGGCTTCCTTAGACAGGTTTACTTTTCTTCTATCAATAAAAGCTAGCCTTTATAAGCCAATGCTATAAGCCACATAAAAGATTCTACAGAAATTTAAATATCTATAAAAATAAAAGCAGAGTATTTGTGATGAAATGAAAGTTTGAATTGTTACAGGTAAATCAGTGGCTGTGGATAAAAAAGCCCACAGTGTGTACTGCATGTACTGACATGTAAACTGTAACCTGGGAGAGTAGTCATGTTGATTCTGCCTCGGTCCGGTTTACAGTGTGTACTGTATAGGATTACTGACATGTGAACTGTACCTGGGAGAGTAGTCATGTTGATTCTGCCTCGGTCCGGATTACAGTGTGTACTGTATAGGATTACTGACATGTGAACTGTACCTGGGAAAGTAGTTATGTTGATTCTGCCTCGGTCCGGTTTACAGTGTGTACTGTATAGGATTACTGACATGTGAACTGTACCTGGGAGAGTAGTCATGTTGATTCTGCCTCTGTCCGGTTTACAGTGTGTACTGTATAGGATTACTGACATGTGAACTGTACCTGGGAGAGTAGTCATGTTGATTCTGCCTCTGTCCGGTTTACAGTGTGTACTGTATAGGATTACTGACATGTGAACTGTACCTGGGAGAGTAGTCATGTTGATTCTGCCTCTGTCGGGTTTACAGTGTGTACTGTATAGGATTACTGACATGTAAACTGTACCTGGGAGAGTAGTCATGTTGATTCTGCCTCGGTCTGGTTTACAGTGTGTACTGTATAGGATTACTGACATGTGAACTGTACCTGGGAGAGTAGTCATGTTGATTCTGCCTCGGTCTGGTTTACAGTGTGTACTGTATAGGATTACTGACATGTGAACTGTACCTGGGAGAGTAGTCATGTTGATTCTGCCTCGGTCCAGTTTACAGTGTGTACTGTATAGGATTACTGACATGTGAACTGTACCTGGGAGAGTAGTCATGTTGATTCTGCCTCTGTCCGGTTTACAGTGTGTACTGTATAGGATTACTGACATGTGAACTGTACCTGGGAGAGTAGTCATGTTGATTCTGCCTCTGTCCGGTTTACAGTGTGTACTGTATAGGATTACTGACATGTAAACTGTACCTGGGAGAGTAGTCATGTTGATTCTGCCTCGGTCTGGTTTACAGTGTGTACTGTATAGGATTACTGACATGTAAGCTGTAACCTGGGAGAGTAGTCATGTTGATTCTGCCTCCGTCCGGTTTACAGTGTGTACTGTATAGGATTACTGACATGTAAACTGTACCTGGGAGAGTAGTCATGTTGATTCTGCCTAGGTCCGGTTTACAGTGTGTACTGTATAGGATTACTGACATGTAAACTGTACCTGGGAGAGTAGTCATGTTGATTCTGCCTCGGTCCGGTTTACAGTGTGTACTGTATAGGATTACTGACATGTAAGCTGTAACCTGGGAGAGTAGTCATGTTGATTCTGCCTCCGTCCGGTTTACAGTGTGTACTGTATAGGATTACTGACATGTAAACTGTACCTGGGAGAGTAGTCATGTTGATTCTGCCTAGGTCCGGTTTACAGTGTGTACTGTATAGGATTACTGACATGTAAACTGTACCTGGGAGAGTAGTCATGTTGATTCTGCCTAGGTCCGGTTTACAGTGTGTACTGTATAGGATTACTGACATGTAAACTGTACCTGGGAGAGTAGTCATGTTGATTCTGCCTCGGTCCGGTTTACAGTGTGTACTGTATAGGATTACTGACATGTAAACTGTACCTGGGAGAGTAGTCATGTTGATTCTGCCTCGGTCCGGTTTACAGTGTGTACTGTATAGGATTACTGACATGTAAACTGTACCTGGGAGAGTAGTCATGTTGATTCTGCCTCGGTCCGGTTTACAGTGTGTACTGTATAGGATTACTGACATGTAAACTGTACCTGGGAGAGTAGTCATGTTGATTCTGCCTCGTCCGGTTTACAGTGTGTACTGTATAGGATTACTGACATGTAAACTGTACCTGGGAGAGTAGTCATGTTGATTCTGCCTCGGTCCGGTTTACAGTGTGTACTGTATAGGATTACTGACATGTAAACTGTACCTGGGAGAGTAGTCATGTTGATTCTGCCTCGGTCCGGTTTACAGTGTGTACTGTATAGGATTACTGACATGTAAACTGTACCTGGGAGAGTAGTCATGTTGATTCTGCCTCGGTCCAGTTTACAGTGTGTACTGTATAGGATTACTGACATGTAAACTGTACCTGGGAGAGTAGTCATGTTGATTCTGCCTCGGTCCGGTTTACAGTGTGTACTGTATAGGATTACTGACATGTAAACTGTACCTGGGAGAGTAGTCATGTTGATTCTGCCTTGGTCCGGTTTACAGTGTGTACTGTATAGGATTACTGACATGTAAACTGTACCTGGGAGAGTAGTCATGTTGATTCTGCCTTGGTCCGGTTTACAGTGTGTACTGTATAGGATTACTGACATGTAAACTGTACCTGGGAGAGTTAATAAGTCATGTTGATTCTGCCTAGGTCCAGTTTACAGTGTGTACTGTATAGGATTACTGACATGTAAACTGTACCTGGGGGAGTAGTCATGTTGATTCTGCCTCGGTCCGGTTTACAGTGTGTACTGTATAGGATTACTGACATGTAAACTGTACCTGGGAGAGTAGTCATGTTGATTCTGCCTAGGTCCGGTTTACAGTGTGTACTGTATAGGATTACTGACATGTAAACTGTACCTGGGAGAGTAGTCATGTTGATTCTGCCTAGGTCCGGTTTACAGTGTGTACTGTATAGGATTACTGACATGTAAACTGAACCTGGGAGAGTAGTCATGTTGATTCTGCCTCGGTCCGGTTTACAGTGTGTACTGTATAGGATTACTGACATGTAAACTGAACCTGGGAGAGTAGTCATGTTGATTCTGCCTCGGTCCGGTTTACAGTGTGTACTGTATAGGATTACTGACATGTAAACTGTACCTGGGAGAGTAGTCATGTTGATTCTGCCTCGGTCCGGTTTACAGTGTGTAATGTATAGGATTACTGACATGTAAACTGTACCTGGGAGAGTAGTCATGTTGATTCTGCCTCGGTCCGGTTTACAGTGTGTACTGTATAGGATTACTGACATGTAAACTGTACCTGGGAGAGTAGTCATGTTGATTCTGCCTCGGTCCGGTTTACAGTGTGTACTGTAAAGGATTACTGACATGTAAACTGTACCTGGGAGAGTAGTCATGTTGATTCTGCCTCGGTCCAGTTTACAGTGTGTACTGTATAGGATTACTGATATGTAAACTGTACCTGGGAGAGTAGTCATGTTGATTCTGCCTCGGTCCAGTTTACAGTGTGTACTGTATAGGATTACTGACATGTAAACTGTAACCTGGGAGAGTAGTCATGTTGATTCTGCCTCGGTCCGGTTTACAGTGTGTACTGTATAGGATTACTGACATGTAAGCTGTAACCTGGGAGAGTAGTCATGTTGATTCTGCCTCGGTCCGGTTTACAGTGTGTACTGTATAGGATTACTGACATGTAAACTGTACCTGGGAGAGTAGTCATGTTGATTCTGCCTTGGTCCGGTTTACAGTGTGTACTGTATAGGATTACTGACATGTAAACTGTACCTGGGAGAGTAGTCATGTTGATTCTGCCTCGGTCCGGTTTACAGTGTGTACTGTATAGGATTACTGACATGTAAACTGTACCTGGGAGAGTAGTCATGTTGATTCTGCCTCGGTCCGGTTTACAGTGTGTACTGTATAGGATTACTGACATGTAAGCTGTAACCTGGGAGAGTAGTCATGTTGATTCTACCTCGGTCCGGTTTACAGTGTGTACTGTATAGGATTACTGACATGTAAACTGTACCTGGGAGAGTAGTCATGTTGATTCTGCCTCGGTCCGGTTTACAGTGTGTACTGTATAGGATTACTGACATGTAAACTGTACCTGGGAGAGTAGTCATGTTGATTCTGCCTCGGTCCGGTTTACAGTGTGTACTGTATAGGATTACTGACATGTAAACTGTACCTGGGAGAGTAGTCATGTTGATTCTGCCTCGGTCCGGTTTACAGTGTGTACTGTATAGGATTACTGACATGTAAACTGTACCTGGGAGAGTAGTCATGTTGATTCTACCTCGGTCCGGTTTACAGTGTGTACTGTATAGGATTACTGACATGTAAACTGTACCTGGGAGAGTAGTCATGTTGATTCTGCCTCGGTCTCGTTTACAGTGTGTACTGTATAGGATTACTGACATGTAAACTGTACCTGGGAGAGTAGTCATGTTGATTCTGCCTCGGTCCGGTTTACAGTGTGTACTGTATAGGATTACTGACATGTAAACTGTACCTGGGAGAGTAGTCATGTTGATTCTGCCTCGGTCCGGTTTACAGTGTGTACTGTATAGGATTACTGACATGTAAACTGTACCTGGGAGAGTAGTCATGTTGATTCTGCCTCGGTCCAGTTTACAGTGTGTACTGTATAGGATTACTGACATGTAAACTGTACCTGGGAGAGTAGTCATGTTGATTCTGCCTCGGTCCGGTTTACAGTGTGTACTGTATAGGATTACTGACATGTGAACTGTACCTGGGAGAGTAGTCATGTTGATTCTGCCTAGGTCCGGTTTACAGTGTGTACTGTATAGGATTACTGACATGTAAACTGTACCTGGGAGAGTAGTCATGTTGATTCTGCCTAGGTCCAGTTTACAGTGTGTACTGTATAGGATTACTGACATGTAAACTGTACCTGGGAGAGTTGTCATGTTGATTCTGCCTAGGTCCAGTTTACAGTGTGTACTGTATAGGATTACTGACATGTAAACTGTACCTGGGAGAGTTGTCATGTTGATTCTGCCTCGGTCCAGTTTACAGTGTGTACTGTATAGGATTACTGACATGTAAACTGTACCTGGGAGAGTAGTCATGTTGATTCTGCCTCGGTCCAGTTTACAGTGTGTACTGTATAGGATTACTGACATGTAAACTGTACCTGGGAGAGTAGTCATGTTGATTCTGCCTCGGTCCGGTTTACAGTGTGTACTGTATAGGATTACTGACATGTAAACTGTACCTGGGAGAGTAGTCATGTTGATTCTGCCTCGGTCCGGTTTACAGTGTGTACTGTATAGGATTACTGACATGTAAACTGTACCTGGGAGAGTTGTCATGTTGATTCTGCCTCGGTCCGGTTTACAGTGTGTACTGTATAGGATTACTGACATGTGAACTGTACCTGGGAGAGTAGTCATGTTGATTCTGCCTCGGTCCGGTTTACAGTGTGTACTGTAAGGATTACTGACATGTGAACTGTACCTGGGAGAGTAGTCATGTTGATTCTGCCTCGGTCCGGTTTACAGTGTGTACTGTATAGGATTACTGACATGTAAACTGTACCTGGGAGAGTAGTCATGTTGATTCTGCCTCGGTCCGGTTTACAGTGTGTACTGTATAGGATTACTGACATGTAAACTGTACCTGGGAGAGTAGTCATGTTGATTCTGCCTAGGTCCGGTTTACAGTGTGTACTGTATAGGATTACTGACATGTAAACTGTACCTGGGAGAGTAGTCATGTTGATTCTGCCTAGGTCCGGTTTACAGTGTGTACTGTATAGGATTACTGACATGTGAACTGTACCTGGGAGAGTAGTCATGTTGATTCTGCCTCGGTCCGGTTTACAGTGTGTACTGTATAGGATTACTGACATGTAAACTGAACCTGGGAGAGTAGTCATGTTGATTCTGCCTAGGTCCAGTTTACAGTGTGTACTGTATAGGATTACTGACATGTAAACTGAACCTGGGAGAGTAGTCATGTTGATTCTGCCTAGGTCCAGTTTACAGTGTGTACTGTATAGGATTACTGACATGTAAACTGAACCTGGGAGAGTAGTCATGTTGATTCTGCCTAGGTCCAGTTTACAGTGTGTACTGTATAGGATTACTGACATGTGAACTGTACCTGGGAGAGTAGTCATGTTGATTCTGCCTAGGTCCAGTTTACAGTGTGTACTGTATAGGATTACTGACATGTGAACTGTACCTGGGAGAGTAGTCATGTTGATTCTGCCTAGGTCCAGTTTACAGTGTGTACTGTATAGGATTACTGACATGTGAACTGTACCTGGGAGAGTAGTCATGTTGATTCTGCCTCGGTCCGGTTTACAGTGTGTACTGTATAGGATTACTGACATGTAAACTGTACCTGGGAGAGTAGTCATGTTGATTCTGCCTCGGTCCGGTTTACAGTGTGTACTGTATAGGATTACAGACATGTGAACTGAACCTGGGAGAGTAGTCATGTTGATTCTGCCTCGGTCCGGTTTACAGTGTGTACTGTATAGGATTACTGACATGTAAACTGAACCTGGGAGAGTAGTCATGTTGATTCTGCCTCGGTCCGGTTTACAGTGTGTACTGTATAGGATTACTGACATGTAAACTGAACCTGGGAGAGTAGTCATGTTGATTCTGCCTCGGTCCGGTTTACAGTGTGTACTGTATAGGATTACTGACATGTAAACTGAACCTGGGAGAGTAGTCATGTTGATTCTGCCTCGGTATGGTTTACAGTGTGTACTGTATAGGATTACTGACATGTAAACTGAACCTGGGAGAGTAGTCATGTTGATTCTGCCTCGGTCCGGTTTACAGTGTGTACTGTATAGGATTACTGACATGTAAACTGAACCTGGGAGAGTAGTCATGTTGATTCTGCCTCGGTCCGGTTTACAGTGTGTACTGTATAGGATTACTGACATGTGAACTGAACCTGGGAGAGTAGTCATGTTGATTCTGCCTCGGTCCGGTTTACAGTGTGTACTGTATAGGAAAACTGACATGTAAACTGAACCTGGGAGAGTAGTCATGTTGATTCTGCCTCGGTCCGGTTTACAGTGTGTACTGTATAGGATTACTGACAAGTAAACTGTACCTGGGAGAGTAGTCATGTTGATTCTGCCTCGGTCCGGTTTACAGTGTGTACTGTATAGGATTACTGACATGTAAACTGTACCTGGGAGAGTAGTCATGTTGATTCTGCCTCGGTCCGGTTTACAGTGTGTACTGTATAGGATTACTGACATGTAAACTGAACCTGGGAGAGTAGTCATGTTGATTCTGCCTCGGTCCGGTTTACAGTGTGTACTGTATAGGATTACTGACATGTAAACTGAACCTGGGAGAGTAGTCATGTTGATTCTGCCTCGGTCCGGTTTACAGTGTGTACTGTATAGGATTACTGACATGTGAACTGTACCTGGGAGAGTAGTCATGTTGATTCTGCCTCGGTCCGGTTTACAGTGTGTACTGTATAGGATTACTGACATGTGAACTGAACCTGGGAGAGTAGTCATGTTGATTCTGCCTCGGTCCGGTTTACAGTGTGTACTGTATAGGATTACTGACATGTGAACTGAACCTGGGAGAGTAGTCATGTTGATTCTGCCTCGGTCCGGTTTACAGTGTGTACTGTATAGGATTACTGACATGTAAACTGAACCTGGGAGAGTAATTATGTTGATTCTGCCTCGGTCCAGTTTACAGTGTGTACTGTATAGGATTACTGACATGTAAACTGAACCTGGGAGAGTAATTATGTTGATTCTGCCTCGGTCCGGTTTACAGTGTGTACTGTATAGGATTACTGACATGTAAACTGAACCTGGGAGAGTAATTATGTTGATTCTGCCTCAGTCCGGTTTACAGTGTGTACTGTATAGGATTACTGACATGTAAACTGTACTTGGGAGAGTAGTCATGTTGATTCTGCCTCGGTCCGGTTTACAGTGAGTACTGTATAGGATTACTGACAAGTAAACTGTACCTGGGAGAGTAGTCATGTTGATTCTGCCTAGGTCCAGTTTACAGTGTGTACTGTATAGGATTACTGACATGTAAACTGAACCTGGGAGAGTAGTCATGTTGATTCTGCCTAGGTCTGGTTTACAGTGAGTACTGTATAGGATTACTGACAAGTAAACTGTACCTGGGAGAGTAGTCATGTTGATTCTGCCTAGGTCCAGTTTACAGTGTGTACTGTATAGGATTACTGACATGTAAACTGAACCTGGGAGAGTAGTCATGTTGATTCTGCCTAGGTCCAGTTTACAGTGTGTACTGTATAGGATTACTGACATGTGAACTGTACCTGGGAGAGTAGTCATGTTGATTCTGCCTAGGTCCAGTTTACAGTGTGTACTGTATAGGATTACTGACATGTAAACTGTACCTGGGAGAGTAGTCATGTTGATTCTGCCTCGGTCAGGCTTACTCTTCTCTTGGTAAGATGAGGCTGTGATCCAGTCATCAGGAATGAATGCCTTCTCCATCCCTATCACCTTCTTACATTCTGGGACAAAAAAAAGGGCACACACCTGGATTTTATCTCTTGAAACAATAGCTACTGTCTGCTTAACAATTCACAAAATCTTGTGAAATATACAAACACAATCAACCGACTCTCATTAGAAGAGGTAGCATAGCAATTCAGGTAGGTATTAAATAAACGTATTTACTATGAGACAATTTTGACCTGTCTTTGATGAGGAACAACCTCAGAGTGGTCATTCCTGTTTATCCTGGGGATAACAGTGGCATGGACCTTTAAATTTGAATATGACACAATGACGCCATCTCTCTTTTAATGTTGCGCACACACATCTGAGAGATGGAGTACATGGATGGAGTCATTGTGTCATATTCAAATTTAAAGACCATACCACTGTGGTGTCATGTCTGATGTACTGCCAAAGGTACATAGTGTATGATCATTGGCTTCATCTGGCAGATAAATGTTTTTTTACAATGGACCATTATCTCATATTTTAGCTTCAATTTACTGTATGGAATTGATAAAAATAAGTATAGTACTTTGCTGCACACTTAATCACAACAATACTTTCCTGTTATACTGCAGGGGCTGAAATTGTAAACTTTGGTCTTTATTACAAATTATCCGAAACAAAAAGGTGGAGATGGGTAATGACAGAGAGTATAATCTCCACTGTACATTCTGTACAACAAACAACCACAAATTATACATTCCATGCAACACTGGTCTTGTATGCCTAGGCTTGGAGTTGGTTTTGAGCTATCTCCTATGCTTCTAAGTTAATTTTACTGCTAATTAAAGTTGATTGAAATCCCTCAGATCCTTACCAAAAATGTACTGGTAGTATCCAGGGACCCTCAGGTATACCTCGCCTGTCACATTATTTACAACAAAATCATAAACGATCGGGAAGAACTCCACATCCACCAGACACGAGTTGCTCAGCACCACAGTGACATTGGCGTATGTCCCACGTGTAGGGACGCCTCCGTCAGTGACAATAACGACAAATGTGATGTTGGTTGTCTGGGAGTAGACGTCCCTCAGTAGGTCCAGAGAGTCATTGTATGACACTGGGGGGCTGTCAGAAACAATTGTTACTCTTAATAAACTTTTCATTTATCTTAAATCTTGGTAAAATATGGAGAAGCCATCTTCATTACAATAGCAATTCTTGATACATGCCTTTTTTCTGCATGAAATGTTAATAAATTAAACAATCCACTAGGAATGGTTCTAGTATAATGTCCTAAAAAACTTTCCTTTACAGGACACTGAAGTATTTGTTACTTAACTAAATTTTTAAAGCAAGTGTCCTATTCATGTAAAATAATCAATTTAACTCAGAGCAGACTGTGACATGCACATATATATTTCTATATATGGTGATAACTTTCAATGTTATTAACACATTAACACACTTGAGAGTGAACCATCACTTGAAAACAAGGCCAGTAACTTCTATGAATTATGCAATAGTGACCTAATTTTTGACAGGTCCATATAGTATATACAAATGAATATTTATGTAAAATACCAATAAACAATCCTATTGCTTTTGAAAGTAGGCAGTCTTTAAATGTAACTGTTCATAGAATTTTATTGGCAAATGCAGGTTTTGCGTAATTTCATTGTGAACAAAGCCAGAGTGACTCAGTTTCAGGTTTGGAAGGAGAACTGAGGGACATCTAACACTTTGCAGAATTTTAGATTCCTGGGGATAATGGTTTCAAAACATGTCAGTTTAAAAGATGGACAGATAGACCGGCAGAGACGAAAAGCCAATAGCAAGGACCTTCACCATAGCTCAGTTAACTTATAGTCTGAGCTAATAACATACAGATACATGGCTTACTCTTCCACAATGTTCTTCCTCTGGAAGAAAAGCTCCTGGTTGATGGTGCTGTCAGCATCTGAAGCATTCGGGGTTATTATGGCAGCCATCTGGAGGGCGGGGTCAGCCACCACTTCAAATACTCTCTCCTGAAGGATTGGGCAGTTGTCATTCACATCCTTGACCTTGACCTTAATAAAAAAATATATAACATCACTGACCTTGATGACCCTGACATGGTTAAAATTCATCCTCATTTAGTATGACCTGAATAACCAATACACTTAATTCAGTTTTGTACTAATCAGTTGTTCCATGGGGCATATACACCTAAAAAATATGAGTGATTATATACTTTTAACACTTATTTTAATTTCTACAAAAGACATTGTAAAAAGTACACTGTAAAATAAAACACTTGATTTAATCGATTTGCTTGAATTATTTTTAAAAATGAAAGAAAAATGTAATATCAATGACAAAATAATGATAACTACCTATCATACCATGGAGGATGATCAGAGTAACAGGAACTTGCTTCAGGCATTTAAAATACAAGTTATAATGACCTTTAATGTGTATTCATCAAAGCTATAATTAAACAGAACTTGGATAAATATAATTTATCATGACAAAGTTCATCTGTTTGAATCTGTTTAAGTCAGTGTCAGAAATATCAAACAATATCTGTTTCAACCAATGTAAAAGTCAGTGTCAGATATATCAAACTATACCTATTTCAACCTAACTTCAGATCTTATTCAGGTCTAAAATCTGATCATTTTTCCTCACACATGACAAACACTGAATATGAAAAACTGGACATATCCAATATATCAAGTTCTTCCATTCTATAACTTTCCTATGATCTCCTGTGCTGCATAATCTGACCACCAGCAGCAGGATAAGACAGAGTTCCTCTTGATCAATAAAGAAACGCTGCCTTTATCCTGAAGCCAGAGGTCAAGGTCACTTAAAAGTGTCACATTCTGGCCCTGACATAAAATACAGACCCTCTCCTTACTTGAACAACTATTTCAAACACTTCTCTAAAAAACCCTCCAAATAACAGACACCACTATATTACAGACACCTCCCTGTAACAGGCACTGCTATATTACAGAAACCTCTCAATTACAGACACCTCTATATTACATACACCTCTCTATTATAGACACATCCCTATTACAGACACCTTTAAAAAAATACACCTCTAAATTATAGACACCTCAACTTTACAGACACAGCTATATTACACACACTTCTCTATTACAGACACTTCTATATTATAATACACCTCTGTATTACAGACACCTCTTTATAACAGACACCTCTCAATTATAGGCACCTCAATATTACAGACCCCTTTTTAACAGACATCACTATATTACAGACACCTCTATAAAGGACAATACTATATTATAGACACCTCCCTATAACAGACACTATTATATTACAAACATGTCTCCATTACAGACACCTCTCAATCACAGACATCTCTATATGACAGACACCTCTCAATAACATACACCTTTCTGTAACAGACTCCTCCCTATAACACACACCTTTCTGTAACAGATTCCTAATCTTGGATGTTTCACTGTATATTTACATAAACCATCTAACCACAACATACCTTAAGTGTAGCCTGTCCAGTCACTGGTGGTACTTTAAGATGATCCACCACCTCCAGTACCATGGTGTACAATTTCTCAACTTCATAATCCACTTCTGTCTTCAGCATCGCTAAAACTGTCTCCTCGGTAACCAAGTACTCCTCAACTGCTGTATCATTACCGTCAGGAATAACAGCCGCAGGTGTGGGACACTCTGAAGTATCGTTAAACACCAACTTGGTACAATAAGCCACAAGAAAATAGCTATTTTACCGATAGACCAAGTGTCACCAGAGGACTGTGACTTATTTTATTTGTGGGTATTTTGTTAATGGCTGTCAGCATGTTAACGTAGGAGTTGGGAACTCAAAGGAGGATCATCTCTGCACATGTACTAGATTTCCCAACATTCAAAGTAGTCCATACTAAATTGAAAATATGTCATGTTTGTAAATGAGATGTAGCTCAAATACCTTTTCGATAAGCTTTTTCTATAGTAATGTGAACACAGGATTATATATTGAATATGGTATGCTGAAGTGCTTTTTGACATGATTGTCAGGTGAAAATGGTTTATGATGCATAAACATCATAATGAGAGTCAGTTCCATCAGACTTTGATGAACAGATGATCTGATACATAACTACTACGCTCCCGAGGCAGCGGAAATCTTGCGCTTCTAAAGAAGCAACTGATTTTCACGCTGCCATGCTTTGACCGTTTATGATATATTTAGACATCAGATGGCGGTTTGTTGTCCGCTGAAATAAACGTGCGTACGATGTGACAAGCAGCCAATCAGATGCCAATAAACAAACACTCGACAAGCATCCTGGCTCCGCCCATTGCTGCGCTTCAAGCGCCGCTTGATGAGTTTCCGGTCGAATTTAAATTGCTCCCTCTGCATTCTCCCATCATCGACCGATTCGATTATGACATTATGACTGTGTTAGCGTAGCCATGTATCTGTTGTCTGCAGAACTGAAACAAGCCAGCGAGGTGTGCACGCAGCCTTTGTTGTTACGTTTCGTTTGAATTGCATCTCACCGGCCGAGTATCCTATGTGCCCAAGGCCCTAAGCAAACCACATCAGGGGCAATTCTCTCTGAGCCTGTGGCCTGTTTAGACAGTTACGCGGGGCGATGAGCTGTCATTCAAAACGGAATAAACATGTTTGGCTCCGTTTATTCCTCGCTTGGCTTTTCCTTCCAGCACAAGGTCTCATCTGATTGGACAAAAATACAGTGCTCCCCTCTGGTGTAGCAATTCAGGATATGAGGTCATAACAAACAGCACCTTACGATATAGGTAGTGGTCCTATAGGTAAAGCGCTGTGTAAAGAGCGTACATAACTACAAAATGAGGAATCATATTTGATTGTTAATTTGTAAATTAAGCAAGAACCTTTTATTCTGAACATAAATGAAGAAAAACAATGACTCAAGTAAAGATTATTATATACATGTAAATGTATTTCCTTGTTCTCACATAAATTAGATTCCTCTCAGACAGATATTCATGTTAATGTGTAACATTCCTGGGCACCCTGTGTGTGCCATATTGTTTTTTTTTTTTACCAAAACTCACCTACAAATGAAACTCCTCCCATTGTGGTATATATAGGTGGTGCCGTGGGAGGTGGTGCGGCCAGTAGTAGGTTTGCTGCGGTGTTGTTCATAAATGTAAAATGTCTTGCTTCATTTCCTGGAAATTATAAAATAGACATAAGGTTTCTCTGACATGTGAAATAGTCTTTCTCATGTACTGAATGTGAATTTCACAGTTACAGCCTTAAGGCACTTCAACACACTAAATATCAAGATAATATATGAACACTACTGCAATTATACTGAACTGCATAAAATTGGTTTAAAAAAAGACATTTTAATGGTAGCCTTTTCAAACAAATATCTTCTTCATACCCTTACATATTCAGTATAACTTTGCTCATGAATATTATATGAGAAGAACCTTTTGATTTAAGGTAAGTAAAATTCCTAAAACCTTTTATTGTTTATACCTATTTTGTTGGTTGGAAATTAGACCAACTGCATGAAATGCAATTTCTCAATGACATCAAATCCTCTCCTTAATTTTTAAATACATATTGCATTGAAATATTTGCTAGAATATTCTCATTAGATACTTTATATAAAAATAAAAATTATTTTCTCTTATGGCTTAATAATATCACAATTTAAATTTGTGTGACTTTGTTTGAGGAGTGTTGGTAGGTATAAGATTACAATAAATATTAACAGCCATAGGAATACAAACCTCTCAGAATCCTCAGTATAAATGGTGGACCAGTTGAGAATGTGTCTGAGAGAAAGATGGTTTCAATGAGTCCATTAACGTGCAAGTCCTCATTTATAGACACCAAGTAGTCCCGAGGAGGCTCATCCAGAGGGTCCAAAATAAAGTCCACGCCCTGAGTCTCTATGAACAGGTTGGAGTTACACTGACGACGCTCCGAGTGAAAAATGTTGAAATGATATCGCTCTCCAACCTGAAAACATGAAAGATGAAAACATACAATCAGGACTGAACTAAATGCAATCATATGAACATAACTTTATTAAATATGACAGATATTGGAGTGGAGTCAGTTGTACAAATATGAATACACTTTTAATGCAACTTAATGAAAGATGTAAAAATCTGAGTCCATCATTATTAGATATGGACACTGTCATTTGAATATAATTTTATGAAAGTGAAGTGTGAACATGCAGCCATTTCACTCTGCCAGTCAGTGGGTACCATAAGATATTTCTTTCTTGTGTTTATCATATATCTTTATTTCTAATGATTGTATATTTATTCTATCCACAAAAATATTTGTTAATTATAAAATCATTAACATGTGTACCAACTAGAATACGGGTAGTCGACAAGCAACTACATGTATCCGCCGAAACCAGAGTGGGACGGGTGATGTGAGGCATGTATTGAGAGGCAAGGGGAAATAGAGAGAGGTGTGTTGCATATAAGCATGGATGTCTGCAGCCAAAATGTGTATGTAGGTGGCGCCACCTGCCACAAAATCCAGAAAGTTATCTAAGTTGTATACAATTGTAAAATTTTAGGCAGATAAGTCAAACCAGTCCTGAGATATAAGCCTGAATGTCTGCAGCCTGAATGTGATAGTAGATGGTGCCACCTGTCACAAAATCAAGAAAGCTATCCAAGATATATACACTTGCAAAATTTAAGGCAGATAAGTCAAACCACTGCCAAGATATGGATGATTTTATCCAACGGCAGACATACAGATGGAAGCTGTGCAAAAAAGTTGCAGGTGGTGCCACCAGCTTTACGTATGTTAAAGAGCTATGAGAGATCTATACACATACAAAACTTCAGGAGGATACGTCAAACCAGTCCTGAGATATAAGCCTGGATGTCTGCAGCCTGAACATGAAGGTAGGTGGTGCCACCTGCCACAAAATCAAGAAAGCTATCCAAGATGTATATTCATGCAAAAATTTAGGCTTATAAGTCAAACCACTGTCGAGATATGAGTGATTTTATCTGACGTCAGACAAACAGACAGTCGCTGTGCAAAAATGGTTGCAGGTGGCACCATCAGTTTTGCGTATGATAAAGTGCTATGTGAGATGTATACACATGCAAAATTTCGGAAGGATAGGTCAAACCAGTCCAGGGATATAAGCCTGGATGTCTGCAGCCTGAACGTGAATGTAGGTGGCGCCACCTGTCATAAAATCAAGACAGCTATCACAAATGAATACACATGCAAATTTCAGATGGATAAGTCAATTCACTGCAGAGATATGAGGGATTTTATCCCAAGGCAGATGAACAGATGGATGCTGTGCAAAAATGGTTGCAGGTGGCGCCACCATTTTCTATGTATGTTATTAAGCTATCCAAGGGCTACATTTGTGCAAAAATGTTTTTCCTGATCAGTCAAATGAGTCCAAAAATATGTGGATTAATGTGTCTAAACAGACAAACAGATGGACAAACTGGAGAGAGGAAAGGTCAGAGGTCAACGAAAAATATTTTGGCACCAGTTCATATGTGACCCAATAATAGTGCAAAGTTTCGGAAAAATCTGTTCAGTGGTCTCACAGTTCTATTCCGGAAACAAACACGGCAATGGCAGCAGTGGCAGAACCCGGTCAAAAACATAGTATCCACAAAACTTTGTTTTGGTGGATACAATTACACTCAAAAATGCATGTTTAAACATTTTTATTATATATTTTTTTTTAAACATGTGTGGACCCCCCTGTTTAAACATACCTCAAGCTCCAAAAACACTTGCTCTGCAGGGACAGTCTTCGTAGTAACACAAACACCTCCTGTTACCAAGCCTTCTTCAGGTACGATGTATCCTCCTCCTGTAATCAGACAAGGTCAGAACATGAAATGAATTGGAATTAGTGGTGTTGTGATGAAAAACAATGATGCTAGCTGTCTGTCCCCTCTATCATTTAGATTGTAAAACCACACTCATGTGCACCAATATGGATTTGAAAATGCCTGGGGCTGTAACTACAGTGTTACCTTGATTTTTTTTGAATTTTCATCTAAATTTATATAATGATGTTTATATGAATAATACAAGGATGCTCATTCAGATATATTAGAATTATTTCATTTTGCATTTTAACAATGGAAGACAAGGTACTGTGGTGACTATCAAGATAAACCACTCAGTGCGTCATCAAAGACTGAATACAATGTATTACACATAATACGGTGAAATATCTTAGTTACTGCAACTGGTACTTAACCTTACAAGATGCAAATTTCTTAAAGTCATTTAAAGCCAATTGACTTGTAGCCAAGTCAAGCCACTTGGTAAAGTCAACCTAGTACCAAGATTTTTTTTTAGCAAGCAATAACTTTTACAAGGATGGCTCAGGGTTCTTTATTATAAAATCATATCCCTCTGCCAGCATACTACGTCCTCACCGTTAACACTTTTATCATGATTTATGACATAGTTCCTGTCTGGTACCTGGTTGGGCAGCTGGGGCCAGGTTGATCTTCTTACAGGTGATGGTGTTAACGCCCGCTGGGGTCTGGACCTCGATCATCAGTTTACGATTTAGGTACAACCACAGCTCATCTCCCCCAGCAACCGTGATATTCTCATTCCCTTGGAACACAAAGCCTGTCCTGATGGCACTTGTGAATCTGTAAAACATTTACATTTCTCTTGATTTCCCTCATTACTGAACAAAGATAAAAGTCAGCCATATCTAAATATAACGTGTTATACTTTTAGCTTCTGGATTACATATTTACGATGCAAATGGCTAGTAATAATTTAGAAGCTATAATCCACTGAGATACTGCATTAAAGCAGTGAGTCTTCGCTTAGGTTTCACCAGTTTACTTGTCTGAGGCACCAAGTGCCCGAGATTGAGATACCAGAGATATCTTACCATTCAGCACTGGAAATACTACACCTTCAATCAACAGGCTAATAACCTACTAGCCATATGTTCAAACTTTTTTCAGCAATTAAGTCTAGTTTACCTATCTTTGTAACAATAAAACAAGGGACCTTTGGGTCACGGCGCTCAGCTGATCATGATTGGGACTATAAATGTTTCTCCACTGTGATACTATATCGAGTCGATAAAGCTTATGAATATCATGGACATGTTGGGCTATTATAAAGGAATGTAATGTAATATATGAGTAAATGATAAATGAAATTACCTGACTGATGGATTAATAGAGTCAAAAATAGTGGTTTATTTTTTATTTATTTAGGAGGGGTTGAAAATTGTGATATATTTGAGCAAATATGAATGCAATGACAGCAGTAATAAGCAGTAGTAGAATGATGATAAGCTATTTGTTGAAGGATCTAAAGTGTATGGTAGTCTGCAAGCTTTCAATTTGACAGATATGATGTTATGATTAACTATGCTGATGAAGTGATTTATGAATTTGTGGCTGTATGACACAATATCTCTTTAATCTTGACAAGGTACATTATTGTGATGCCCACTATGACTACATATTACACAATATTGACATAATTTCTGGCATGTACATAGGTACCTATGGACGAATAGTTATACAAAATATTAAAGTATGAATACATCTTGTTCATCTTGTTCTTGCTTACTGAGGCTGACTTTGGGATGGGGTTCGGAGAAGGGAAAAGTGAGGGCAGCACGAAGATGGATATAGAAATAGTGTATTGTAATGTTTTTCATTTATATAAAAATATGAAAAGCTAAGAGGAAAGGGGCCCTCCTACTTGGTTATAGTTAAGTTTGAAATATATGATTGCAAACTAATACTCTGAAAAGACTGTCATGAAGAAAAACAGTAAAAGTTTTGAGATACTGTGATGCATATGAAAATTTACAAATGGACAGGGAAGTTGACAGAATGGACTAATACCTTTATTTCACTTTCAAGGGAATAATGCATTTAAGTTTATATATAATCCTATTTTTTTTTAAGCATATCCACTTTTTCCATTAAGAAGTTTTTATCTGAATCATTTTTTTATTTACAGGTTTTATAAATTTTTAATAAAAAAAACTGAAAATATAAGTTTAAATATTAGAATTGTTGCAAAAGTTGCAATCATTATATATATACAGAGTAAAAAACTGAAACTATAAGTTAAAATATTAGAATTGTTGCAAAAGTTGCAATCATCATATATCCAGAGTGTAGCTCATATTGGGTCATATTATGCATACACATATATTTTATTATTTTTAAATCATAAATGTTTAAACTGAATTTAAAAGGAATAATGCCACAACATGGCATCTACAAGAATATTCCTTGAATCACTATTAAAAAGTTTTGCACATTTGAGTTTTCAGTACATGCTTAATTTTATTCACCAAAATAAAATAAAAGATTCAGTAAATTTGATAAAATAAAACATCTTTTCAAATAAAGTATACACACTGTTGGTTGAATGAGGGACAAACAATATCATTGTGCTAATTACTATCCCAGTTTTAATTTATCACTGGAATTAATAGTCAATTTCACACCTGGTGAAGTTTTTACTCCTTTGGAGTAAGGAATTACTTATCTCATGAACATCCACACTTTCATAGCAATACACCACTTTGTGGACACAATTAAATGTACTCATTGTTACCCTGGTGGTACAATACAAAATCTAAAATGTAACATAGCCTAGAATAAGAATGAATCAAATACAGAAAATAATAACATTCATCTAGTTTATGCGCCATCTGGGGGGGGGGGAGTACAGGGCAGAGGAGAAGCCTGCTGGTAGTGGCCAAGCTGACCCAAGGCAAGCTGCCTGGGGTAGGTTAAATAATGCAAGTGAAGGCTGTACTACTAGGTGGGCTAGATGTAAACAACACTTGACATGGTGTATGAAAACATGAATAAAAGCTATTCTTTCCAATCAATTTCTTTGAAATTTCTGATTTTAAGAGATTAAATCCTTATGTATATATGCTGTGAAAATTAAATCAACAGTGCCAAAGTTGGACAAAATTTAAGGTATTGATTTTTTATTTATGCTAATAACTTGAAAAATTTGCAAAATTCAGATCTATTTTGGGTAAACAATTGAATCTTGATTAAATAAAGTTATATTCCTGAAAAAAAGTCTCTAGGTTCAGCAATTCTCATGTTAGGTGAGTAAATATATTTCCTGATTTTTTAAAAAATTGCATTATGTTTTGGCCCATAACTTCAAAATAATACCCAATACTGACTTAATTTTTGGCATGTTCATAGAAAATGTATGAAAGAATGTGAATACTGAATACAATCAAAAACAGATCAGTGGTTTTGATATTAGGCCTAGAAGTGTAACAATGGCTTTTTTTATGGAAAACGGAGTTTTTTTTCCTTAATATCTCAAAGGAACAAAGTCCTAATGACCCAATTATTGGTATGGTAGGAGATTTTGGGGACATCTAATATTATGCCAACAGCCTGGGGAGCATAGAGATGTGCACTGAATGACCTACAGTCATCAAAGTGGACTGCTTGACAATGTAAGGGAATACAACAAGAGCCTCCAAACTAATTCAATAACTAGCCTAATTTTGCAGCTTTTATTTTCAAATTTCAGATTTTAACAGATTAAATCCTTATGTATACATGCTGTGAAAATTAAATCAACAGTACCTACAGGAAAAAAACGTGCCGTGGCCAAAGTTGGGCAAAATTTAAGGTACCAATTTTATATTTTTGCCAATATTTAAACAAATTTAACAGATTTTGATCTAATTTTTGGTTTACAATTAAATTTTGATCAATTAAAGTTGTATTACTGGAAAAAAGTCCCTACCTTTAACACTTTTGGTCTTAAGTGACCAAATATCTTCCTGATTTTTTTACAAACTCCATTATGTTTGGGCCTATTACTTTTTTAAATGATATAATACTGACTTAATATCTGGCATGTACATAGAAACTATATAGAGGAATATTTATGGTAAATATGAAGAAAACCAGATGAGTGGTTTTGATATTAGGCAGTCCTGAAGTGTGAAAATAGATTTCTAATAAAAAATTGAGGTTTTTCCTTAATATCTCGAAGGAATGAAGTCCTATTGACCCAATTTTCGGCATGGTAGGAGATTTTAGAGACATCTAACTGTATGCCGAATTTCAGATTCGTATGTCCAACGGTGTTGAAATGTGCCAGTCTCACGGACGGACATCCAGACGGACAGACGGATGGACGGACAGACGGACGGACAGACAGACGGACGGACAACGGACAATGGACCACGACTATAGCTCAGATGACTTATAGTCAGCTGAGCTAATTATGACAAAACCTTTGCTTTTGTATGCCTGATGTTATTTGCATGGTGAATGCTTCAAAATTAAGAAGTGCAGCTCATCAAATTACCAATTGTTGTCAAAGTATCTCTGTGCTAAAGTAAACACAATGATGAAGCAGAAATTGTAACATCACTATGTAAATTCAGTTTCTGTGTAATTATACCCTAATTTCAATATTTGGAAAATACTATTATGTAAGCATTTACTTTTGTTGCCTTTAGGACAAATTGTCAGTTGGAGATAAAACTTTATTTCAGCCTTACAAAGTTTGCCTTACCCAAAGTTCTGCTTGTTTGTGCTGCAATCTACTTGGTTCTGATCACCAAACCCGAGATTATTCACTGGGAAAAAGTTGCTGGAGAAAAACCTGAAAATACAACACATGGCATATTTAATAATGTTATCTGTAAAATGTGAAAAATATACTCCATGGAAGGAAAAATAAAGAGGAGATCAATGTAAGGCTTTGGAAAATGTTATACCAAAACAAAAAGCTGAACCTCTAAATTACAGACAATGGGAACATGAAAGATGCATGTATTAGACAGATGTCCATATTAGACTGGATACAGACATGTGAATCTAATAATTAGGAGACCACACAGAGTGTCTGTAAGAGAGAGTTGTCTGTAAATGGCAAAATGTATGTAAAGAGAGGTTTCCTGGAATATTCAAAATCAGACAAAAAGTTAATATTTTGAAATGATATATAAATTATAATGTCTTCAGATAAACTTTGATTGGTCATATATTTTATGAATATTTGATTTAATAATGATACTAACAAGGGAAGATTTTGTTACTAAGTTCATCAAGGATTAAATCCTTTATACTGCTAAATGTCCCATGTTGTTTGTCTGCCTGGATGTTTGTTATATCCTTTATACTGCTAAATTTCCCATGTTGTTTGTCTGCCTGGATGTTAGTTATATCCTTTATACTGCTAAATGTCCCATGTTGTTTGTCTGCCTGGATGTTTGTTATATCCTTTATACTGCTAAATGTCCCATGTTGTTTGTCTGCCTGGATGTTAGTTATATCCTTTATACTGCTAAATGTCCCATGTTGTTTGTCTGCCTTGATGTTAGTTATATCCTTTATACTGCTAAATGTCCCATGTTGTTTGTCTGCCTGGATGTTTGTTATATCCTTTATACTGCTAAATGTCCCATGTTGTTTGTCTGCCTGGATGTTAGTTATATCCTTTATACTGCTAAATGTCCCTTGTTGTTTGTCTGCCTGGATGTTAGTTATATCCTTTATACTGCTAAATGTCCCATGTTGTTTGTCTGCCTGGATGTTTGTTATATCCTTTATACTGCTAAATGTCCCATGTTGTTTGTCTGCCTGGATGTTAGTTATATCCTTTATACTGCTAAATGTCCCTTGTTGTTTGTCTGCCTGGATGTTTGTTATATCCTTTATACTGCTAAATGTCCCATGTTGTTTGTCTGCCTGGATGTTTGTTATATCCTTTATACTGCTAAATGTCCTTTATACTCCGTCGGTCTTATGGTATGCAGCTCTAAATATTCCACGTTCTCTTGGGAAATTTTTGTCTGCTGCAAACTTTTTGGTAAATACAGATAGTAAATTTGATGTGATACTTTGTCATTTTTGTGGTAGGACATTATGTAATGCATATGTACATACAGCCACGGACTGTTATAGAACCATGTATGTGAGAGATGTATTCTGGGATTTTGTAACAGATGTGTTTCCAGTAACAGTGAGTGCTTATTTAAATAACTGTGAGGAGAGGCAAGTTCTGATGCACTTATTAGGTAAGCCATTTCCACTAGCGGATTTTACCTGGGAAATGCATTTAGTCTTCTTATATGGCGCCGCAATCTATTTAGATTGGATTCTGTCTATGGTATTAGACCTTAAATGATTTAGTTAGTGTACAGTACACTACTATTCTGACTTAAACGGATGAGACAAACCATCATGTGTCTATAATTTATATGTCATTTTTGTTAATCTTGATTTGATTGCACTTTTGTATCTTTATATGTACATTGGAATCTTCGCATTGCGGAGGAAATAAAGTTAACCAACAAACCAACCGTCCAACCATGTTGTTTGTCTGCCTGGATCATTGTTATATCGTTTATACTGCTAAATGTCCCATGTTGTTTGTCTGCCTGGATGTTAGTTATATCCTTTATACTGCTAAATGTCCCTTGTTGTTTGTCTGCCTGGATGTTTGTTATATCCTTTATACTGCTAAATGTCCCATGTTGTTTGTCTGCCTGGATGTTTGTTATATCCTTTATACTGCTAAATGTCCCATGTTGTTTGTCTGCCTGGATGTTTGTTATATCCTTTTTACTGCTAAATGTCTCATGTTGTTTGTCTGCCTGGATGTTTGTTATATCCTTTATACTGCTAAATGTCCCATGTTGTTTGTCTGCCTGGATGATTGTTATATCCTTTATACTGCTAAATTTCCCATGTTGTTTGTCTGCCTTGATGTTTGTTATATCCTTTATACTGCTAAATGTCCCATGTTGTTTGTCTGCCTGGATGATTGTTATATCCTTTATACTGCTAAATTTCCCATGTTGTTTGTCTGCCTGGATGTTTGTTACATCCTTTATACTGCTAAATGTCCCATGTTGTTTGTCTGCCTGGATTTTCAGAATTTTCCATGTATTATGATATTCAGAGCGAGTGTTTTGCTCCGTCGATCTTATGGTATGCAGCTCTAAATATTCCAGGTTCTCTTGGGAAATTTTTGTCTGCTGCAAACTTTTTGGTAAATATAGATAGTAAATTTGATGTGATACTTTGTCATTTTTGTGGTAGGACATTATGTAATGCATATGTACATACAGCCACGGACTGTTATAGAACCATGTATGTGAGAGACGTATTTTGGGATTTTGTAACAGGTGTGTTTCCAGTAACAGTGACTGCTTATTTAAATAACTGTGAGGAGAGGCAAGTTCTGATGCACTTATTAGGTAAGCCATTTCCACTAGCGGATTTTACCTGGAAAATGCATTTGGTCTTCTTATATGGCACCGCCATCTATTTAGATTGGATTCTGTCTATGGTATCAGACCTTGTATGATTTAGTTAGTGTACAGTACACTACTATTCTGACTTGAACGGATGAGACAAACCATCATGTTTCTATAATTTATATGTCATTTTTGTTAATCTTGATTTGATTGCACTTTTGTATCTTTATATGTACAATGGAATCTTCGCTTTGTGGAGGAAATAAAGTTAACCAACCAACCAACCAACCATGTTGTTTGTCTGCCTGGATGATTGTTATATCGTTTATACTGCTAAATGTCCCATGTTGTTTGTCTGCCTGGATGTTTGTAATATCCTTTATACTGCTAAATGTACCATCTGCCTGGATGTTTGTTACATCCTTTATACTGCTAAATGTCCCATGTTGTTTGTCTGCCTGGATAATTGTTATATCCTTTATACTGCTAAATTTCCCACGTTGTTTGTCAGTGACCTGGGACGCACCTATGGTAGTGGATTTTGGTACAATATTTACACTCAGAAAACATGTTCAAACTAGAATGGCTTTGCAGTGAGAAAAAAAACAGATATATGTCTCCCAGCTATGGGCAATCACAAAACGATGTTCTAGATTTCAGCAGATTTGAACTTGAAGATAAAGGACAAGGTGACCACATTTTGAATCCTGATGAGAAATTTTTCAGACAGAACTGGTGTTTCAAATTTGAAGAAAAAACTTCAGTACTTCCAAAGTAATGGGGGTCAGAATAATCCTAGAATTGCATAAATTTGACCTTGAAGATGAAGGCCAAGGTCACCAGTTACCAAAATATTCTGGGAACTCACTTAAAACAATTTGAGTGTCAACCTTGAGGAAAAATGCTGTAATACTTAATAAATAATTTTGTTCATTAAACAATAACTAAAATTTGGCTATTTTGACCTTGAAGACCCTGGACAAATTCACCAGTTTTTGAACTCACCCAAGAACTTAGTAGGAACAATTTGTGTACCAAATCTGCGGACAAAATACGAAGCCCTTCTAATGTTATGGGGTTCACAAAATTTTATATTAAGGCAGATTTGACCTTTAAGATGAAGGTCATGGTCACTGGGTTTCAAACTCCTCTGAGATTTGGTAGGAACAATGAGTGTTTTAAATTTTGGAGGAAGATATGCAGTCCTTCAAAAGTTATCAAGTTCACAAGATATCCTACAAACAACGATGACAGACTATGGCACTGAAACAACATGTCTCCCCTGGAAGGGAGGGAAGACATAATGACCTAAAAGGCCCACAACCACTTAAGTACTACTTGATATTTACCTTTTTTTTCGCATAGATCATACAGTTCCCTGTAGATAGAGCTGATATAGTTCTTCATGAAAAAATTCTCAGGATTCAAGGCAAAATACAGGAAACAACCCCCTTTAGAACAAACCTGGCATAATTTCCCAGATCAAGACAAAAGAATTGTATTTCTACGGCATTTTCATGCAGAAGTCATGTGATAAAAGTAGAGTGCTACTACTGTTAGTTATATAATAGAGGATAAAAGTATCATAAATGTAGCTTACCTGTTGGTGGGAGGGACCACTGACAGTCCCTTTAATATGACTGTCCTTTTGAATTCAAAATTGTCTGTCATGTCCCTGTACCAATTGGAGAATGAGTCCAGCTTGGGTGTAGATGATACAGCGAGCCACGCTCCATAAGGACTCGGAACATACTGAGGCTTGGAGTATACTACTGAGCTGGGGAGGTTGTTGAAGTCCACGTGAGCATTACTGAAGTCATAGTACGTGATTGGTAGAACTATATCAGACACAGCAATGGTCACATTGTTAGCCACTGTAAAGAAAGAGAAAAGAACTGAAAGTCAAGGCCGGCTACAAGATAGCTGAGTGAATCTCTTTACCTCTGGTGAGTGTCCAGCTCAAAATTTACAAGCCTGACATCAAGATATATTCTGCATCCACAGAACCTCAGCCTTTGCTGAACAATTCTTTTGATCTGATTGGCTGATAAACAGCTACCAGAAAAGTGTGGGGTTTTCTTTCTTCAACTGCTTTTTTTTTTTTTAATATTGAGGTCCATGACCATGGTCTGTTGATGAGGACATAGGTAACGATATGTTATTTAAGAGGTCCATGGCCATGGTCTGTTGATGAGGACATAGGTAACTAAATGTAATTTTAGAGGTCCATGAGAATGGTCTGTTGATGAGGACATAGGCAACTAAGTAAAAACACCTGGTTTAGCCATGGCTATGATGCTAGTGGGAGCACCGACCTGGTTTAGCCATGACTGTGATGATGGTGGGAGGACTGACCTGTTTAGCCATGGCTGTGATGATGGTGGGAGGACTGACCTGGGTTAGTTATGGCTGTTTTGATTGTGGGAGGACTGAACTGGGTAGTCATGGCTGTGATGATGGTGGGAGTACTGACCTGGTTGAGCCATGATTGTGATGTTGGGAGGAGTACTGACCTGGGTTAGTCATGGCTGTGATGATGGTGGGAGTACTGACCTGGTTGAGCCATGACTGTGATGTTGGCAGGAGTACTGACCTTGGTTAGTCATGGCTGTGATGATGGTGGATGTACTGACCTGGTTTAGCTATGGCTGTGATGATAGTGGGAGTACTGACCTGGTTTAGTCATGTTGTGATGATAGTGGGAGTACCCTCCTAGTTTAGCCATGGCTGTGATGATGGTGGGAGTACTGAGCTAGTTTAGGCATGGTTGTGAAGATGGCGGATGTACTGACCTGGTTTATTAATGGATGTGATGATGGTGGATGTACTGACCTGGTTTAGCTATGGCTGTGATGATAGTGGGAGGACTGTTTAGTCATGTTGTGATGATAGTCGGAGTACTGACCTAGTTTAGCCATGGCTGTGATGATGGTGGGAGTACTGACCTAGTTTAGGCATGGCTGTGATGATGGTGGGAGTACTGACCTAGTTTAGGCATGGCTGTGATGATGGTGGATGTACTGACCTGGTTTATCAATGGATGTGATGATGGTGGATGTACTGACCTGGTTTATCAATGGGTGTGATGAAGGTGGGGGTACTGACCTGGTTTAGCCATGGCTGTGATGATGGCGGGAGTACTGACAGAGCTTGTGCCCGTAGGCTGCTTGCTCTGAACGTAACACATGTACTGGGTGTCTCCAACAACCCCATCAGCCTCGATGAACTCATGAGTAGTTGCGGTTGTTGTTACAGTCAGCGCAGTTGCAAAGTCACTCTCACAGGTTAAAATGTACTCCCTGCCAAGAACAGAAAAAAATACAATATCTGCATAAAATGTATACATTTATAATTTCATACTAACATAATAATCTATTATATAAAAGTATATATACTCCAATATATAAAGTGTTTGTAGTTCCTTTTTTACTTAACCCTAAATGCCTGGAAGACAAATTTAAATTTTTAGATTTCTGAGGTTAAATATGAAAAAATATATGAACATCTGAATCACAATTACTAAACTTTTTTAAATATATTTATTTTATTTTTTCTCCAATAGATCAACAAGTTCTCACCAAAATATGTATAACTAAATGATTAATATTCTTATCAATATTATTATTATTATTATTATTATTATATCATCCTTACTATTATTTTGATTATTATCATTTATATATTTTTCTTGCTGAGCAAATTTATTCTTGTAGTGGTCATGATAGAATACTTATCCTATTGTAAATCACAGAAACATTAAATATGAAATACTGTTTTGTAAATAACTGAACGAGACATTTACCAGCCAGCATCAGCATGTGTATCATTCATATTGACACTAGAGAAGTACGCCTGTGGAGGGGGGTCCCAGGTAATGTTAATCATCATCAAGTCTGGAGTCGAAGCCGTCACATTCTCAGGTGCTAAAAGTGACACAAAATCACCTCACTATATACCACTCTAGACATATGTTTTGATCTCCCAGTACATTTTTTTTTACTTTTAAAATTGATGATACAAATACTGAAACAGTAACAGTGATATCCTATATGAAGTTGTTATTCAGTCATTGACATTAAAGCCCATATATTTATAGCTTATGAGTGTAAATAAACTATACCATAAACCATATAAAAAACACATACCAGTACATGTAAAAAAGCAAAACACCAATGGCCTGGAATCAGTTAATCAACATCTGATTGGCTAATCATACTGCATAATCAAACAATAAATAAACATTATTCCTCAGGCAAGGACGCCTTGTCATGGCAAACTTGAACAAAGTGGAGCAATGACCTGGAATTTTTACTCTGATACTACTTAAGTGTTAGGTATCATGAGTAAATATCTCAATACTGATTGTATCATGAGTAAATATCTCAATACTGATTGTATCATGAGTAAATATCACAATACTGATTGTATCATGAGTAAATATCACAATACTGACTGTATCATGAGTAAATATCACAATACAGATTGTATCATGAGTAAATATCACAATACTGACTGTATCATGAGTAAATATCACAGAACTGATTGTTTCATGAGTACATTGCAATATCACAATACTGATTGTTTCATGAGTAAAATATCTCCATCCTGATTGTATTATGAGTAAAATATCTCAATACTGATTGTATCATGAGTAAATATCACTGTACTGATTGTATCATGAGTAAATATCACAGAACTGATTGTATCATGAGTACATTGCAATATCACAATACTGATTGTTTCATGAGTAAAATATCTCCATCCTGATTGTATTATGAGTAAAATATCTCAATACTGATTGTATCATGAGTAAATATCACTGTACTGATTGTATCATGAGTAAATATCACAGAACTGATTGTATCATGAGTACATTGCAATATCACAATACTGATTGTTTCATGAGTAAAATATCTCCATCCTGATTGTATTATGAGTAAAATATCTCAATACTGATTGTATTATGAGTAAAATATCTCAATACTGATTGTATCATGAGTAAAATATCACAATACTGATTGTATTGTGAGATAAAATATTGTGACAGCCCTAGTAATCTTTTAAATATATTTTGAACCTGAACTCACCACAGAGGAAATCCTGAACATTTTGAGCCGTGTAGTAGTTTCCTGCAGTGTTTTGACCGTTATCAAACGTCACACCATTCAGTGAGCCTGGAGTATTGCATGTACCACTCTGAACCTTAGTTTCATGGTAAATCATAGACTCGTACAGATGACAGTCACAGGATAACAGGTTGTTGCCAAAATTCCTGGGATGAAACCAAAATATTCTATGACTAAAGATATTTGGTTTATGTGAAATTCATAAAGTTTACAAAGTATATTTAGGGATGGCACCTCAAACAAAACAAGGCCTACAGGCCTAATGCGAACCCGCTCATTGGGAAATACACCAGGTATAATGCTTCAATGCTGGACCATTACTTCTCATGTATATGAACAATGCAGGTACTAAACTTTTTGAATAAGAAACAATTACACAAACATTGCTGCTGAAATTTGGGCATGTGTGCACACAACACAACTAGGGACCCATGGGTCTCAACATTCAGCTGAATTTCAACTGACCTTCAACTTAGATCGCTGGATCCTGGTAATCTAAATGAATTTAATTATGTGGTTGGTCATTATTAAATCAAGTTTGAAGCCAGTTTATTTTTAGTAAATAAATAGAAAAATATTCGTTAAAATAGAAAAAATTCAGGTGGCGCCACCACGTTTCAGGAACTGACTAAACTAGTCATGGTCAATATTCAAGGCAAGATTCATGACAAACCATGCATTAATTATCAAGATATTGGAGCTTTTGTATCAAATTTCTTACTATTCTGGGGGGAACTTTCAAGATATGTAGCTCAAAGGATATAGTTCGCAGTGACCTAATTTCAGGTTTCCAAGGAGATTTTTTATTGACCTCCCTGGATAATCACTTAAGGCCGGCATACACGTTGCGACCCAACTCAACTCAACAGGTCAAAACTGTTTAGTTGAGTTGAGTTGAGTCGCGTTGCAATGTGTATGCGCAAAAACGACCCAACTCAACCAGAGTTGGCACCAGTCGGCGTCAGTTTTTGGTTTCTGGCAGTGTCAGAAAAAATCGTGTCCAGTTGAGTCGCATTGTTCAGAAGCACAGTCAGCAACCAATCACAGCTACATCTCTGATCACATGAGTACATCTGTCATGTGATCTTCTGGGCCAAAATCTTATGGCGCAGAGAAAGACAACATTACATTACATGAGCACTATGCGCGCATTATATATGAATAAATCTGTATAGCCAATGTCACCAGTACAATAGCAGTATAATATCAATATGCTTCATGTTCATGGATGTAGAATATATAGTGTAAATCACAGGACATTGAATACTATTTTATAGACTTAAATTATATCAAACTAAAATCATTCAGCTATGTGACAGGAAGAATTGAAAGGGCCAGATATAGATACATATATGTAAACTGATAAATAAAATGATATGTAATGATGTATTAATGACTTTGCTTTCATAAATCTCAAGCTTGTCTCCATTTTTGTTGATTTAAATGTACAGCCTCTGCCGTCGATCCAGTTGAGTTGAGTCAGGTCATTTTGTGTATGCACCCAAATTTTCGTCAGTCTGCAGGGGCAAAAACTGGAAGAAACTGTAGAAAACTTGAGGAAACCTGTTCAACTGGGCCCAGTTGAGTTGAGTTGAGTCGCGTCGCAACGTGTATGCCGAGCTTTAGAAGTTTCTAGGACCAGCTGTTACAATTTGTGCCCTGCTAACAGACGGCTGGACATCCGTATGGACGACGGACAAAGCGCCATTCCTATACCTCAGTTGACTTACAGTCAGCTGAGCTAAAAATGATTGTAGCTGGCACCACCAGTCATGTATACCATGAAGCTATCAGAGATATATACATATGCCCAAGTTCAGACTGATATATCAAACCCCTCCTAAGAAATAAGCAGGGACACACACTGTGCCAAAATTATTGTAGGTGGCACCACCAGTCTTGTATACGACAAAGCTATTCAATAGGTATAAATATGCCCAATTTCAGGATGATATATCAAATTCCTCTATAGAAATAAGCAGGCACAAAAGTCACACACTGTGCAAAAGTCATTGTAGGTGGTGACACCTGTGTTGTGAACGAGAAACCCATCAAAGACGCATAGACAGGTCAAAATATCAGGCCAATACATCAAACTTACCTTAAGTCTGATGCATGGGGCTGACCACGCTTAGGTGAGAAAGGCAGTTGGCCCGAGTGAACTGTGACAAATTTGCTTGCTCAGGCTACTGCACTGAGTGAACTCATGACCTGCACCTGGCTAGACTGGGTGAACTTTTGACCTGTACCTGGCTGCACTGAGTGAACTCTTGACCTGTTGCCTAATCTGATACAGTTGGCAGTCTGCCAAAGCTATAAATAGATTGGCTCCACATGCAGCCCTGAGAGGCATGACACCCATGAGGTGATCACATGGTGCCCATGAGGTGTTCACATGTCACCTATGAGGGGAGCACATGCCTATATCTGGCTGCACTGAATGAACTCTTGATCTATTGCAAAATCTGAAACAGTTGGCAGTTTCTTAACCTATTTAAATATACAGACACAATCTTAGCCTGTTGGTAAATCTGTTTACACATACTGAAAGACTTTGGCTAAAGTGCATTTTTTCAAGCCGACATATTCATAAACTTTTTATCAAAATATCTAGAATAATAAAAGATGCAGTTTTTCATAAATAAGCTGAATCCCAAAACATTTGATATATGACAGATTATTGCATTAAATCTGGGGATGGAAGTTCCTGCTATTATGAGAAATTTTGGGTTAATGTACAGATGACCATTGACCCCCGTACAAAAAAAGGTCAATGCAAGTGACCACCAATACCTGAATTTCATATATGGCTCATGTGACAAACACTGGCAGAAAATTTGGTGATGATAGCTCAGGCCATTTCTGAGATTGTCATTTTAGTATGCTTTTTCGGCAGGATGACTAGGTTCAACTTCCTGTAATTCGGAAAAATTCACTGAACTTGAACCATTTGAACAAACTTGAGTGAGATGGTATAAAAGATTATTTCTGTGAAATATTGAACAAAGTGGCTTGACCGTTTCGGAGTAGAAGATTTTTTAAGGTTTTTTAGCTTTTTCTCTATAAAATCTGAGAAAATGCAGATTTTTTTCAGATGGCTAATTTTTTGCATTAAATTTCATGATGCTAGCTCCAGTCAATCCAATAGTATGGGTTAACGTATACCTGTGATTGTAAACATTGCCTAGCATGAGGAATATCTACAATCATAAATCTACATTTTTTAAAAGTTTTTAAAAAACATTCTTGTCAATATTAACCAAAGATAACCTGAAATCTAAATGTCTGGAGGCATGATGTAACGGATGCTGATAAACTGGTTCCGGGCTAGATGTATTTGCTTCACACAGCTAACATATATGGTAAAATGACTCAATTCAATCTTTATTATTCAGCCAAAATTCATTCTTCGGAACCATAAAGGACAATTAATTATTATAAGAATTATTCAGGGGATTATTCTTGTAAAATATTAAACATATTGGCCTTAGTGGCATCAGTCAAAAAACGTTTTGCAGGTTTATAACTCGTATGGGAAAATAAAGCAAAATGGCTAAGTTAAGCTTCCCATAACTCAGCCAAAAATCACTGAACCAAAACCATTTGAACAAACTTGAATTATCAACATCTAAGGATAATTACTGTGTGAGATTTTGGCCAAGTGGTTTTTGAGAAGAAGATCTTTGTAGCCACTGAGCTAAAATGGGCTGTTATGGCATATGACTAAATTCAGCTTCCCATAACTCAGCCAAAAGTCACTGAACTGAGACCATTTGAACAAACTTCAGAAAGCACTACCCTAGGATCATTTCTGTGTGATATTAAACAATTTGGCCTTATCGTTTCAGAGAAGAAGTTTTTTATTGCTGTCAGTATGATACGGGCACTGATGAGCACCGTACAAAAAAGGCCGATGTAGGTGGCGCCACCAATAACTCAATTTCAGAAATGACTCATGTGACCAACATTAGCATAAAATTTGGTGATGATAGTTCCAGCCTTTTCTAAGATTGAAATTTTAGTATGCTTTTTTGGACAGATGACTAAGTGCAACTAGCTGTTACTCAGCCAAAAATCACCGAACTTAAACCATTCGAACAAACTTGAGGAGATTGTTCCAGGGATCATTTCTGTGAAATATTGGACAATTTGGCTGAACAGTTTCGGAGAAGAAGATTTTTAAAGCTTTTTTAGCTTTTTCCTTATAAAATCTAAAAAAATGCAGTTGCCATAGAGAATTAAATTTTTCTAACTTACAACCCGCTAGACATTTAATATTTTGAATTATTTGTTTTATCTGCAGCTGATATTACATGCTTATTTTTACATGCATAGTCAATTTTGTTCTGTGTAATTTTTATGTATTTATTTATTTTTATGTATTCATTGTATGTAATATATTGCAAATTAACAAAAAATTCCTGGAACTGAAGGAAAATAAATGTTATCTTATCTTACCTTATCTTATCTTACCTTATCTAATCTTATTTTATCTTAACATTTCCTCTCTCTAGCCCTTGTACAATAGATTCAAGACACAATGACACAATGCAAAACATATTGTTACATGTCTGTTACCTGATACATCAGCCTTTTATTCTCTTGCTTTTAGTCATGGACTTGAATAATGCTTTTAGTCACAGCTTTGAACAAAGCATTTAGTAATAGTCTTAAAAAAAGCTTTTAGTCATAGCCTTGAATAAAGCTTTTAGTAATAGTCTTGATAAAAGTTTTTAATCATAGGCTTGAATAAAACTTTTAGTCATAGTCTTGAATAAAGCTTTCAGTCATAATCTTGAATAAAGCTTTAGGTCACAATCTTGAATAAAGCTTTTATTCAAAGTCTTGAATAAAGTCTTTTGTCATAGTCTTGAATAAAGCTTTGATTCATAGTTTTAAATTAAGCTTTTAGTCATGTCTTGAAGAAAGCATTTAGTCATAGTCTTAAATTTATTCAAAAAAGTGTCATTATCAAAAGTATTTCATCAGACTTTAGACCAAAACCAAATCATTCCATGGATGTCATATAGTTACAATAAAAAAAGGGAATGGTTAGATTTTACATAGGGACACTGACAATGTAAGAGACCAGTTTGAGAAGCAAAAATAAAAAGGACAAGATTCCATAATGTCGTAAGGTAATTTTAAAAGAGGCAACATTTAACAATGTTCATGACATTACAGAGTAATTTTAAGAGAGAAAAAACAGATATTATGAAATAACTGTAAAAGTTTATATATTTATAAAATGTTAAAATGTTATTGTACAAATAACAGTTACAAGAACCATGTGACAACATAAATATAAATCACAGGAACAGGACACTCACAGTGTTGCCAAGCTGTTCGACTTTGGGTTTATGTTGTGTAGGAAGTTGTAGCCCAGAGCCTTGATCTTGTTGTTGGAGAGCTCCAAGGTTGTCAGTGAAGTCAGATTTGGCATTGTTGGGAATGTAACAAGCTGGTTACTGTCCATGTTGATCTCCTTCAGCAGCCATTTGTCAACATCAAACAACGTTGGTGGGATGTACTTAATCTGGTTGTTGCTGAAGTCACTGCATGAGGGAAAATAACCATACATGGATCATTCATTTCCTTATATTCACCAATACATAAATACCTATATATAAAGATCTCAGACAAACATGCCAATTCATTACAGCACACCCATATGTTGATACTCAGAAAGCAAATTTGATTTTTTTTTTTAAATTTTAGCACAAATTTCACTTCTGGATGATTTCTCTATAATATATATCATGAGTTAAACCCAACTGGTTTCTATCATTAGCTTAAAACTATATAAACTGTAGTTGTAATCTTTATAAACTTCTGACCATTATGTCAAAAAAGATATCTGTGTTAAAATATTAGAAACTTACACCCTGACTGGTAATGGGAATCATAATTGAACACCTGCATACAAGTAATGTGATGTACAACTCCACCAATCAAACAGGCTTTCCTAACAAGGCTCTGAGGAACAGTCTTATACTATTCTGTCCTTAAAAACAAAAACATCATTCGTCCCTGTCCAAACCATTTGTCATTAACTACTCTCTAAATCCTGCTGACTGTGCAAAATACTCCAGGGGGAGAAGACCTACTTACAGAAAACTCTGGGATGCCCCTCCTCCATACAAGTCAGAAGTTTTAACACTTTGCCAATAAACCAACATGCCTTGCAAGGATACCCTTTTGCATATACAGTGAAATATGTAAGATCAGCAAAACCTCACATATGAGGTTCCGTTATTGTAAATGAGGTGTTATCAACTGGTACTGGTTTAGGCATTGGGAGTCTAGATACTGAATAAACTCCATTCAAAGAAACCTGCATCAATGGCAGCACATCAAATGGCCCAAATGACAGTTAATACCACCCTCAATCTTATGGCCAAACCCTGCAAACAAAGCCAAACAAGAGCTTTACTGACACAGACGTAGAGAGGCCATTTGTACAAAGCATAAACAAAGACTTACAAAACTTTGAGGTTTGGCAGGTTATCCAGCAGACCATTAGGGAGGGCCGTGATCAAGTTGTTAGAGAGCCGAAGTGTCTCTATCTGAGTCTGACCAAGAAAAGACGAGGCCAGAAGCTCTGTTATCTTATTGTTGCTGAGATCACTGCAAAATTATTATAAAACAAATTGGCATTATCAATATATGATTACCGTAAAATCTCCACTTAAAACCGCGGTTTAATCAAGAAATTCAAAATCTTGAAATCAGGTTGATTTCCTGAAAGCACTGTGCGGTTTATACTAGAAGGGTTTCCTGAATATCTTCCTGACAGACATCGTTTTTGGGCCGGCGAGTGAGCGATAATATTGCAACTTTCGAAGGCCATTCTTAGCAGCAGTCTCGCATGCATGGGAGTTGTGTGTAAATGTATTATTAACGATTACTTGTTATTTATAAATTGAATATTGCTGATTAGTTTTCGTGTGATATATAACTTGTTATAAAATCTTGGTAATTGTCACCAAATAATACGTTTACAACAACCCTGCTGTAACTCACAGCGGCCCACTTCGTTGGGCATGATCAAGCTAAATTGAAATAAAAGCCTACTTTAAACCCATTTGCGGCATTATTTAGCAATGATTATTTGTTTAAAACGTAAAATGAATATAAAGCTGACATTGTAAAGAGTCGCACAATGGCAGACGATCGTTTTAAAATCAAGTTTGAGTGCCGCCATGTGCTGAAACGTCCCGGTATTCTGCTAAGAATATTTTGAACGGCTGTACGCGGTGGGTGGTAAACAGAACAGCCACCTATTTCGTCCCAGCATGCCTTGCGCGAACACTGCCTTGACAAAATGGCTCCCCACAGGGCAACTTTCTTCAGGAAAAAAACTTGCTTACCCCGACTGGCCGATTTAATTTGACCTTAAAATCACTCGTTTTCAAGCGTCATGTTTCATATACGTGCGTTTCTCGACAAGGTAATTTCAGTTACTTTGATATTTAGTTAAGTTGCCCAGCGATGTTTTCAAACGCACCAGCAAAACGTGACATGGAGCGATGTCAACGTACGATGTGACGATGATAATACCGAAGTAACCGGTATGAAAATGATTTGAATCTTCTGAGTAATTCCAGAAAATGGAATTTTCATCAAAAATTAAGATTTTACTTTTTAATTACTTTTAGAATTAAAATATACAGTGACTTGAAATGGATCAGCAGAATATTTTTTTCCAAAATATAATGACAAATCAGTAGCAAACAAGAATACGGCACGGAATATAAAATCTTTATAAACAGGCAGTGGTTCACCGGCCTTTACGTCTTCCCAAACTTCATGCTTGAGTGACCCTGCAAAAAAGTGTTATGATGTGTTTAAATAAAATGCCAAAGGAATTTTAAAGTGGACAAGAATGGCCGAGTCGCAACCTTCGTGTGTTCATTTCTAGATGATAGCTTGATTGTGTCTTCTGTCAAATCATTCCGTAGCGAAAGTTGGTGCGGTTTTAAAGGGGGGTTCTTAGTATTTGAGCCCCTCGCAGTGTCTCGCCTGGAATTTCGGCGAAGTCTTGGTGCGGTTTTAATCAGAAGTGCGGTTTAAAGTGGAGATTTTACGGTACTGTAAAATCACATGCATTCCATGAAACTATCCAACCATCATATACAATATTAGTTTTGAGTAAATGAAGATAAATGTACTATTACAAAATCTTTCCATTCATATATAACAAACAGAATTTGCTAAAACAAATGCAACCATTATGAACTGTTCAGTAATATTCAACCATCACAAAATCTTATTATCAATTTTTATCTCAGGTGTGGTGAGAGATTTCTTAAATGTTAAAATAGTACAGTATGGTGACAAAAAATTATATTAACAATTTACATAAGATCATTAAAAATATCATAATTTTAAGAATAGAGAATCAGTAAAAATTATTTAAATAAAATTACCTTACAGCATCACATCTGCTGTTGAGCAATAACAAGGGAATTACCGGATTGTCTTGATAAATTTAACTTAAAGGCTACATGTTTCACCTCAAACTCTCTGCCCCCATGTGACAAATAAAAGATACAACTTTAATGACAACTGTAAAGTGCCCCTTGTCAAATCTACAAAATTTATACTGATTCATGTCAGAGCCATCAATAACCACACTGTCAACTTGCATCAGTCAACATATGAACATAAACTCTTAATATTTACTTACACAACTTTAAGATTCAGAGCTCCAAGAGCATCAGGATAGGCATACAGCAGGTTGTTCTTCAGGTCTCTGTAACAGAGGGATATGTATTCTTGATTTTTAATTATTGATACAGAGATTTATTTCTAAACATCATTTATGTTTCCCAGTAGAATATCTTAAAGCATTGGTTTTTTTAAAGAAAGAAACCTACAGTCTGTACGAGTATCTGTGTCTGCTTATTATTTCATGATATATTTTCATACAAGTGAAGCAGTATAAATCTTCCTGGTCCAAAGGTTGCAGTAGCTATTCCACCAACTGCCTGTGTAAAAAATGACTCGCCTTGCTTTGATTTCTTATATTATATATAATCAAAAATATGACAAAACAGGTTGTGGTACAGCTTTAAAGACTTTTTCATCACAAGAGAACTGATCATATTCAAATGATTCAAGCTGATGATGTCAGTCAATTGAAGGTTGTAAAAATCAGCCATTCAATGTTGTCTTACAAACACTGCATGCAACCATGGACATGGTACCATGGAGAAATGTAGTGACGCCATCCATGGTCCATCAGCATAAATAAGGCAAGAGTTAATACCTTTCACATGATATATTACTATTCTAAACAAAATTGGCAGAATATATGGAAAACAACTTTAGGCCAAAGGGCATTGTTAAAGAATATTCTTAAAATAATTATGCTTACAAGGGTTTTGGTAAAGACTTCATATTCATACTGAGGTTTTAAATAAAATAACCAAAGATTTAATACACATGTTAATTTTATAATTCCAAATCAGGAAAAAGGACAATATCTACACACACCAAAACATCAATTCATAAATAGAAATACTTCAATTAAGGAAAGACACTATTTGGCAGTTTAATTGGCCATCCGTGTTGAACTTCATGCAAAAAACATCTTAAATCAAAACATTTATGACTGAACAAAAAACAGCTGTTTACACATAAGTTCACACTACAGATTACTGTTAACTCAATGATTATCCTTTATTTAATAGTACCCCTTGCCCCTCTAATTAAGTATCTCAAAGCTTACACATTTTTGGCTGACAGTCCCTTGAAGGTGTCGACCGGCATGTTCTTCAGGTCATTGTTTTGAAGAAAGAGGGTCTGGCCGATCGTTGAACCAGTGGTGAAGATCTGACCCATCAGGTACTGAAGACCATTGTTCTGTAGTCGTCTGTATAGATACAATTATTTTATCAATAATCAATTATACAGAAAATTATATATAAAGCAAGACTATCACACTGTGATTTTTTTCTAAGATTTTCTATGCTGTGATATCACTAATAAGCTTTGACCTCCCATATCCTACAATGCCATATCTATTCAAAATCTGTAACTTTAGCATTCTGCAGAAGATTACAACCCCTGATCTGACCAGGGTCATGGTAACTGCCTATCAGGCTGTGACTGCTTGTATGTATCTTGCTGCTACACCTGAGCTGTCAACAATAGTTTTATAAGTGTCTGTGATTGTCTAAGATTTTCTGCAACTACAGTGCAACCTGTGCAATATAACTACCCCTGGACCTGACAAAAAGTAGTCTTAATTATCAGGTGGTCTTATTAGACATGTGGTCTTAATAGACAGGTGGTCTTATTTGACAGGTGATCTCATTATACCAGTGGTCTTAATAGACGTGTGGTCTTATTAGTAAGGTGGTCTTATTACATAGGTGCTCTTATTAGATAAGAGGTCAAATTAAATAGGTGGTCTTCTATGAAAAAGTTGGTGCTGTGTAATTTAAAATATGATCTTACAATATCTCAGAAAAATTTAGGAATATTGCCAGAGAAGGAAAGTGCTGTGTGAGGGTTACTTTTATAAATACAGTGGATCCTCTTTATTACAGACACTGGAGGGACCTGATACTTTTATAAATACAGTGGATCCTCTTTATAACAGACACTGGAGGGACCTGATATTTTTATAAATACCATATTAAATATAAGAAGTGTCTCAAGTTTCTGAAACCCGCAATGTCTACATGAAACAGGCACCCAGAAGGGGAGGTTTCACTGTACGCATATTTCTTTCATTAAAATCTCATGGTAACACACTTACATGTTGTCCCCTACATTGACATCAAAAGCAAATGGGTCAATGCGGTCGATCTGATTATTCTGAAGATGAATGTCATCATAGGTGGTAACCTGACTGAACGCCATGGCTGGAATGTCTGTGATCTCCATGTTGCTCATCAGACTGAAAACAAAATGAAAGACTGGTGTATTGGCATAATGCTCTGTGGATAGCAAGTCCCTGGCTTTTACACTTCAAAATGTTGTGTTTTTGGCCCATTAACTCAAAGATTGGTCAAGTCTGTCAAGTTTAAAGATGAAAATCATTTTTATGTCTTATTTTGGGCTTAATAGAAATAACCTGGCCCTTGTATTACTCGTTCTTGGATTCCCACCAAATTTATCCACCCTTAAAGGTTTCCTTAATCATGAAATACAGTGGTATATTTTTTTTTATACTTACATGTTCCTTGCAGTGACCTTATGTACAGAGTATGAATTCAGTGTCTTCAACTTGTTGTTCCTTAAGTCAATGTTATAGTTGATCACCATACTCTCAAAGGCAAACGGTTCAACCTCAGATATCCTATTATCCTGTAGTCTCCTATAAAAGACCAAGTCAGAATGTCATGTCATATCATTCTTTGAAGATAACCATTTTTGGTGGATTTGGAATTTTTTAATTCAAAGTCATTTTCTTTCACATTATCTCAATGCTGCTGCAGTCAAAAATATTCATCAGTTACATTATTTGGAAAAAGGAAACCCATTTCCCGTGTTTCCCCTGGTTTTCAGGATCATTTGGAATCTTGTGATAACTATAAGGGTTCCTTTTCATAATTTGCTGGTTTGGAACCATCAACTCAGTATTTGGCATCAAGTGTCATCCTAGGCCAGCCAACCCTGGTTCAAATACAGGATTACCACTCATTCCTCCTGGGCATACCAGCTATACTTATCTCAGAACACGTCATCTTCAGTGACCACCACTCACATCCTTAGTTAAAGTGGGGTGGAAATCTTAGCTCTTTGATGATCTCCCTTTTGATTTTTAGACACGTACTGAGTGAAAGTTCAGCATACACTACAGTAGTATCTTCTATCTACATCTATCACTATACGGTATCATGAAAGCAGTAACAACTCAACCATAAGAACCATTATTATGGACAATACTCAGAACTGACTCAGAACTGCAACCCTTACGAAAATGGAAAGTACTCACATATATGTGCCTTATATGTCTCTTATAAGGGCCTTATATGTCCCTTATAAGGGACATATATTTCCCATATAAATGCTATGTATGTGAGTTATATGTATATTGCAGCTATATGTTTAGTCAGGCATTGTTATATGTGAGTTATAAGGGAGTTGTATGTTTGTTATATATCAGTTATAAGGGAGTTGCACATGAGGCCATTCTGTACATTTCATTTATATGTGACTTGTATGGGAGATATAAGGGAGGTGAACATGAAGGGGTTCTGTATATGTCAGTTATATGTCAGTTATAAGTTTATATACTGTGAGCTCACTGTTCTACAAGATAGGACTTAGACATTTTCCAAGGGAACACAAATGCTGCAGAAACTTCTAAGTCCCAGCTCCATTATGGTTTTAAGAAAATGAATTATAATTGAATAATAAATACTGAAGAAGTATGTTAAAATGGGTATCAGAATAACCAGCTTCCTCAGAACTTTATGTATATTAGAAAAATAATACTATAAATAATTTTTTTTTTTTTCATCTGACTTATTCATTAAGAAGTGAAAAATATAGTAATCTGCATGCAGTAAAACATCATTTACACAAAACACAATACAAAAAAATAATTTGACTATATTTCACATTGGTTATAATTTGCCCTTGATAATTATAAGAAAAAATAATTCTTTTGGAATGTAGTGTATATACAAGTACTTCAGCATCTAATTGCAATTGATAACTACTTCATAAATACAGAACAAAGGGTACTGATGTAGTGTGCCACTGACCAATTATGGGAATACATAGGCATTAACCTATAATATCATATTGGTTTTAGAAACAGCTCATCACCCACACATTTTAGCAGTAAAATATTGCCACTGAAAATCAACAGCATTGATAAAAGCAGAGGTACTTAAAAAGAATAAGTATCTGCATTCTTATTGTGACAATAACCAGCATTATAATCAGTAAATTTCACAAGTATGTGTAACTACCCCCCCCCCCCCCCAGCCCCCCAGCAGACAAGCTTGCTGTACAAGCATTCTCTGCAATGGGCCATTGACCTTACTGTACCCTGCCCTGGAATAGTGGTGACGTCACATGAATACTGTACAGGCTGTGCACAACTAAGGCATGCAGAGTCAGTTTACATCTGAATAATAACATCCGGTAACCGTTAAGGGAGTACACACTTTGAAGAAAAGTTCTTTGTCAAGCTGCTCAAGCAGAAGGGGAATGTATAGCTGAAGAAATTGTCTCATTGGTAAGTAATCTTGCATTATTTAAGTTATTTTTGCATAGTAAACCAGTGATTGCATAAAGATGACTTCACCTATCTTGGTTTGCCCTGCAAAAACAGAATTTGTGTGTTTCAAGATAACATTTCCTATTTGGTGGCCCATTTTCTACAAAAAGCTGATGCTGTTGCCCCTCTATGCACCAACATGAAGCTAAGAACATATTCTTTTCAGTGGTGCTATTTGCAATAGGGTGTGGAAAAATCAAGAGTCAGCAGCAGGCCCTAAAGTTACATATTGATGTAATTTCTGAATGTCCCCTACCTGTGAAGGGTTGATCAGTTAACCTACATAAAGCTTACCGTAAAATCTCCACTTAAAACCGCGGTTTAATCAAGAAATTCAAAATCTTGAAATCAGGTTGATTTCCTGAAAGCACTGTGCGGTTTATACTAGAAGGGTTTCCTGAATATCTTCCTGACAGACATCGTTTTTGGGCCGGCGAGTGGGCGATAATATTGCAACTTTCGAAGGCCGTTCTTAGCAGCAGTCTCGCATGCATGGGAGCCGTGTGTAAATGTATTATTAACGATTATTTGTTATTTATAAATTAAATATTGCTGATTAGTTTTCGTGTGATATATAACTTGTGATAAAATCTTGGTAATTGTCACCAAAAAATACGTTTAAAACAACCTAACGTTAAACTGCATTAAATGCGGCGGTATCCAGGACCTGGATACCGCCACATAAAAAGGTTCAGAGTAAACTGGCGAACTTCAAACCCTTGTCGGAAAAAAATCTTGTAAAATCAAATAGTGCGTTTATGACAAGGAAACTTTAAGTAATCTAAGGGAGATATAGAATTTAAATTGAATGACCAAGAAATTCAGCTAAATATTGTTTTAGTATGTAAACAAGACTCACTTTTAAAACTTTGCAACCCTTGCGCTTGAAACTGTCTCAGAATCTGAAACAATGAACCGCGTGACCTTTGCTCGTTGAGCCAACGCGGCCCGTTTCCACTGGTTACACAGGCGGCTGCCGGCCAGCCGTGGCTGGGGATAAATCCAGAGCAGACATCGTTCCCCGTGTATCACCGTTTATTAGGATAATACATATTCTTCTAATCAACATTTAAAGTGGACAAACACTGTCTAATTGGTATGTTATATGCGTATTTGATAAGAATATCTTTATTTCTTAACGAATACGACTTTTTCCGACGAAATATAAGAATTTAATTGTCATGTGGAATGTCTCCAGTTTCGTCAAATCATCTTCTAGGGCTCTCGCACAGCGTAGCGTAGTAAGAGAGGACGGTCGCTAGGGCTAACAACAACCCTGCTGTAACACACAGCGGCCCACTTCGTCGGGCATGGTCAAGCAAAATTGAAATAAAAGCCTACTTTAAACCCATTTGCGGCATTATTTAGCAATGATTATTTGTTTAAAACGTTAAATGAATAAAAAGCTGACATCGTAAGGAGTCTCACAATGGCAGACGATCGTTTTAAAATCAAGTTTGAGTGCCGCCATGTGCTGAAACGCCCCGGTATTCTGCTAAGAATATTTTGAACGGCTGTACGCGGTGGGTGTTAAACAGAACAGCCACCTATTTCGTCCCAGCGTGCTTTGCGCGAACACTGCCTTGACAAAATGGCTCCACACACGGAAACTTTCTTCAGGAAAAAAACTTGCTTACCCCGACTGGCCTCTTTAATCTTACCTTAAAATCACTCGTTATCAAGCGTCTGGTTTCCTATACGTGCGTATCTCGAAAAGGTAACTTCAGTTACTTTGATATTTAGTTAAGTTGACCAGCGATGTTTTCAAACGCGCCAGCAAATTGTGGCATTGAGTGATGTCAACGTACGATGTGACGATGATAATACCGAAGTTACCGGTATGAAAATGATTTGAATCTTCATAGTAATTCCAGAAAATGAAATTTTCATCAAAAGTTAAGATTTCAAAATATTATTTTTAGAATTAAAATATACAGTGACTTGAAATGGATCAGCAGAATATTTTTTTTTCCAAAATATAATGACAAATCAGTAGCAAACAAAAATACGACACGGAATATAAAATCTGTATAAACAGGCGGAGGTTCACCGGCCCTTGCGTCTTCTCAAACTTCATGCATGAGTGACCATGCAAAAGTGTTACGATGTGTTTAAATAAAATGGCCAAGGAATTTTAAAGTGGACAGGAATGGCCGAGTCGCAACCTACGCGTGTTCATTTCTAGATGACAGCTTGATTGTGTCTTTTGTCAAATCATTCCGTAGCGAAAGTTGGTGCGGTTTTAAAGGGGGGTTCATAGTATTTGAGCCCATCGCGATGTCTCACCTAGAATTTCGGCGAAGTCTGGGTGCGGTTTTAATCGGAAGTGCGGTTTTAAGTGGAGATTTTACGGTAATCGGCACACAAATGATATGAGTACCACATACTACCATTTTATTTGTTGAACCTATACATGGCTATTGACCATGTTATTATATAGCTGAACTCTGGGTCATGAAAAGAAAAAGCTGCTACAAGGTAATTATGTTCCTTTCCATTTTCCAGATTGACTTGAATTTTTCTGTCTTGCTAGATTGCCCAAAAGTTATAATATGATTAAAAATGTTTAATTATACAATATTTATAAGTTTTTCTTTCAGGCAAAGTAAACATTTACACTGTTGATCATTGCTGAATTTACAGCCACTGTCTCAATTTTGATGAATGCTTTTTTTATAAAATTGAAGAGAGGTTTGCTGTACTCAACCAAAACATTTCAACTAATCAAATATTTTTTTACTATTGGAGTCTATCACACAAAAGCTCCTAAATTAAGCTTTAATTTGGTAATATGCCTTTCTACATGTCATTTACATATACTGTAAACATCAATTAATTAACAATTTGATACATAACACACTATGTTTTATAACAACCCATAAACCATTCATAACCATATGTATGAATTTAATCTGAATTTGACATCAGAAGATCAAGAACACTCTTCATAAAGGTCATGAGCACTTTAACTTTAAAGGGCTTGGTCCTCTGACTTTTTTTTCCTTGGAGGTTTTTCTGACATATTCACTTTCATCACAAAAGAAAAAGCATAATAATTTGGGAATTTGTTTCACTAAGGATCAGATAATTTCATTAGGTACTGTTTTGATTCCCAAAGAGAAATCAAATCTGGTTCAATTTACAGGTTAATCAAGAGTGGGTTTTTAGTCCACCTTGAATGATTTCTTTTTACATGTACATGTATTAGTGCCATTTCACCATAAAAGATCAAGACGTCATTTTGAACATTACTGACCACCAATATATCATTGATGTACTGTTTTAGTTATATTATTGATGTGAGGCCCTTTTTTAGTTAAATAATTTGTCTATTTAAATGTCAAAATATGCAAGACTCCATGTTCTTAATTATTTATTTCCAACAACCTTTGTTTCTATGATTTGTAATGATTTCTTTACTTTTCTTAGAACCAGTATGAAGAAATGGTGCAGAAAGTATAAGGAGAGCCCAGATATCTCCAGCCCTTGCAAGAATTGTCTGGTAAGCATATTCAGTTTATCATATAAAGGAACATTTAAATCTTTTAGCAAATGGGAAATGTTATGAATTGTAAGTTTTTTTTATCAAATAGCTGGAACTTACCATATTTGAAGTGCAAATTTGGTAGTTAACATTTATTGTGCATATGGGATATTAATATAACTGCTTACATGTTACAATTGTTTCAACTGAGTAACCTACTTTCTGAACCTATGAGCATCTTTAGGCCACATTGTCTGTCCCATGACCAGTATATTTAATAATCTGTAATGTTTGTATACACTCTGTATAACTGGAAAACTCTTCCTCTGTTAGTAATTGAGAAGTCCAACTGTATTTACTTATAGTCCTAAATGTTAAACAGGCATATTTTCAGAACATTTAAAACCCTTATATAGAGAGCAGATGTACTTTCAGTGAAATAAATTCTTTTCCTTTTTTGACTGGTGTGTTGCCTCCAGATAAGGTAAACTAATGTTAATGTTAAGAAAAGCAATACTAAGCATCAATGTCAAAAGATTATCTTTAAACTTATTTAATAAAATAATTAATTTGAGCAATAATGACTATATGTGTATACTTAGACTGGTAACATTTGTTTTTGCAGGTCAAACAGGAGGGGACAGAAAAGGATTTAGAGTGTGGCAAGGGTGTATATTTCCTTCCAGCCTTCATTCCCTAAAATGACAACACTCTCAAATCTGACTGAACCAGGGAGTTTTAAAAATCTTATGAAAATATTATTTTCAGTTTACAAATGTGTAAATAAACATTAATTTTGGCTATTGTATTTTCTTACTTTTATGTTTCATGTGTTTGCGTCCATATGACTGTATGAAGTTGATGACCCCCAGTGTGACTGCAGGCCAGCATTGATTTCAAGGAATTGCACAGTGCAGGAAGCTCACCACACACACACACAAACCTTAATTTCTATCATCTAACGTAATTGCTTGTTGAATAAAGAAAAGAGTAAACACCTTTCAAAACAGAACATACAACAGATAGTAACTGAGCTATTGACAAACAGCACAGAAGGTGCCTACACTGGACTTGTATGTGAGTTATATGTCATTTATAAGGGACATATATGGCACTTATAAGTCCCTTATATGTCACATATATGTCACATATATGGGAGTTATAAAGCACATATATGGGAGTTATAAGGCACATATATGGGACATATATGGGAGTTAAAAGGGACATATATGGGACATATATGGGAGTTATAGGGGACCTATATGTGGAAGCCTTATAAGTGACATATAAGGCCCATATATGTGACATATAAGGCTCCTACCTAATTTGCATATAAAATCCATATACCAGACATATATGTGACATATATGGGAGTTATAAGGTTGGATATAAGGGACATATATGGCACATATATGTGCCTTATATGTGCCATATAACTTTCACATATATGGGACTTATAAAAATTTTCGGTAAGGGCTGACCACACAGAAGCAAACTGAAACTTTGATGTAAATCCATTATTTAACCAGTTTGACAAATAAGCAAGTATACAAATTGGTATCAATGTATTAAGATGAAGTGTAGATTTAAACTGCATGAGTCATTTATGTTATACAATGCAATCAAAGAGAATTTAAAGTCTGGTCTGTGCCTAGCTACAACTTATGAAAATTGCCAGTCTTGGTTTTGCTCATTACTTTCATTTGGTTTAACAGGTACAGGTAAACCATTTTCTTGTTTCAGGATACAGCATGCCTGCATTTAAGGATAACAGATGTAACTGGGAACCAGGTGAATTTTACCAATATATTTATATTAATTTTCCTTACACACTGCCATGAGCGTTGACCTGGACATTCTTGAAAGTGCCAGTCTCAACCCTTGTCAGTCGGTTATTATATAGATTCAAGTTTCTCCCAAATGTGATGTCATGGAAATCTCCTCCCTTTGGTAAACGGGTTAGCCTGTTGTTTTGTAAATGGCTGTGAAGAACAGAAACACATTTAAACTGACTGTAACATTGTAACATACTGTACACAATGTTTTAAACCATTGTTTTTTGTTCTTGAAAAAGAGTGACTAATGGGTCATGACACTCAGCTGACAATCTTGAGTTTTTTGCCACAAATTCACATCATTTAATTAGAAAAGCATAAAAGTTAATAAATTTATTTTCCAATATTGTTAAAACCTTGCAGCATAACACAAATACAAGTCTGACTGAGAGGCATTTAAGGACCTTGGGTCACGGTGCTCAGCTTAAGTTTGAAATTTTTGCAAATGCAAAATATTCTATTTTAATGTTTTTCATTTATATAAGCATATGAGAAGCTAAGAGGAAAGAGGCCCACCTACTTGGTTATAGTAAAGTTCTAAATATATGATTGCAAACTAATACTCTGACAAGACTGTCATGAAGAAAAACAGTAAAAGTTTTGAGATACTGTGATGCATATGAAAAATTTACAGATGGACAGGCAAGTGGACAGAATGGACTAATACCTTGATTTCAATTTCAAGGGAATAATGCATTTAAGTTTATATATAAGCCTATTATTTAAGCATATCCACTTTTTCCATTAAAATAGTTTTTATCTGATTAATTTTTTTTATTTACAAGTTTTATAAATTTGTATTAAAAAACACTGAAAATATAAGTTAAAATATTAGAATTCTAAGTTGCAATCATTATATAACCAGAGTGTAGCTCATATTGGGTCATATTATGCATACACATATATTTTTATTACTTTTAAATCACAAATGTTTAAACTGAACTTAAAAGAAAATAATGCCACAACATGGCATCTACAAGATTATTCCTTGAATCACTATTAAAAAGTTTTGCACATTGGAGTTTTCCGTACATGCTTAATCTTATTCACCAAAATAAAATAAAAGATTCAGTAAATTTGGTAAAATAAAAACATCTTTTTTCAAATAAAGTATACACACTGTTGGTTGAATGAGGGACAAACAATATCATTATGCTAATTACAATCTAAGCTATAATTTATTACTGGAATTAATAGTAAATTTCACACCTGGTGAAGTTTTTACTCTTCTCAAGTAAGGAATTACTTATCTGATGAACATCCACACTTTCATAGCAATACACCACTTTGTTGACACAATTAAATGTGCACTTTAATCATTGTAACCCTGGTGATAAATACAAAATCTAAAATGTAGCATTGCATAGCCAAGAATAAAATGAAATACAGAAAATTATAACATTCATCTAGTTAATGCACCATCTAGGGAGGGGGGGTGTACAGGGCAGAGGGGAAGCCTGCTAGTAGTGGCCAAGCTGAGCGAAGGCAAGCTGCCTGGGGTGGGTTACATAATGCAAGTGAAGGCTGTACTACTAGGTGGGCTAGATGTAAACAACACTTGACATGGTGTATGAAAACTTGAATAAAAGCTACTCTTTTCAATCAATTCCTTTGAAATTTCAGATTTTAAAAGATTAAATCATTATGTATATATGCTGTGAAAATTAAATCAACAGTGATTACAGGAAAAAAACGTGCCATTGCCAAAGTTGGACAAAATTTAAGGTATTGATTTTTTATTTATGTTTTATTTAACTTGAAAAATTTGCAAAATTCAGATCTAATTTTGGGTAAACAATTGAATCTTGATTAAATGAAGTTATATTCCTGAAAAAAAGTCTCCAGCTTCAGCAACTCTCATCTTAGGTGAGTAAATATATTTCTTGATTTTTTAAAAAAAGCATTATGTTTGGGCCTATAACTTAAAAAAAAATACGCAATACTGATTATTTCTGGCATGTGCATAGGGAATGTATAGAAAAATATGTATATTATTTATGATCAAAGTCAGATGAGTGGTTTTGATATTAGGCCGTCTTAAAGTGTAACAATGGGTTTTTAATGGAAAAATTAAGTTTTTCATTAATATCTCAAAGGAATTAAGTCCTAGTGACCAAAATCTTGGCATGTTAGGGTATTTTGGAGACATCTAACTGTATGCCAAATTTAAGGAACTTACAGCTGAAGCTCGGGAGCTGAGCTCTAGCAAACTGCATAACACTGTGAAAATAGGTTTTTAATAAAAAATTGAGGTTTTTCCTTAATTTCTCAAAGGAACGAAGTTGCAAAGACCCAGTTTTCGGCTTGGTAAGAGATCTTTGGGACATCTAACATTATGCCGAATTTGGGATTCCTAGGTCTTATGGTTTCAAAACGTGCCACATCGACCGACGGATGGACGGACGACGGACAATGGTCCACGACTATAGCTCAGATGACTTATAGTCAGCTGAGCTAAAAACTATAAAATGATTACTTTCTCAATATTTAATGGTCCTCACCCAGGGGTTATAGCAAGATGCTCTGGGGTAATCAGACCAATGACAGCGTATTAATATTTTGACATGACTGCTATTTGTCAGTCTCAAAATGAACATTAGACTTAAACTATATAAAATTTAACAAACTGCAGAGGGCACCACCAGTGTGGCACAATCTCTGTGGAAGACATCAATTATTAAGGCATCAGTGATTGAGTAATTGTATAAACATTTACTTCAAGTGAACCGATTATGCTAGAACTTTGAATTATAGCCTAGAAATATAGGCTTGACAAATGTAATTCTAATCACTTTTATAACATAAAGACAGTATTAGTCTTTAAATCAATTTAAAAAGTGTGTAAACATGATTGAAAACCGAGGTTATTATAAATACAATAATTATACATGCTGACAGACAATCCTTACAAGAAATTAGCACTGGTCATGTGATCTAGAGCACCATCTTCAATCCAGGCTATCTCGTTATTGTTCATGAGAAACCTGTCACTCAGCGGACTGTCCTCAAATGAACTCTTGCCAATTCTTGCAAGCTGATTATGTTCCATATTCCTGCAACAAAGGATAGTATATTTTAGTTTAATGTAAACAATTATTCTTAAGTCAGACAGACCTATTTGCCGTTTTGATTATTTAAAATCAAAGTTTTAGTGTTTTCATTTTAGAAGGAAATCTTACACTGTAACAGAACTATCTTCTGTAAATATCATGATGGACATACCATTTAACTCGGCATCATTACCGTTAATATTTGATTGTATCAGGTCATTATGTTTTAACTCTGCTTTATTACCATCAATGTTTGATTGTATCAGGTCATTCTGTTTAACTCGGCATCATTACTACCAATATTTGATTGTATCAGACCAGCAAACTTGGGAGAAAACATAATCTCCGCTGCAGCAGGTGAAAACCCATAATGAAACAATGTTCGTGCACTTACAGCCATGTTAAGGATGTACACCCATCAAGCAGAGTGTCCGGGATCTTGTCAATGCGGTTGTATTGAAGTTCAAGTCTGGTCAGGTCAGACATGTTGGTGAACAAATTCTCATGAGTGAAGCGTAACTGGTTGTTGTAGAGGAATCTGAAAGAGTATAAATTTTTATTCCTATTTACTCAGTTGTTATTATTATTATGATAGAACTGTGGAACCTGTTTGAAAAACCTACTGTCTATTGACACAACCCAGGCTGAGTGAACCAAAGCATTCCCATTGGTTACAACTGACCTATCTAATAAGACCATCTGTGAATTAAGGCAACTTTTGGCTAGTGCCTCAGGGGGGCTTATTACACTGTACTTAATTGATGGTATTTAATTTCATCTGAATGAATGATTACAGAAAACATTAAGAAACAGGTCTTAATCAGATGAAATTTAACCATATAACAAATCACTGCACGGAGTAATAACCAGTAATACATATATAATGATATAAAAAGCAACCATAATGGTCCACTGTGTTCTCACTGTGTCAGAATGATTCATACCAGGAGCATGTTGCAAAAACATTATTATGGCCCGGTAGCGGGTTTTTATATCATAGTTATAATTGTTACAATTGTGACATCATAATGGTTACTATAGTGACCTTCAGATGTCACTGGGCTTAAGTCACTTACATGACTTAAGTCACCTTATTGCAATGCACCCCAGATCAACTAAACTATACATACTTAAAACAGCACCTAGTTCACCCTGATAATGTTTTAACATGTTTTTTTTTTGCATGCAAGTTCAGTTTACTGTGTATTTATTAAGTTGGTAAGCAAAAGAAATCAGACATACACTTCTGTCAGCTGAAGGGGAAATGACCCATCTTCAATGGTGACAATCTCATTGTTATGAAGAATTCTGTAAAAAAAAATAATCATGTTTTAATCCCATATTTTATTTCTTTAGAAATCACCTAACTGAAGTTTAATAAACATTTTGTGTGTGTGTGTCTTCTGAATATGTTAATACCTATTTGCATAATTATGTAAAAGTTAAAAAAAAGGTTAATTTTCTAATGCCCTTCTCACTCTGGCGTAAAATGTCGCCCGCCTAGTGGCGCTAACTTCAACGCCTGTTATCTCACAGTAAGCGTCAGTTTTTACGCCATGCACAGTAGTAATGGCATTGGTTGGGGATGACTGGCGCTAATTTACGTGAGTCAAAGTGGGTCAAAGCCAAAATTGGTGCCAGTCATCACATACCGTATTTACTCGTGTATAGGACGACAAATTGGTTCCCAAATTTTGGAGGGCTTAGTGGGGGGGTCGTCCTATTATCGGGTACAAGTTTTTCAGTCACCTGAAACTCACCGAAAATGATTAACAAGATACCGGTAAGTATATCAACCAGTGCTGCGTCGGTAGAACACAAGCCTTAAAACGTCTGTACACAGATTCTAGTAATGACGTATTTATTTTCTTTTTTTGTGTCTGATATAATGTTTATAAATCATATCATATGTTTTATTACAAGAAGAACGTGTGATGTTTATCCTTCTCACGTTACTAAATTTTTCATATCAGCGGCGTAGTATGCATGACTTGTGTTCACGAGCGGGCCGACATGTAACCTCCCCGCAAATACCCACGGCCCAACCATAAACTATAAACATTCCCCAAAAAGGCACGCTGATATGAATATCGTCGGCAGTGTAATAATTACAAATTTTAAATCGTGTAAGTCGATCCTATTTTTTACATATTTTTATCTTGTCATGGTTCAATATTCCGTATTACTGAAAAAGAATATACAAAATTGCGGTCGTCCTTCGCTTTCGCCAAGCGTCCAGACGGGTAACCTAAACGACACCGGTCACGCCCAGTTCAACGATAAGCTAATAAATTCCATTTTCATTCTCCACATGAAATCAGTTATATAAAAATCGTTATCAAAGCAAATTGGTTCCAATATAAATAATATATTTAACAAATCTCGCTGACAAACATACAACATAAAGAAAGTATGATTAATTATCACGGAATATAATTAATGTAGCGCACATGTTTGGTTAAACAAACGAGTAAACAACTCATCAGTGACAGCTTTGATCACCTTGTGATGACGGTCACCAAAAGGACAAGGGCACGGATAACCTGATCAGTGCAGGTTTCAGGTGTGGGAATCCCCTTTGATATGGTGGTTTCTCTCGGCTTGCCTAAATCAAAGAGACCTTATTCAGTTGACTGTGAAAGCTGCCGGTAAGTATCGCCCACTGATGCGTTGGTAACAAACAAGCGTGTTTATTTAAAAAATGTATTAATTATTTTCTTTATTTTGTCTGATATTATGTTTATGAAGCACATCACATGTTTTATTTTAAGAGAAACGTGTGATGTTTGTCCTTCTCACTTTACAAAATGTGTCATACCAGCGGCGTAGCATGCATGACTTGTGTTCACAAGCGGGCTGACATGTAACCTCCCCGCAAATACCCCTGGCCCAATAATAAACTATAAACATTCCCCAAAAAGGCACGCTGATATGCAAATCGTCCGCAGTGTAATAATTACAAATTTTTAATCGTGTATGTCGATCGTATTTTTCACATATTTTTATCTTGTCATGGTTTAATATTCCGTATTACTGAAAAAGAATATACAATATTGCGGTCGTCCTTCGCTTTCGCCAGGCGTCCTGACGGGTAACCTAAACGATACCGGTAACGCCCAGTTCAGCGATGAGCTAATCAATTCCATTTTCATTCTCCACATGATACCAGTTGTATAAAAATTATTATCAAAGCAAATTGGTTCCAATATAAATAATACATTTAACAAATCTCGCAAACAAACATACAACATTAAGAAAGTATGATTAATTATCACAGCATATAATTAATGTAGCGCACATGTTTGGTTAAACGAGTAAACAACTCATCAGTGACAGCTTTGATCAACTTGTGATGACGGTCACGCTTCTGAAGAAACGATGTCTGCTCGTGTGGAACCAGTTCCGGGGACACCTGACCCCCGCCATCAAGGTCGCTGTCAAGCAATGCCGGACTCACCAGGCCGTTATTCTCAAATGCGCATATAACATATCACTTAGACAGTGTTTGTCCACTTTAAATGTTGATTAGAAGAATATGTATTATCCTACTAAACGGTGATACACGGGGAACGATGTCTGCTCTGGGTTTCCCCCTGCCACGGCTGGCCGGCAGCCGCCTGTGTAACCAGTGGTAACGGGCCGTGTTGGATCAGCCAGCAAAGGTCACGCAGTTCACTGTTTCAGATTTTGAGACAGTTTCAAGCGCAAGGGTTGCAAAGTTTCAAAAGTGAGTCTTTTTTACATACTAAAACATAATATTTAGCTGAATTTCTTGGTCATTCGAATAAAGTACTATATCTCCCTTAGATTACTTAAAGTTTCCTTGTCATAAACGCACTATTGATTTTACACGATTTTTTTTCCGACAAGGGTTTGAAGTTCTCCAGTTTACTCTGAAGCTTTTATGTGGCGGTTTTCAGGGTCCTGGATACCGCCGCATTTAATGCAGCTAATGATCAGTCAGACTTTGGAGGCTTCTGAACTCAGTGTTTGTCAGAAGTTTGGCTGAAGTTTAACAGTGTGTTAGCCATTTATGATGAAAGAACATTTGCATGTAATTTTGTTTTCAAGTGTGACGTGTTTATAGCCATTTTCCGGTAGTTAAGTGCTTTGATGATGATTATTTCAGTTAATCGCTTTGTAAGTACGTTAATATCATCACAGGTGTTGAAGTCATCATTTATGATTTCAAGTTGAATTGTCGATTCCTGCAGCCCCAAAGCCTGCAAACCATAGTGCTTAATTCAGTGCTTAATGTCGTCTATATGCAATCTCTTACCTACATCATTTGAAATTTTGTATGTTAAGTTTGACTGAAAACCAAAAAAAAAAAAACATTTCTTCACGCAAGTTATAATTTATTGTTTTTTCATATTTAGTTAACAGCTTGCAATATTTATAGTACTTTGACAATATTTAATTGTTTATAAATAGTATTAAAAATACGTTCATAGCATCACAGCTTTTGAATTTTTTATCATTTTGTTTTGTCAGTTTAGGCAGCCACAGAAATGCATCAGTGCTTAATTCAATGCCTAATTTATTTTTATCTGGTGTTTCTTATGACATCATTTTGAATTCTATATACACATTCTTTTATATATTTAATAAAATCCTGTTTTGGTCTGTTCCATCATACATTTCCTTTTAACTTTCCTATTTTCACTTTTTTACTAATAAAAAGAAATATACCACTGAACATTTGAAGAATGAAATGTTAAATTGGCCCAGTTTAATCATCGGTTTACATGATCATGACACATAGTGATTCAGTAGCTGACAGATCCATGGTGCTAAAAAATAATTTGTACCCAAATTTGAGGCCTAAAAGTGGGGGGTCGTCTTATACACGGGGTCGTCCTATACACGAGTAAATACGGTAATGTGGCGTTGATCCATGTTGACTCGCGTTGTTTTCCAATGCCAGCCAGCGCTTGTTTACGCATACCATAAGATGACAGGCTATGACTCGCGTTAATAGGCGCTGGCAAGGGTTAATATTAGTGCTCGCGCATGCGTGATCGTCTGCTCAGTTCAGGTAGGCGTCTGGCGCTTATACTACATAGTGTCTTTTTGGCTGTTTCCTATCGCTTGCGATGTCATCTGTTTTTTTTCCTGTTGGATGGGAGGAGTCCTTGGACGTTGGAGGATTAAGCTATTTTTGTCATGCTGAGGTGCTTCAGGAAGCACAAGGTGTGAGTCCAACACCGTCCCAGGACCTGCTGGGTAAAGTCCTGGCTCACCCGTCGACATCAGCTTGGAGCATACGATGACTTGATGGTGGAGCCATTTTCCTGCCAGATTTTTTAGGTGTTTACCTGCGATGATAGGTGATGACACAAAATGATTGGCGTTGACGTGCGCCTATAGGCGCTAAAAGTGAAAATTTTGAACATTCCCAAAACTTGGCCGAGACTGGGAGAGTAGTGAGGTTACTAGCGATGACCCGCTTTAACCCCTTGGGATAATTGGCGTTGAAGTTAGCGCCACTAGGCGCGCGTCATTTCACGCCAGTGTGAGAAGGGCATTATTTGCCAGCACCATGAGCATCAATATTGACCTCTTCCCCCACCCACCCCTCCCCCTCCCGTCAATTTGTTATAGGTTTTTAGCAGAGCTTGACTGCATTTGAACTCTTGTTGTTCCAACATTTCTTTCAAGAAAATAAAGTAATAAAATTTGGACAAAATTTCCTTTTTTGCTGTCGTGCTTTTACCTGTGTGGTAATTATCATCTTTTCTCCAGATCCAGTGGAATTTTTAATTAAAATATACATATACTGAAAGTCTTTGGCTACAATCCCTTTTTTCAAGCTTACATATTGATTAGATTTTTATATCAAAATGTTTAGAATAATAAAAGAAGCAGTCTTTCATTGTTAAAGATCCAATAATTCTACAAAAAATCATTTCAGTAAATCTGAACAAAGGCCTCCTAAGAATCATTTTTGTGCAATGTAACAGAAGTTGAAACAACAGTTAGGCAGAAGAAGACTTTTGCAGCCCTCAGTTTGAAATAGGCTTACAAATGGCCACAAGACCAACTTCAGCTATCTTTGACTCTACAAAAAATCACAAATCCAATCTATTCTTACACAAATGAAAGAACCCTACCCTAGGATAATTTTTGTGAACAAGGGACCCATGGGTCACAGCGCTCAGCTGTTATATATGATAAAAAAATATGATTTGGGAAAGAGGCACATGCTTGTTTTGTGTGGTAATAAATAAAAATTTATTATGAGTTGTTGGTGTTTAGCTTATGTATGATTTTGATAGTATCTTTGGAGACAGGGAAGAGGATTGATTTCATTTATTTTATTAACAAATGGAGTGCTATTGTCACACAGATTTTGACTTGGCCATATAACTAATAAACAGCACTTATAATGTAAGAGTTTAACTATTTATTAAAAGTTAATAACAAATATTGTGCCAATAAAATTTTTATTAAAAAAAATAATAAGAAAATCATATGATTTTTTAAAATAAAATATAACTGAAATGATTATTGAAATAATATTATAGAACATATTCATGAATGCATTCATGAATACATTTTGAAAGTATCTGCACTGGTATTCAAATACTTTCATTTTTACCTAAATTCCCATTCTTATGCAATAAAATATTTTAATGCAGTACATATTCATATTCGTATTCAAATACATTTGCAAAGCATTTGCACCATGTCTAGTATTTATTCAGTTTTAGCCAAACAAGGATGTTGAGAATCCAGAATATACAAAATTCACAAATTTAAATAATGATCATGAGTACCTGGTTTTTTGGCTTTTATTTATATTAAAAAAAATAAATGATATATATTCACTTTGGACTACTTACATATCAATCTACACACTAGACACAGAAGGAATCTAGATTAATATTATCAACTGAATCTTTGTCTATCATTGATTTCCTTCATATGATCCCTAATGATTAGTAATGAATAATATGATTTATTTTTCATTAAAATTTAACTGAAAAATACCATAGGTGACTGCATGGTGTTATTTGGAATAACATTGACATTGACATTCTATCCATCCATACAAGATTCTTACATCATCAGTAACTGCAAGTTAATTTTCTGTTACTCATCAACTAACAAATTCCTTTTCTATTAATTTTTATTTAATTTGTTATAAAAAACCAATACAAAATTATTAATTTATTGTTTATTGTTATGTTGTTTTTCAAAACAACTACTAGATGCGTTGGGTTGGACACCTAGTGGATCAACTGTGGCTGGGCATTAGCTGCCTGGCTGCCCCAGTGTATGCTTCGCTCAAGCATGCATAATCTGATGAAAGGTCAACAAGGTCAACATACAGGTGACTGAAGAGGGGCTGGATTGAGCCTGGGTCTGACATGGTCTCATAAAAACATTTACTAGAATATCAGCAAAAGCTGACAAAAGCCCTCAGCCAAAAGAACAGTGTTTAGAGCTGGTAACAGTAACAAGTACTAAATATCTGTTCTCACATGGTTGATATCTGTACATATCTCAGTTATAAATTTAAAATGATTCATAACAATCCACCAAATGCTTCCTGAAAAATCAGCTTCTAAGTTTTATTCTATTATAAGCTCTGTGACCTTGAAAAGTAGGTCAAGGTCACCCATGTTCGAACATGAACGGGATTTTTGTCGATATACATCTTCACCAAAGAAATAAAATTCCTATTGTGAATCCTTTTAGAGATATCCCGCTCACAAGGCCAAAGTTGAAAAATCCAAGAAAAATTCAATAAAAAATCAGAAATTGCAGGTGGCGCCCCCAAACTTGTGCAGCAGTTACAGACCATCAGTCCCTATGATCATAGTAAGTATTGTGAAAATCCATCCAATGGTTCCTGAGAAATAAGCTTCTAAATGTTTTTTCTATAATCAGCTCTAAAACGTAGATAAATAGGTCAAGGTCACCCATCTTCGAACTTGACCGAGATTTTGTCAATATACATCTTCTCCGAAAAAATAAAATTCTTACGGTGAATCCTTTTCGAGATATCCCGCTCACAAGCCCAAAGTTGAAAAATCCGATAAAAATTCATTAAAAATCAGAAATTGTAGGTGGCGCCACCAAACTTGTATAGCAGGTACAGACTATCAGTCCCAATAACCATAGTAAGTTTTGTGAAAATCCACCAAATGGTTCCTGAGTAATAAGCATCTAAGTGTTTTTTCTATAATCAGCTCTAAAACGTAGAAAAATAGGTCAAGGTCACCCATCTTCGAACTAGACCGAGATTTTGTCAATATACATCTTCTCCGAAAAAATAAAATTCTTACGGTGAATCCTTTTTGAGATATCCCGCTCACAAGCCCAAAGTTGAAAAATCCGATAAAAATTCATTAAAAATCAGAAATTGTAGGTGGCGCCACCAAACTTGTATAGCAGGTACAGACTATCAGTCCCAATAACCATAGTAAGTTTTGTGAAAATCCACCAAATGGTTCCTGAGTAATAAGCATCTAAGTGTTTTTCTATAATCAGCTCTAAAATGTAGAAAAATAGGTCAAGGTCACCCATCTTCGAACTTGACCGAGATTTTGTCGATATACATCTTTACCGAGGAAATACAATTCTGACGGTGAATCCTTTTCAAGATATCCCGCTCACAAGGTAAAAGTTAACGGACGCCGGACGGACGGACGGACGGACAGCTTGGGTGACGACAATAGCCCATCAGCCTAAGGGCTGAGGGCTAATAAAAGCTACAATATTTGGCCAATTTCTTTCAGCTTTCTAAACTACAAAGATGAAATCCTTATGTGTGCATGATATGAAAATTATATCAACAGTGCTCCCAGGAAACAAACGTGCCATGGTCAAAGTTGGGCAAAATTTCAGGTACTAATTTTTTATTTATACAAATAACTTATAAAATTTGAAAAAACAAATTTTTGGTATTCAATTGAATCTTGATTAAATAATGTTACATCCCTGACAAAAAATCTCTAGCTTCAGAAATCCTCTTGTTAAGGGAGTAAATATATTTCTTGATTTTTTAAAAAGTGCATTATGTTTGGGCCCATAACTTAAAACAATTACGCAATACTGACATCATTTCTGGCATGTGCATAGCAAATGTATAGAAAAATATGTATATTATATATGATCAAGGTCAGATCAGTGGGTTTGATATTAGGCAGTCTTTCAGTGTAACAATGGGTTTTTAATGGAAAAATTAAGTTTTTCATTAATATTTCGAAGGAATTAAGTCCTAGTGATCAAATTCTTGGCATGGTAGGGGATTCTGGAGACATCTAACTGTATGCCAAATTTAAGGAACTTAGAGCTGAAGCTGGGGAGCTGAGCTCTAGCAAACTGCATAACACTAGCTTGATGTAAACTTGATGTGACATGGTGCTTGAAAACTTGAATAAAATCTAGTTTTTTATCAACTGGTTTCACATTTTTGGTGTTAACAGACAAAATGCTAACAAAAACATGCTGTGAAAATTAAATCCACAGTACTTACAGGAAAAAAAAGTGCCATGGTCAAACTTGGGCAAAATTTAAGGTGCCAATTTAATATTTGTGCCAATATTTAAAAAAATTTTACAGATTTTGATCTAATTTTTGGTATACAATTAAATTTTGATCAATTATAGGTTGTAATACTGAAAAAAAGTCCCTACCTTAAACACTTTTGGTCTTAAGTGACCAACTATCTTTCCTGATTTTTTTATCAAGTCCATTATGTTTGGGCCCATAACTTTTTTTTATTAAATAATACTGACTTAATTTCTGGCATGTACATAGGAACTATATAGAGGAATATTTATGGTAAATATGAAGAAAGCCAGATGAGTGGTTTTGATATTAGGCATGTAATGAAGTGTGAAAATAGATTTCTAATAAAAAATTGAGGTTTTTCCTTAATATCTCAAAGGAACAAAGTCCTATTGACCCAATTTTCGGCATGGTAGGAGATTTTGGGGACATCTAACTGTATGCCGAATTTCAGATTCGTAGGTCCAACGGTGTTGAAACGTGCCAGTCTTACGGACAGACATCAGGACGGACGGACCATGGACATTGGACCACGACTATAGCTCAGATGACTTATAGTCAGCTGAGCTAAAAAATTAAACAAATCAGCTTGGCAGTTTCATCATAAAACATTTTTTAGTTGAAAGAGGCTAAAATTATGAGGTTTTTGCCATTTTTATGTAGATGGTGCTGGCTTTTGTAATTTCTGAGATTGTTTTATAAGTATGCTGTGTGGCCAAATGTAAGTTCAAATTCGTCCAAAATTCATCAAACCCAAATCATTTGAACAAACTTGAAAGAGCTCATCTCTAGGATCCTTTCTGTGAAATATTAAACAATATGGCTGAATAATTTCAGAGGAGAAGATTTTCGAAGATTTTCTAGCTTTTTCCCCGCAAATGTAAATTAATGCAGGTGGCACATTCCCATAACATTTGATATGTGACAGAGTTTTGCATAAAATTTAGTGATGCTAGCTCACACTATTCCTGAGAATTAAGGGTTAATGTACTGATGACCAATGACCCTTGTACAAAAAAAGATTGATGCAGGTGGCGCCACCAATACCTCAATTGAAGTATGAGTCTTGTGACCAACATTTGCATAAAATTTGGTGATGATATCTCCAGCCATTTCTGTTATTGCAATTTAAGTATCCGTTTTGGCCAAAAGACTAAGTTCGGCTTTCTGTAACGTGGCCAAAATTAACAGAACTGCAACCAGTCGAAGAAACTTGAGAAAGATGGTTTCAGAGATTATTTCTGTGAAATATTGAACAATTTAACCGGACAGTTTTGGAGAAGAAGATTTTAAAAGTTTTTTTAGCCTTTTTTAAAATCTAAGTAAATGCAGATAGCAAAAAAATAAGCGAAATCTGATAGATTTTTTTGAAGACTGATTTTATGCATAAAATTTGGTGATGCTAGTTCCTGCCATTTTTTTGAGATAGTAATGGTTAATGTATGAATTAATCAAAAACATACACTTATACAGAGATTACATATGGAAACCTCCAACACATGTAAGTTTAACTATCTCAGAAAAATTTACGTACATGAATATAACATTTATGCAAAATTCTCGTGCAAACTGAAAATATTTAAAATACTTTCTGCTTAAGGTGTACCTGATTATATGTATATTTTTAATTCAAGATAACTGTAAGTGAAACTTTAAACCACCTACAGACGCAGAAGATTTTTATGCTGGGAGAAGTCTCCTTTCTCCACGACAGTGATGTCGTTGCTGTCAAGATGTAGGTGGACAATACTGGGCAGGTACGCAGATTTCTTCACAGCACTGGGTACATATTGGTAACGATTCCTCGACAAGTCTCTGAAACAAGAACAAAGGGATGTTCTGATTTATCTAATTTAGATGTATGTAATTAACCAAGCCATTACATCATCATATATCTGTATCCAGGACACAACATTATCAGGATTCATGGCATTACATAGATAGATATCACTTTATTCAAAAGCAATACAATGGTCATGTGATGCAGATACACAATTTCATGCACAAATATTAAAATAAAATATAGTATATAATAAAAGTACATATCATTCCACTAAATTCTCAGAACAAACTTAAATTTATATAGATACTGAAATCTAAAAATTAAGATTTAATTCCATGTACTCAAATCAAATCAATGACTAGTATGTAACTTAACCACAACAATTCGGTTTAGTGTTGCTTACCAAAATGGAATTTATATATAAATTAATGATTTTTGCCCTTTTTACCTTGATAATTAATAATTAAGTCAATACATGGCAACTGGGAGCAAACATGACTGTAACATTCTCCTAACCCACATATATTGATATGAGTAATAAAAATTCATACAAATCACTATAATCAAAATACTGTATTACTAAACCATGTAGCCATGAAAGGGCAGTGCTAAAAATGTCTGCTCTAAGCAAAACACTTATTTCTTTGGTGGACCCTTTACATGATAAAAACTAGAATATCAGCAAAAGCTGACAAAAGCCCTCAGCCGAAAAAACAGTGTTATAGGTGGTAACAGTAAAGTACGAAATAATTGTTGTCACATGGATGTTTATCTGTGCATGTCTCAGTTATAAATTTAAACTGGAGAGGTATGTACCATGTTTCATAACAATTCACCAAATGCTTCCTGAGAAATAAGCTCTAAGTTTTACTCTATTCTAAGCTCTGTAACCTTGAAAGTAGGTCAAGGTCACCCATCTTTAAACATGACCAAGATTTTGTAAATATGCATCAGCACTGAAGAAATGAAGTTCCTGTGTTGAATACCTTTGGAGATATCCCGCTCGCACGGCCAAATTGAAAAATCCGATAAAAATTTCAATAAAAATGACAAATTGTAGGAGGGGCCCCCAAACTTGTCCAGCAGGAAAAATTATCAGTCCCAATAATCATAAATATAAGTTTTGTGAAAATCCACCAAATGGTTCCTGAGAAATAAGCTTCTGTGTTTTTCTATAATCTGCTGTAAAATGTAGATAAATAGGTCAAGGTCACCCATCTTCGAAGTTGGCCAAGCTTTTGTAGATATACATCTTCACCGAAGAAATAAAATTCCTACGGTGAATCCTGTAAGAGATATCCTGCTAACAAGGCCAAAGTTGAAAAATCCGAGAAAAATTCATACGAATCAGATATTGTAGGTGGTGCCCCCTAACTTGTGCAGCAGATACAGACCATCAGTCCCAATAATCATAGCAAGTTTTGTGAAAATCCAGCCAAAGGTTCCTGAGAAATAAGCTTCAAAGTGTTTTTCTATAATCAGCTGTAAAACCTAGAAAAATAGGTCAAGGTCACCCATCTTCGAACCTGACTGAGATTTTGTTGATACACATCTTCACCGAAGAAATAAAATTCCTACAGTGAATCCTTTTAGAGATATCCCGCTCACAAGGCCAAATTTGAAAAATCCGAGAAAAATTCAGTAAAAATCAGAAATTGTAGGTGGCGCCCCCTAACTTGTGCAGCAAGTACAGATTATCTGTCCCAATGACCATAGTAAGTTTTGTGAAAATCCACCAATTGGTTCCTGAGAAATAAGCTTCTAAGTGTTTTTCTATATAATCAGCTGTAAAACGTAGAAAAATAGGTCAAGGTCACCCATCTTGGAACTTGACAGAGATTTTGTCGACATACATCTTCACCAAAGAAAAATAATTCCTATGGTTAATCCTTTTAGAGATATCCCGCTCACAAGGTTAAAGTTAACGGACCAGACAGACAGAAGGATGGACAGCTTGGGTGACGACAATAGCCCATCAGCCTAAGGGCTGAGGGCTAAAAAAATCTGAATCTTCCTGAAGTTTTATCAGATGAATATCTAACTTCCAGTAAAATCTAAATTATAATTGATGGGGGTGGCAAAAGCCTTTGTCACACAACAGCTCTGTGGCAATATCTTGGAAATATCAGGAAAGATTCTAGGGGAGTCTTAAGAAAGCTCATTTTCAATACTTTCTTATAAATCCTAAGAAATTTGATTTTGTTTTTTGAAAGATTTACTTCAGCCCAAAAAACTCTGTTTTGTAGTCAGTGGGTTACCTGGCAGCGCTATCTATTGATTTGGAATGCAGCTTAACTATTCATTAATTGGATTACATGGTGTCTTAGTTTTTTATCATCATATTCAGACAGCTACAGCTCTTTACTGTAACATTTATAATGATACATTGGGATTTTATGTTAAAATATTCACCCTGATTTGTAAAGTCGAATTTCAAAGAAGTCAAAATATTTATTCCTAATCAAAAATTTATCAAGGAAATACAGTGAAATTTTTATCATGAAATTGACAATTTTAAGTTAAATCCTAGTGTCCTGATCCAGATCAACACAAACTTAAGCTTTTGTTCTGATAGCCAGAACAGCCACAAAACTAACAATTCAAGAGAATATGTACATTTCTCCTTTAAGAAACCATGCTACCAGAAAAGGAAAGATACAAACATGGGTAAGACTCATGACCACAAGCAGATATAAATTTGGATAAAACACTTTATGTCTGATACTTACAATAAAACGAGCTGTGCAAGACATCCAAAGGCATCTTCTGGAGTAGCGGCTTCATCCAGAAAGTTCCCTTCCAGACGAAGTTCTCGCAGAATTGTCAGCAGGCAGAAGTCACTGGAGGTTATTGCAGGAATCTCATTGTCACCAAGATATCTGAAACATCAGTACAAATATTTTATATTGTCAAATGGTTAAGTTATTTACTGCTCAGCTGCTTGCATGATATTTCATTGATATTTCTCAGATATATGTTTGTATGACATCTTGTGGATATTTTTTCTTAACATCTCTTAAATGCTAAATTGAAGTCATATTTATATGCAATTACTGCAACAAATGAGATTTTAAATCTACAATTTATATATATATATGTATATTCAGCTTAGATGCAGCAAAGTAGAGCATGGTTAATAAGTATTAAACACACTCAAATGATATCTTTATGGTAACCGCTGAAATGATTTTTATGGTTGATTTAACATATTGTATCTACTGACAGTTAGCTATTTTCCAGTATTATGGTCACTACATAATTTTTTCATATTTAGGGTAACAAATACTCTATGGCTATTATAGGATATTTATGGTACCTACAGTCTGGTTATCCTCGGTGATTTCTCCCATGGCGTGAAGAACTGTCTTCGAGCGTCCCAGCTGACGTCCTTTGGAGGGAAGCCATCTGGATGGTAATGCAGAGGGTCAACAATGTTGTTGTCTTCAGCCCACCTGCAAGGTCAATCAAAGGTCATCCAAGGGTCAAGGTCGTACTATGTAACAGCTAACTAAGAAATTTTTGGCATCGGTGATGTTTTAGTAATCCAAGACCTTTCAGAACAGGGTGTCTCATTATGATGAAAATCAATGGAAACACTGTACAGGTAATGCAGGAAGTGTTGTTCAGTGGATAAAACAGACCTATTTACATCTATTTACAAGGTATACATTAAAAGAAAGACATGGAATTTTAAATTTGATTTCATATGTTGTTCAGTTCCAGTGACAGGGAGATAACCTGCATATAAGTTGAGAAATCAGTGCAAATGACCAGAATTTGGTATTAGATTCTTATCTATGGTAAGTCACATGTTAAACAAAAACTGTCAATAAAATAGAAACATGAATTGCAGGTGCTGCCAACAATCATCTGCATAAGATAAAGGTGTCCAAAATCTTTATTCAGACTGATTTTCAGAAATATTCATTAGTCTCATATTGAGATCCTGTGATATTTGCTCAGAGTGGACCAATTCAAAGTAAAGATCACTCTTATATGCCAAAGGTCATAACCCCATTACAGACATGCTTTGCCTTCTTATCTACCTTAATACAAATGAAGTTTGAAAAAGAGTCAATGATGTTGAGTTTATAGCTCAACCATTTGTCTGCACGTTTTGTAATCCAGACATACAGTTATATAAGCATACATTCATAAAGTTTTTGAGAGGAAACAAAAATCTTACAACTCATCAATATTCATTCCAATGTGGGCAGCAAACTCTGAATCTTTACCTTAAATGTGTCAATCATAAAAGAACTTGGGGAAAAGTGCTGTACTGTAATTTCTCAGGTACCCTGGGGAAGCTTTAAAATACATTCACTATTCCATCTTAAGGTAAAAGTCAAATAATCCCTGAATAACTTACACTGCATCTAGGTTATCATACTGTTGACATGAATCCCTGAATAACTTACACTGCATCTAGGTTATCATACTGTTGACATGAATCCCTGAATAACTTACACCGCATCTAGGTTATCATACTGTTGACATGAATCCCTGAATAACTTACACTGCATCTAGGTTATCATACTGTTGACATGAATCCCTGAATAACTTACACTGCATCTAGGTTATCATACTGTTGACATGAATCCCTGAATAACTTACACTGCATCTAGGTTATCAAACTGTTGAATTGAATACCTGAATAACTTAAACTTCATCTAGGTTATCATACTGTTGACATGAATCCCTGAATAACTTACAATGAATCAAGGTTATCACACTGTTGACATGAATCCCTGAATAACTTACACTGCATCTAGGTTATCATACTGTTGATATGAATCTCTGAATAACTTACACTGCATCTAGGTTATCATACTGTTGACATGAATCCCTGAATAACTTACACTGCATCTAGGTTATCATACTGTTGACATGAATCCCTGAATAACTTACACTGCATCTAGGTTATTATACTGTTGACATGAATCCCTGAATAACTTACACTGCATCTAGGTTATCATACTGTTGACATGAATCCCTGAATAACTTACACTGCATCTAGGTTATCATACTGTTGACATGAATCCCTGAATAACTTACACTGCATCTAGGTTATCAAACTGTTGAATTGAATACCTGAATAACTTAAACTTCATCTAGGTTATCATACTGTTGACATGAATCCCTGAATAACTTACAATGAATCTAGGTTATCACACTGTTGACATGAATCCCTGAATAACTTACACTGCATCTAGGTTATCATATTGTTGACATAAACCCCTGAATAACTTACACTGCATCTAGGTTATTATACTGTTGACATGAATCCCTGAATAACTTACACTGCATCTAGGTTATCATACTGTTGACATGAATCCCTGAATAACTTACACTGCATCTAGGTTATCATACTGTTGACATGAATCCCTGAATAACTTACACTGCATCTAGGTTATCAAACTGTTGAATTGAATACCTGAATAACTTAAACTTCATCTAGGTTATCATACTGTTGACATGAATCCCTGAATAACTTACAATGAATCTAGGTTATCACACTGTTGACATGAATCCCTGAATAACTTACACTGCATCTAGGTTATCATACTGTTGACATGAATCCCTGAATAACTTACACTGCATCTAGGTTATCATACTGTTGATATGAATCTCTGAATAACTTACACTGCATCTAGGTTATCATACTGTTGACATGAATCCCTGAATAACTTACACTGCATCTAGGTTATCATACTGTTGATATGAATCTCTGAATAACTTACACTGCATCTAGGTTATCATACTGTTGACTTTAATCCCTGAATAACTTACACTGCATCTAGGTTATCATACTGTTGACATGAATCCCTGAATAACTTACAATGAATCTAGGCTATCACACTGTTGACATGAATCCCTGAATAACTTACACTGCATCTAGGTTATCATACTGTTGACATGAATCCCTGAATAACTTACACTGCATCTAGGTTATCACACTGTTGACATGAATCCCTGAATAACTTACAATGAATCTAGGTTATCACACTGTTGACATGAATCCCTGAATAACTTACACTGCATCTAGGTTATCATACTGTTGACATGAATCCCTGAATAACTTACACTGCATCTAGGTTATCATACTGTTGACATGAATCCCTGAATAACTTACACTGCATCTAGGTTATCATACTGTTGAATTGAATACCTGAATAACTTACACTGCATCTAGGTTATCATACTGTTGACATGAATCCCTGAATAACTTACAATGAATCTAGGTTATCACACTGTTGACATGAATCCCTGAATAACTTACACTGCATCTAGGTTATCATACTGTTGATATGAATCTCTGAATAACTTACACTGCATCTAGGTTATCATGCTGTTGATATGAATCTCTGAATAACTTACACTGCATCTAGGTTATCATGCTGTTGATATGAATCTCTGAATAACTTACACTGCATCTAGGTTATCATACTGTTGACATGAATCTCTGAATAACTTATACTTCATCTAGGTTATCATACTGTTGATATGAATCTCTGAATAACTTACACTGCATCTAGGTTATCATACTGTTGACATGAATCTCTGAATAACTTACACTGCATCTAGGTTATCATACTGTTGAATTGAATACCTGAATAACTTAAACTGCATCTAGGTTATCATACTGTTGACATGAATCCCTGAATAACTTACACTGCATCTAGGTTATCATACTGTTGATATGAATCTCTGAATAACTTACACTGCATCTAGGTTATCATACTGTTGAATTGAATACCTGAATAACTTAAACTGCATCTAGGTTATCATACTGTTGACATGAATCCCTGAATAACTTACACTGCATCTAGGTTATCATACTGTTGATATGAATCTCTGAATAACTTACACTGCATCTAGGTTATCATACTGTTGAATTGAATACCTGAATAACTTAAACTGCATCTAGGTTATCATACTGTTGACATGAATCTCTGAATAACTTACACTGCATCTAGGTTATCATACTGTTGAATTGAATACCTGAATAACTTAAACTGCATCTAGGTTATCATACTGTTGACATGAATCCCTGAATAACTTACACTGCATCTAGGTTATCATACTGTTGACATGAATCTCTGAATAACTTACACTGCATCTAGGTTATCATACTGTTGAATTGAATACCTGAATAACTTAAACTGCATCTAGGTTATCATACTGTTGACATGAATCCCTGAATAACTTACACTGCATCTAGGTTATCATACTGTTGATATGAATCTATGAATAACTTACACTTCATCTAGGTAATCATACTGTTGACATGAATCCCTGAATAACTTACACTGCATCTAGGTTATCATACTGTTGACATGAATCCCTGAATAACTTACACTGCATCTAGGTTATCATACTGTTGACATGAACCCTGAATAACTTACACTGCATCTAGGTTATCATACTGTTGACATGAATCTCTGAATAACTTACACTGCATCTAGGTTATCATGCTGTTGATATGAATCTCTGAATAACTTACACTGCATCTAGGTTATCATACTGTTGACATGAATCCCTGAATAACTTACACTTCATCTAGGTTATCATACTGTTGACATGAATCCCTGAATAACTTACACTGCATCTAGGTTATCATACTGTTGACTTTAATCCCTGAATAACTTACACTGCATCTAGGTTATCATACTGTTGAATTGAATACCTGAATAACTTAAACTGCATCTAGGTTATCATACTGTTGACATGAATCCCTGAATAACTTACACTGCATCTAGGTTATCATACTGTTGACTTTAATCCCTGAATAACTTACACTGCATCTAGGTTATCATACTGTTGACATGAATCCCTGAATAACTTACAATGAATCTAGGTTATCACACTGTTGACATGAATCCCTGAATAACTTACACTGCATCTAGGTTATCATACTGTTGATATGAATATCTGAATAACTTACACTGCATCTAGGTTATCATGCTGTTGATATGAATCTCTGAATAACTTACACTGCATCTAGGTTATCATGCTGTTGATATGAATCTCTGAATAACTTACACTGCATCTAGGTTATCATGCTGTTGATATGAATCTCTGAATAACTTACACTGCATCTAGGTTATCATGCTGTTGATATGAATCTCTGAATAACTTACACTGCATCTAGGTTATCATACTGTTGACATGAATCCCTGAATAACTTACAATGAATCTAGGTTATCATACTGTTGACATGAATCCCTGAATAACTTACACTGCATCTAGGTTATCATACTGTTGATATGAATCTCTGAATAACTTACACTGCATCTAGGTTATCATGCTGTTGATATGAATCTCTGAATAACTTACACTGCATCTAGGTTATCATACTGTTGACATGAATCTCTGAATAACTTACACTTCATCTAGGTTATCATACTGTTGACATGAATCCCTGAATAACTTACACTGCATCTAGGTTATCATACTGTTGACATGAATCTCTGAATAACTTACACTGCATCTAGGTTATCATACTGTTGATATGAATCTATGAATAACTTACACTTCATCTAGGTAATCATACTGTTGACATGAATCCCTGAATAACTTACACTGCATCTAGGTAATCATACTGTTGACATGAATCCCTGAATAACTTACACTGCATCTAGGTTATCATACTGTTGACATGAATCCCTGAATAACTTACACTGCATCTAGGTTATCATACTGTTGACATGAATCCCTGAATAACTTACACTGCATCTAAGTTATCATACTGTTGATATGACAGCACCTGATGGGGGTAGTACTTCAGGTCATTGTCGCTGCACCAACTGAAAAAATAAATAAACATTATCCCAAGTGTAAAATTATTATTATCATATACCAATATATTCAATATCCACATTGGTAAGCAAAAAAGTAAGCACATTACTCTTCATGTGTAAAATTATTATTATCATAGACTAACATATTCAGTGTCCATATTGGTAAACCATGAACAAGCAGATTACACTTCATGTGTAACTTTAATATTCACAGTATGTCCTGCACTCATGAAGTTCATTTACTTAACATATTTTCCATGTTTAATATGACTATTTCCTCATAATTTTCCTTACAAGCATTTCAAGTATTTAGGCACACTGTTTTATTCTATTCATTTTTTTTACTTCTATGGATGATGTACATGAAAGTCTAGATTTTTTAAAATTTATCTTATTTGTAATTAAATTATGTACATCAGAGGAGTTCCATTTCTGTTTGGGACTATATGAGTTTTCTGTAATTTTACATCATGGTGTCACCCAGGCTGGTGTCTACCGCACCTGGAGGTCCTGGGGGTAAAATAACTGGAGAAAAATCTTACTTTTCCTTGGCAGAGATTTCAACTCACAATCTCCCATGTCTGTGTCCTGTGTTCTACACCTTGACCACAGAGGATTTTGTGTTCTCAAACTTCTAGGTTTATACATAAATACACTCACAAGTCCTTCAGATTGGCATTGATGTTCCAGAATGCGTTATAGTAGATGTTCTTCATCCTGGGTCGCTGACCGTGGATGTCCAAAAGTATCAGGTTCTGCATCTCAGTAAAGGTGTCCCCCTTCAGTACCTCAAGTTCATTTTGGATTAAACTCCTGAAACATGACAAAAGGAAATCAATTTTGATTAAAAATGTAGTATATATATATATATATATATATATATATATATATATATATATATTTTTTTTTTCTACAGATTTCTAAACTCTAAACTTTCATAATTACATAAACACTAGTGTTAAAAAGCTTGCAAAGGATTAATATTGACATATTATGATTAAAAGGACAGTTTAATCTGTAAAAAGAGACAGATAAAACATATAAGTATTCAGAAGATAATATAAAGACCTCCCTTGGGAATGAGATGGCACTGATTTTCACTTGCAATAACTTTTATATTTAAAAACTTAATATACTAATTATAACAAACAACTGAAGAGAACATGTGTTTTAATACTCACAAATGAATCAGGTTGGTGATGTTATGGAACATTCCTGGGGTGATCTCCTTGAACTTGTTATAATCCAGCTCCCTGTAAATATTAACCAGCATCTTTGACAACTATATGTAATACAAAGCAATTTGTTAATGTCTCTAAAAGTATAGGAAATTTATTAGAATTTAATAAGATGGGAATATTCTTAATTGGCATTTAAATATTTAATCTTCTGTTATAAACCTTTTCCCACAAACAATTTTTTTTTCCTTTCTACTGAAAATGAATTAAATCTTGAAATTTCAGTACATCATGGTATGCTTGGATATCACTTTTGTTGCCACCGACTATATTTATCATTATATACTGCTTCAATAAAATTGAATGAGAAGCATCCCTAATGTGTCATGCAGGACAGGAGGGCAGTATATAAAATTGATATTATGGATAAAATTACATGATTTATTTTTTCTACAAAGTAGCTTAAGATGTGACAATAAAAGTATGCATAAACAGGAGAATGTACCTGATTGCTTATATTAGCATACATTTTTGTTTTATATTCTACAGCATAAACTATAGAATACTTAAGAAAATCCCTGATACTCACAGTATTTTTAAAGGCAATATTGAGCTCAAGGCACCAGGCTGCACAAAATCAATCTGATTGTTACTTAAATTCCTGAAAATGATAAACCAGATAAAATAACTGTCTGCATGGTATCTTATCCTAAAATAAAATGATACATCAGATAAAATAACTGTCTGCATGGTATCTTATCCTAAAATAAAATGATACATCAGATAAAATAACTGTCTACATGGTATCTTATCCTAAAATAAAATGATACATCAGATAAAATAACTGTCTGCATGGTATCTTATCCTAAAATAAAATGATACATCAGATAAAATAACTGTCTGCATGGTATCTTATCCTAAAATAAAATGATACATCAGATAAAATAACTGTCTGCATGGTATCTTATCCTAAAATAAAATGATACATCAGATAAAATAACTGTCTGCATGGTATCTTATCCTAAAATAAAATGATACATCAGATAAAATAACTGTCTGCATGGTATCTTATCCTAAAATAAAATGATACATCAGATAAAATAACTGTCTGCATGGTATCTTATCCTAAAATAAAATGATACATCAGATAAAATAACTGTCTGCATGGTATCTTATCCTAAAATAAAATGATACATCTGATAAAATAACTGTCTGCATGGTATCTTATCCTAAAATAAAATGATACATCAGATAAAATAACTGTCTGCATGGTATCTTATCCTAAAATAAAATGATACATCAGATAAAATAACTGTCTGCATGGTATCTTATCCTAAAATAAAATGATACATCAGATAAAATAACTGTCTGCATGGTATCTTATCCTAAAATAAAATGATACATCAGATAAAATAACTGTCTGCATGGTATCTTATCCTAAAATAAAATGATACATCAGATAAAATAACTGTCTGCATGGTATCTTATCCTAAAATAATAATAATAATAATAATAATAATATTTTATTTTGTAAAGCGTAAAATCCACAGTGTTGTGCTCTAAAACGCTATTACAAGCAAGCATTTGCATAAAAATGACTATGAGAAAAAATATTCATTAAATAAAAATTAAGACAAACATTTAAATATTACTTAGGCTAGATAAAACATGCACATAATCCATTAATATACATTACCTATTAAAACTAAACCAATAAACGACATTAAATCTATAAAAGTGTAGATAAAATTACGGTATAGAATTGAAAATCTGCACATATGCAAAATCACAGCTAATCGAAATATTGCACAAATAAGTATGATAAATGATACATCAGATACATCAGATAAAATAACTGTCTGCATGGTATCTTATCCTTAAATAAAAGGATACATCAGATAAAATAACTGTCAGCATGGTATCTTATCCTAAAACGAGGGACCCGTGGGTCACATTGCTCACCTGAATTTTTGAAAATATTAGTAACTGCAAAATATTTTTATTTCTTTTAGTTTTTCATGTTTATTATCATTAGAAAAGCAATGAGAAAATGGCCCATGCTAAAATTAAACTCTGTAAATTATAGAATAATGGACATGAGCTAAACCATTTAGTGATGCACAAAGGGAACAAACAGGCCTACGGTAAGTGTTATAAAAAAGTAACATTTCATAAACAAATAATGTGTGAAGGTAATTAAGTATGAAAAGTTAAATATATGGCCATGTGAGTTAAAAATTAATCCCACAAAGTTTGACCAATATTCCTAATTTTAATACTAAGTTAACAGTGTTATTCACACCTAGGCCCCGCCAACTTTAAGAGATATGAATGAAATGCTACAAAGTATTTATTTCTTCTTAAATCTTGTCAGTAAGCACTTACATTAGATCCTAATATTTTATCACTTTGATTATTAGGATTAAATTCCTGAAATTGGTTTCTTTAAAAAAAAATAAAAATTGTCCAAGTCTCATCAAAAAGAATTTATTTAACATTAAAATTATAAGATTCATCTTGTTTATTAGTCTTGTGTATTGAAGGGGTGGGTGGGGGGAGGGGTCTCCGTTGTTACTGCTCATTGCTGAAAAAAATGTTAATTTTAAGATTCATTTAGTTCATAGTACAGGTCTGTCAACAGATTCGGGGGGGGGGGGGGAGAAAAATGCTCCCTGTGGTATGGTATTAACTGCAGACAGTGGAGGTGGAGAGAGGGCTTGCCCTAGTGACGGGATTGCATAACATTATGCCAACAGCCTGGGGAGCATAGAGAGTTGCACTGAATGACCTACAGTGACCAAAGTGGACTGCTTGACAATGTAAGGGAATACAACAAGAGCCTCCAAAAAATTCAATAACTAGCCTAATTTTGCAGACTTTATTTTCAAATTTCAGATTATAACAAATTAAATCCTTATGTGTACATGCTGTGAAAATTAAATTCACAGTACTTACAGGAAAAAAAACAGGCAGTGGCCAAATTTGGGCAAAATTTAAGGTACCAATTTTTATTTTTGCTAATATTTTAAAAAATTCAAAAGATTTTGATCTAATTTTGGGTATACAATTTAATTTTGATTAATTAAAGTTATATTACTGGAAAAAAGTCCTTAGTTTTAACATGTTTTGTGTTAAGTGATCAAATATCTTTCCTGATTCTTTACAAAATGCTTTATGCTTAAGCCCATAACTTTTTTAAATTATATTATACAGACCTAATTTCTGGCATTTTCATAGGAACTATATAGAGGAATATTTATGGCAAATATGAGGAAAAACAGATGAGTGGTTTTGATATTAGGCGGTCCTGAAGTGTGAAAATAGGTTTAGAGCTAAAAATTGAGGTTTTTCCTTAATTTCTCAAAGGAACAAAGTTGCAAAGACCCAGTTTTCGGCTAGTAAGAGATCTTGGGGACATCTAGGTCTAGGATTCCTAGGTCTCACTGTTTCAAAACGTGCCACATCTACGGACGGATGGACGAACGACGGACAATGGACCACAACTATAGCTCAGATGACTTATAGTCAGCTGAGCTAATAAAATGATAAACCAGATGAAATGACTGTCTGCATGACATCTTATCCTAAAATAAAATTATAAACCAGATAAAATAACTGTCTGTATGACATCCTATCCTAAAATATCTTTTTATTTAAATTTTTTTACAGTTATTTATGGTAGGAATGTAGATATATGAGAAGAAAAAAATATAAAAAATATTATTTATGTAAATGTATTAAAAAAAACTTTAAAGTATGCTAAATATTAAACCTTCTGCGTGTCCATTAAATAAGATAATTTAACAAGACTGACACAGTGTACTTACAAATGGATAAAATTAGGACTTCCTGTTGCTATGGGTGACAGATGATGTGTTGCCACGGAGTGAATAAGATTCTCATTAAGTCCTCTGTAAAACAAAAAGAAGGTCATTTCCAAGGTCATTTCATAGGTTTCAAAACTGATTCTCAGTGCAACTAATCCATAACTTTTCCCTAAACTAAGAATCAATCTTTTAATTAATACAAAGTGTTATTTCAAAGTATTATACAAAATACAGTTTGCACATATTACTCAAATAAATTTATGATATACTCCTAAAGACTCACATCCTATAGCCCTCTTGAATCTGACAAATATCTCTTCAAATAAGCAGCCACCTGATTTCATTTTAGTTTCAAAATTTACAGAAAATTTTTTGGTCAGTGTGTATTAAATATATTTGTACTAAATATGTCACACCAACCATATAATCATCTTGAAATGTTTTAAACAAGGCCTACAGGCCTAATGCGAACCTGTGCATTGGGAAATACACCAGGTATAATTCTTCAATGCTTGACCATTACTTTTCATGTATATGAACAATGCAAGTACTAAAAATTTTGAATAAGAAACAATTACACAAACATCACTGCTGAAATTCTGGCATGGGTGCACACAACACTAAAAAGATTGTAGCTGGCACCACCAGTCTTGTATACAACGAAGCTATCAGAGATATATACATATGCCCAATTTCAGACTGATATATCAAACCCCTCCTGAGAAAAACGCAGGGACACACACTGTGCAAAAGTCATTGTAGGTGGTGTCACCTGTCTTGTGAGCGAGAAAGCCATCAAAGACACATGGACAGGTCAAAATATTAGGCCAATACATCAAACTTACCTTGAGTCTGATGCATGGGGCTGACCAGGCTAAGGTGAGATAGGCTGTTGCCCTGAGTGAACTGTGACAAATTTCTTGCTCAGGTTACTGCACTGAGTGAACTCATGACCTGCACCTGGCTAGACTGAGTGAACTTTTGACCTGTACCTGGCTGCACTGAGTGAACTCTTGACCTGTTGCATAATCTGACACAGTTGGCAGTTTGCCAAAGCAATAAATAGAATGCAGCTACTGCACTGAGTAAACTCCTGACCCATACCTGGCTGCACTGAGTGAACTCTTGACGTTTTGCCTAATCTGATACAGTTGGCAGTCTGCCAAAGCTATAAATAGATCCAGACTGACCTCTAGCCTATTGCCAAATCTGAAATAGTAGCCACACCATTGCATAAGCTCATGCAGGGGCCCTGCCCTGAGGGACTTTACACATATGAAGTGATCACATGGTGCCCATGAGGTGTTCACATGTCACCCATGATCACATGCCTTGTGCTTGGCTGCACTGATTGAACTCTTCACCTATATCTGGCTGCATTGAATGAACTCTTGATCTGTTGCCAAATCTGAAACAGTTGGCAGTTTCTCAACCTATTTAAAGATAAGGATTCAATCTTGGCCTGTTGGTATATCTGTTTACTCATACTGAAAGACTTTGGCTAAATTTTTTTTTCAAGCCGACATATTCATAAACTTTTTATCAAAATATCTAGAATAATAAAAGATGACCAATGACCCCCGTACAAAAAAAGGTCAATGCAGGTGGCACCACCAATACCTGAATTTCATATATGACTCATGTGACAAACACCAGCAAAAAATTTGGTGATGATAGCTCTGGCCATTTCTGAGACTGTCATTTTAGTATGCTTTTTTGGACAGATGACTAAGTTCAACTTCCTGTAACTCAGCCAAATTTCACCAAACTTGAACCATTGGAACAAAATTGAGGGGGATGGTATAAAAGATTATTTCTGTGAAATATTGAACAATTTGGCTTGAGTGTTTTGGAGGAGAAGATTTTTAAAGGTGTTTTTAGCTTTTTCTCTATAAAATTTAAGAAAATGCAGAATTTTTGAGATGGCTAATTTTTGCATTAAATTTAATGATGCTAGCTCCAATCATTTTCGAAATAGTATGGGTTAACATACAGAAGACAAACACTGCCACACCATGGCATTAGCTCACAGGTTCCCTAAAAAATATTACATGCATATTGAATGCAAAATTGTAATACAGATACATCTCACTGATGGCAAAATCTTGAATTAATTTGACAATGGATACCAATTATTTATAATCCATGTACAGCCGTCTTTATATACCCATAGAGAACTGTATACCTGTGATTGTAAACATTGCCTGGCATGAGGAATATCTAAACATCATAAATCTACATTTTTCAAAAGCTTTAAAAAACATTCTTGTCAATATTAACCATAGATAACCTGAAATCTAAATGTCAAGAGGCATGATGTAATAAATGCTGATAAACTGTTGCCAGTCTAGATGTATCTGCTTCACACAGCTATAATATATGGTAAAATGAATCAATTCAATCTTTATAATTCAGCCAAAATTACTTCTTTGGAACCATAAAAGACAATTATTATAAGAATTATTCTGGGGATTATTCTTGTGAAATATTAAACAAATTGGCCTCAGCAGCGGCAGTCAAAAAACGTTTTACAGGTTTATAACTCATATGGGAAAATACAGCAAAATGGCTAAGTTAAGCTTCCCATAACTCAGCCAAAAATCACTGAACCAAAACCATTTGAACAAACTTGAATTATCAACATCTAAGGATAATTAATGTTTGAGATTTAAGAATTTGCCTCAGTGGTTTTTGAGGAGAAGATCTTTGTAGCCACTGAGCTAAAATGGGCTGTTACAGCATATGACTAAATTCAGCTTCCCATAACTCAGCAAAAAGTCACTGAACTGAGACCATTTGAACAAACTTTAGAAAGCACTAGCTTAGGATCATTTCTGTGCCATAATAAACTATCTGGCAATTTGGAGAAGAAGATTTTGTAGCCGTCAGTATGATACAGGCACTGATGACCCCCATACAAAAAAGGCCGATGCAAGTGGCGCCACCAATACCTAAATTTCAAATATGTCTCATGTGAACAACATTGGCATAAAATTTGGTGATGATAGCTCCAGCCGTTTCTGAGATTGTAATTTCAGTCTGCTTTTTTGGACAGATGACTAAGTTCAACTTCCTGTAACTCAGCCAAAAATCATTGAACTAATACCATTCGAACAAACTTGAGAAAGATTGTTCAAGGAATCATTTCTGTGAAATATTGGACAATTTGGCTGAACAGTTTCGGAGAAGAAGTTTTTTAAAGCTATTTTAGCTTTTTCCCTATAAAATCTAAGAAAATGCAGTTAGCCAAAAAATAAGCAAAACCCGATATAGTTTTTTAGATGACTAATTTTTTGCATAAAATTTCATGATGCTACTTCTTGCGGTTTTCAAGATAGTATGGGTTAACGTACAGACGACGGACAACAGACGCCGGACTACGGACGCCGCCAAACCGTCGCATAAGCTCACAGGTTCACTAAAAATTGACATTTTACTTAAATTCTGAGTCAACTGTATGATTTTAAAATTATTAAAGATACAGATCCAGTTCAAGTCACTGCCTTGGTTTTCAATGCATTTACTTAATAACTTAATTCAGGAGACATATTTATTAGAAGACAACAATATTCAAAGGTGATAGAGGTCAAAGTTGTAAAGGTCAAAGGTTATGCTTACAGGTACTCCAGATCTGGCATGTTGTGTAGAGAATCCGTGGGGATGTAGGTCAACTTGTTTCTGCTAAGCCCTCTGAAAAAATGATAAGGTCAAAAGGTCAAAGGTTAAGCTTACAGGTATTGTAGGTCTGTATATGTTGAATAATCCCCTAAAATATGCCACACAAATAGCACTACATGATAAAAGAATATTCAAGTGTAAAATATTTTTTATATATTTAAAATATATCTTTCAAACCTAATCAGCATAATTACATTAGCCACAAATGAACTTGTGAAAATCAGCATTAATAGTTAATATATATTTCCATACATTAATTTATAAAAGTTAAATTGAAGAAAGCACAATGTTAAATGCAATATATACTGAAAACCCTGATAAAGTGTGAAACTGGAACAAGTTTTAAGAAACTTAATTGTTTTTCTAACCCATTAGATTCAATATATATCATTCAGGATAGGTATTTGTTATCATCATAATACTCACAGGAACTTGATCTTGCTGTTGGAGAAGAAGTTGTTGGGAATCCAGTCAATGTCATTGTCCATCAAGGCCCTAGAATAAGGAAAAAAACATGGGGGAAAACAAGCCCCTGAAAATGCATTGAAATATTTCCCAGTAAAACTTAAGAAAAACTGCCAAGGAAAACACAAGGTATAATAGCCAAGATAAACTGAATAGAAATTAAAAATATTCTCAAGAAAAATACATGAAGGAAACGTTTTGATTTTACAACTTTTAATCCTCTCCATGTATAAACCAATGTGAACTTATTTCTCATAAATGATCAAACCTGATGTACTCACATTTGATTAAACATTTTTTCTTCTGAAATACATTTAAAAGTTAGGTAAAAGATTATAAATTCTTTTAGAAATAATCCATAGACAATACATAAGAAAAAACTGCCATAAGGTTTTTTTAATACCACTTTTTACCAGAATATTTGTTACACACATTCTTCTTATAAGATACTTACACATGTGTTGTAGTAGTTGGCCAGTTTATTATGGTAAAATTGTGCATGAAAAACTTTATGTTGTTGTGACCAAGACGTCTGAAACACAAATACAGAAGAATCAGTCAAACTGGAAGGTGCCTTTTCCAACGCTATCGTGCTAAAATGTTGCTAAAATTAAACACCAAAATATTGGACAAGAAAATTCCCCATTTCTAATTTCTGAGAAAACATTCTCTGAAGAATATAAAATACTGAACATCTGTGAATTTAAAATTTACAGATAAGTATGCAGGTTAAAATAATGTGCAATATTCAGATGCCAGTTTTACAAGTGGTGGTCACTTTTTCAACAAACAAAAACAATTCTCACTGCACCAGCCTCCTCAAAGGATCACAACATTATAGTCTCTTCAGGAAACACAATTATATGTTTCTCTGCAAAGGAGGTTATAAATCAACCTGTGCTTGTTTCTGGTTTGTTGGATTGTTTGTCCAAAAAAATACCAAACAAATTTTGTTGAGTGTTTCAAACATGACAAGGGATTACCCTATTGAATTATGTTACAGATCCTGTTAAAGGACAGATTGGATAGGATTTTTTAGGCATAATATTACAACAACTGAATTATTCTTCAACACAGCAACATGCTGTAATCTGTCAATTTTCACACTAAAGGCTCAAGGATTTGGAGCAGCAAGTGCAGTAGAGCAGGTACGATTATATTTTGCCGAGGAATTGGATACAGGGCTAGAGCCAGTAGGACTGTTTTGCCAAAAGACTGGGTCTCAATGACCATGTTCTGGCTACAGTTTAGCACATTCTTGAAGGTCATGGGAGGACTTGGTAGGCCTTTACCAAAGGAGAACATGAATAAATGTGGGCAGTCATGAGGGGTTCACATTCTATTTGAAATGTTCAAAGAGTATGACCCTTGGTACAAAAGTGTGGACCTCTTGACAGCCTGGATACCATAGGTAAATGTAGATATCAGTGGAAGTACCATATTGAGGAGATAGTAAACACTGGAAAGAAAGGGGCCTATCTATCTTCTTCTACAGCAAGCCACGTTCAACAGTGTGAGAATGTGCTTTTTAACCTTGGCAGTGCTGTAGCAGTACCACAGATGAACATGAAATTACATTGGGGGGGGGGGGGGGGGGGGGAGGATGCTGCGAGCATCATGAGAATGCCATCTACAATTGCATCATTGTTCATTCCTGACAAGGCCATGTTCTGGCTGAATGATGAGACACCATGGTATGTGAGACCTTGGCTTTAGCCGAGGTATGTGCTCTCTTGAGTGCCTTCAACTCAGAACTGTACTTACAGTCTTTCCACAACAGTATTTGAGATATCAGGAAACTGTCTGCAACCTGTCCTGTGTATAGTCCTGAAATTAAAGTGAAAATTTAACAAGAGTTTAATTTTCTAACAGCACATGATTGTCATTGGTCAGCCTTAGACACTGTACTGGCTGGTTTTTACAGAGACAGAGCTTACCTGTCTGACATGTTAAAAAGTCATAAAAAAGAATTTGGTCTTAATATTAAAAGGATTACTTAAATTCAATTTTGATACATAAAGGACCAGTTTCAGTAAAATAACATTTGCCAAACATTAAACTAAAATAGAGGGATCATGCGGCTGCAGCAAATGTCATAACAGTGGACTCTTATGTTCAGATTCATGTAACATACCTTGATCTATCATCTATGATCAACTTTACACTTTGAAAAAACTATTTTCTATACTTTAACATTATAATATGTTGGCGTAGCATGACCTCAGGTTATTGTTATATCATGAAATAAATAACTTTAGCAGCTTGAAAAATAGATTTTCCCCCCATAATTTATAGCATGATTATTTGTTGAATATTACATTGATGAAATTAATAGCCTGGTTGATCACACAGCGATGTTAAGGTCATGATATAACTATGAGGCCAAGGTCACTAAATAAAATTAAAGGTCATCACATTTACTTACAGCATTCGCAGATTGGTCAGAGCAGCAAATGTGTTATTCCCGATGACCTTCATGTTATTAAGCTCAGTCAGCTCACTGTTAAGTAACAAACAAAAACTCACAATGACGAAGTGGTGTGATTGACATTCTCATGATACGCAGTGGATACATTCTACATTAATATGATGTTATTATAAGACTTTTTTCTCTTCCAGGATGGTATAGGTTCATCCTTCTGTGTGTGTGTGTTCCTTTATAACATAACTCATACAATCATGAACAGGATCTCATGAAATTTACAGAGCATTTAAAAATGGAACAAGGAAGATCAAATTAATTTTTTGTGTGGATCTGGCACATTATCCAGATTCAAGAATGTAATCAAGAAATATTCCCAAATGTAGAATCAATTATGCATGCATGAACCTGGGAATATAGGCTGAATAAATTAATGTAAACACGGGCTGGGGAGCATCCCACAATAGGGGACCCCCCAAACATACACCCAGGGAAGGCTTGCATTCCTCAGAATGCAGATTTCTAGTCTATTCCTATTTATGTATTTAGTTTGAGAGTTATTTAGGAAATTATAAGAGCTATAATCTGTTCCAGTACTTGCCATGTGTTCCTCTGGGATAATTTTTTTTATAAGTCTGTATAAACATTTGAGTCCCAAAGTATGCACCAACTACCTGAGTGAATTTGTATGAGACAAATAATCCAAAATATATAACTAAGCAGTCTACCCTCTTTGCAACAAGTTCATCCCAGAGAACTGAGATATGAACCATTATTACATCAACTATTCCAGCTGAGGACATCAGTAAATCACCTAAATCACACCAGACTGACATATATGATGTCCATATTGTCTAACAAACAGTTCTTGCAACCATTAACATGGAAAGTCTCCCAGAAAAATCCCATCAAGATTCTATCAACATATGAATTTAGACAGACCCATGTGTCAATTTTAAATCAGCAAAGTATAGTTGTGATGCTGAGGTTTTAAGAACATAATGAATAATTCATATTGTTACTGATAAAGGTGTCTGTGGCACTGACATGTACATTAAAGATTTATAATGATTAAATGATGAAATACTCACATTTCTGTCACAGACGGATTGAAGGACTTGTCCGTAATATTAACAATATTCTTGTTTGAAACATGCCTGAAAAGAAATGAGACTTTTAAAGCTCATAGTAGTAATGTATATAAAGGAAAAGGAAACTTCATTCTGTAGGAGAATTTTTAAAATGTAAATAAGGTTCAGTTCTTCTTTGATCAGACACAACAGATGAGCAGAAATCTTGAATTCATTTATGTTACCACCAGTAGATGGCAGCACTATGTGAACATGGTGTCTTGTCATTGATGGTGAAAGCATATTTTGTTTTGAAGTTTTTACAAATTCCAAGGTCCAACATGACCTGTTTTGAATTCCAGAAAGGTAACCTGCTTTAATACCAGATAATACCAATTACATCCTAGTAAAAAAAGTTTTCAACAGATTTGTCTTATTCTCATGGGCAACACATGGAAAATAATATTCTTTACAAATACTACATCACAATTACTTGTACTGAATTTATGTCACACCATTTCTGAAACTCTTGATACCTACATTTCAGTTTAATTTTGTTGCATTTCTTGGATAATTAACTATATCTATTATTTCCTTGGTGCTGTCATAGCACTTTTACAAAAGATTGGCCAATGCTTGGCCAAGGGTTTAAATGTTGCAATACTGGGACATGAAAATTATTGCAAAATTAAAACCTTCATGAATAGTACCTGTATGGTGAAACTGCAAAAAAATGAATCCTCATTAAATAATGTAAAAGGAAAAATCTTAGCATATTGTTTAAAAAGCACTCATACAATGCCAGATAGGTATTAAGCATAATGTGCTGAAAGGTTACAAAAGACATAAAAATATGTATTCACTTAAAGCAGTTTAAATGATGTACAGTTTTGACATTAAAAGCAGTTTGAGCGACTTACAGTTTTGGTCCATTGCAGCCAGTGAGGATTTTTTTAACATTATCGCACTGGCAGCCCCCTCCACACCGCTCGTAGCCGTACACGCTGTTGTGGTAATAGTAGTTGTTCCACAACTGGGAACCTGGCGTGTTCCAAAATCCCCAAAACTGGTCATTTCCTGCCAACAGAAAGTAAATCGTACACTGACATTGGTGATAAAGAAATAAGTGACCCATGGGTCACGGAGCTCAGCTGATCGTGATTGGACTATAAATGTTTCTCCACTGTGATACTATATCGAGTCAATAAAGCTTAAGAATATCATGGACATGTTTGGCTATTATAAAGGAATGTAATGTAATATGTGAGTAAATGATAAATGAAATTACCTGACTGATGGATTAATAGAGTAAAATATAGTGGTTTATTTTTTATTTATTTAGGAGGGGTTGAAAATTGTGATATATTTGAGCAAATATGAATGCAATGACAGCAGTAATAAGCAGTAGTAGAATGATGATAAGGCTATTTGTTGAAGGATCTAAAGTGTATGGTAGCCTGCAAGCTTCCAATTTGACAGATATGATGTTATGATTAACTATGCTGATGAAGTGATTTATAAATTTGTGACTGTATGACACAATATCTCTTTAGTCTTGACAAGGTACATTATTGTGATGCCCACTATGTCTACATATTACACAATATTGACATAATTTCTGGCATGTACATAGGTACCTATGGATGAATAGTTATACAAAATATTAAAGTATGAATATATCTGATTCATCTTGTTCTTGCTTACTGAGGCTGACTTTGGGATGGGGTTTGGAGAAGGGAAAAGTGAGGGCAGCACGAAGGTGGATGTAGAAATATTCTATTGTAATGTTTTTCATTTATATAAGAATATGAAAAGCTAAGAGGAAAGGGGCCCTCCTACTTGGTTATAGTAAAGTTCTAAATATATGATTGCAAACTAATACTCTGACAAGACTGTCATGAAGAAAAACAGTAAAAGTTTTGAGATACTGTGATGCATATGAAAATTTACAGATGGACAGGCAAGTGGACAGAATGGACTTTATTTCACTTTCAAGGAAATAATGCATTTAAGTTTATATATAAGCCTATTTTTTTAAGCATATCCACTTTTTCCATTAAGAAGTTTTTATCTGAATCATTTTTTTATTTACAGGTTTTGTAAATTTTTAATAAAAAAAACTGAAAATATAAGTTAAAATATTAGAATTGTTGCAAAAGTTGCAATCATCATATATCCAGAGTGTAGCTCATATTGGGTCATATTATGCAAACACATATATTTTATTATTTTTAAATCATAAATGTTTAAACTGAATTTAAAAGAAAATAATGCCACAACATGGCATCTACAAGAATATTCCTTGAATCACAATTAAAAAGTTTTGCACATTGGAGTTTTCAGTACATGCTTAATTTTATTCATCAAAATAAAATAAAAGATTCAGTAAATTTGATAAAATAAAACATCTTTTTAAATAAAGTATACACACTGTTGGTTGAATGAGGGACAAACAATATCATTGTGCTAATTACTATCCCAGTTTTAATTTATTACTGGAATTAATAGTCAATTTCACACCTGGTGAAGTTTTTCTCTTCTGAAGTAAGGAATTACTTATCTGATGAACATCCACACTTTCATAGCAATACACCACTTTGTAGACACAATTAAATGTACACTTTAATCATTGTAACCCTGGTGGTACAATACAAAATCTGAAATGTAGCATAGCCTAGAATAAGAATGAATCAAATACAGAAAATAATAACATTCATCTAGTTTATACACCATCTGGGGGGGGGGGGGGGGAGTGCAGGGCAGAGGGGAAGCCTGCTGGTAGTGGCCAAGCTGAGCCAAGGCAAGCTGCCTGGGGTGGGTTACATAATGAAAGTGAAGGCTGTACTACTAGGTGGGCTAGATGTAAACAACACTTGACATGGTGTATAAAAACCTGAATAAAAGCTATTCTTTCCAATCAATTTCTTTGAAATTTCAGATTTTAAAAGATTAAATCCTTATGTATATATGCTGTGAAAATTAAATCAACAGTGCCAAAGTTGGACAAAATTTAAGGTATTGATTTTTTATTTATGCTAATAACTTGAAAAATTTGCAAAATTCAGATCTAATTTTTGGTAAACTATTGAATCTTGATTAAATAAAGTTATATTCCTGAAAAAAAGTCTCTAGGTTCAGCAATTCTCATTTTAGGTGAGTAAATATATTTCCTGATTTTTTTAAAAACTGCATTTTATTTAGGCCCATAACTTCAAAATAATACCCAATACTGACCTAATTTTTGGTATTTTAATAGAAAATGTATGAAAGAATGTGAATACTAAATACTAAAGGCAGCCTTGAAGTGTAACAATGGCTTTTTTTTTGGAAATCAGAGGTTTTTCCTTAATATCTTGAAGGAACGAAGTCCTAATGACCCAATTTTCGGTATGGTAGGAGATTTTGGGGACATCTAAAATTATGTCAACAGCCTGGGGAGCATAGAGATGTGCACTGAATGACCTACAGTCATCAAAGTGGACTGCTTGACAATGTAAGGGAATACAACAAGAGTCTCCAAAAAATTCAATAACTAGCCTAATTTTGCAGCTTTTATTTTCAAATTTCAGATTTTAACAGAATAAATCCTTATGTGTACATGCTGTGAAAATTAAATCCACAGTACTTACAGGAAAAAAACGTGCCGTGGCCAAAGTTGGGCAAAATTTAAGTTACCAATTTTATATTGTTGCCAATATTTTAAAAAAATTAACAGATTTTGATCTAATTTTTGGTATACAATTAAATTTTGATTAATTATAGTTGTATTACTGAAAATAAGTCCCTACCTTTAACACTTTTGGTCTTAAGTGACCAAATATCTTCCTGATTTTTTTACAAAGTCCATTATGTTTGGGCCCATAACCTTTTTAAATTAAATAATACTGACTTAATTTCTGGCATGTACATAGGAAATATATATAGTAATATTTATGGTAAATATGAAGAAAACCAGATAAGTGGTTTTGATATTAGGCAGTCCTGAACTGTAAAAATAGATGTCTAATAAAAAATTGAGGTTTTTCTTTAATATCTCAAAGGAATGAAGTCCTATTGACCCAACTTTCAGCATGAAAGGAGATTTTTGGGACATCTAACTGTATGCCGAATTTCAGATTCGTATGTCCAACGGTGTCGAAACGTGCCAGTCTTACGGACGGACAGACAGACGGACAGACAGACGGACGGAGGAAAGACTATGGACCATGACTATAGCTCAGATGACTTATAGTCAGCTGAGCTAAAAACCCACCCAAATAAATATAAATATCTGGCATCAGATGTTCCATCTGACATGACCAGGCAATGAGCATACCATATCTAAAACAAACTCCTCAAGAGTCCTCCCACAGTGGTAATACACAGCAGTCTTTCAAGTTCTCCTTTGTTTAAACCACTGCTTTGATGCAATGTTTTTAGTCTTATTACCAGGACTGGCACAGCGTGAGAGCAGGATGACATGGAATTAAAACTTGGGGAGTCAGATGCACAAAGCCATACCACTCTCTCATTGGTCCAATCACAATTGTTTTCCCTGTGCGACCCCTGGTGGTGAAACCTGGAGAATCTTGCTATACAGAGCAGCAGCTAAAACAAAGGAGACCTGGAATGACTGCAGTAGAACTCTGACTCATATATATATATGAACATACAAAATTCCAAAGAAATTATTTACTTCTGATTTATATTCATTATTGCTGACATATTGTACAGTAGCAGTGAAAGTAGACAAAAAACACAAAAAAAAGATGACACTTCAAGTCAAGTATAAAGTCAAGTGTAAAAAATTGTCCAAGATCTTTAAGCTTCTGATTCACTAGGTTAGAGTAATAATGGTCATCTGGAGACTCTATGAACCTGCATTAGTAGTTTTGATTTCCTGTTTTATTTTGCTTCATCCAACTAATAAAACAAGACAAATATTTAAATCTTGCTTTGACTTGCTGTGATTTACTCCAGTGAAATTATAAGAATTTCACGATCTGGAAAGACTTGTCTGAAAGCTATGTACACTTGAAGTATATATGAAACAGAGTAGAGCTTGGACCCTTCAGACTGAATAGAACTTCTAGAAGCATTTTACATTTAATGAAAAAGTGAACATTTATTAGTGAAATTGCATTTGGAATTAAAAACTAAAAAAGACAAAAGCGTATCCCATCATTGTAATTTTTCTCTTTTCCTCAAAAACGTTGAAAATTTTATTCTAATGTATAATTTTTCAATTCAGTTCTGTAAAAATTAATTTTATCTGTAATTTTAATATAAAATTAAATATAATTTACAGAATAAAAATAATTTTACTAGAATGATCTGATGATGATGTCTCAATTCGCGAGTACCTTGATGTCATCAACTATTGTAAGCAAACGAAGATATTAACACAGAATCAGCATTAAACATTTAATATGTAATTTTGGTATTAGTATCGTCTATTTTCAAGAGGAACATATAAAATGGTAATGATTTCTTTTGCCCGAATAAAGTGAATGCCTCAGTTGCCGCTCACTCGTCTGTATAGCTGTAGACCTGATAATTAGCGTAAAAATGTCAACACCACGATTAAAGACAGTTTGAATCGCTATTCAAGACAGTTCAGTTAAGGTACAAGACACTTAGTATTATCCCGTCATTGTGTCTTGACATGTCTTACACATTTTGTCGAGTGATTTTACCTGTAGCGTAGTTAATCCCGTAAGCGTTATACCGAGTGTTCCAGTACTCCGGGGCCTGCCAGTTTGGTGTTGCTGGCGCCCCCTGCAGGAGGAACACCAGTGCCAGGAGAGCAAGCCCCGTTAGGCGCATGCTTACTCGTCTTCCCGCTTCCTGACACCCCTGAAACAAACAAAGAGATTTTCAGCTGAAAAATGTATATGGTTGAGATCAGGGCCTTAGGGCAAAATACTGTCCGATACACCCTTTGTTTAGGAAATATTATTTTATTGCATGTTACTTGCTAACATCATTTTATGAAACTCTGGGTCCCAGACAAAATAGTAATTAAAGAAATATGAAGCAATAGTGTTTTTCACAACGAAATGCAGACCTCAAGTCTGATGAGAGGTAAAAATCTAGTGTCCAAATCCATGGTATCCAACTTTTGAACAACTATTTCATCATTTTTACCGCAACGTACAAGGTATATTTATATTTGATTGTGTATGATGTTGTATAAATATTAATTTTGTAAAAAAAAAAATGGGTGATTGTAACTTGTAGTTTTTTTTTTGGAAAACCATGAATGTGTTTTTCCAAAGCTTTGTCAACTCCGTTACGAGTGTATAGTGGTGACATCTACTGTAGTATAATAAAAATTAATTGTTTAGACGATCACATTCACTCTTTCATGTGAACACATACAGAGGAAATGGATGACCATTCTTTGCAATTTTCTTGAATAACCTGCTGTAAAGGTATGTATTTAAATTCTCAGATCACCTTTGTTACCCCAATTGCATTAAAAGCATATATATAGAAACTGTTTATATTCATGAGTCCATGACACAACACGGGTTTATCAGTATCTCATCAATCATCATATTCATTCCCTTTTAATTCTGTACCATGTGGTGTCTATGGCTGGTCATACATTAAAAATTCATCAACTCTGTTACATCAACTCATGATAAGTATGGTACATTTCTTTCCAGACTGGCAAACCACACAAACGTACAAATATTCACATTTTTTCTCCTGGCCTGTTTGAGCCGGGTCCTTTTGGTGGAACGAACTTTTTTTAATCGCGGCACGGCAAGGGAGCCCCAGACAGCATCGTGGGCGCACATATGTTAAAACGCACCGCCGATGGTATTGTCGCGAAGGGAAAAGATATTTCTGATGCAAAAAAAAAACCTGTATGATATTTTGATTGACAGTAGAGCAACTTCTGTGGATTTTCACTACATTCCTGAAACCGAAATTCTGAAAAAAAGAGAGAATACTGAAATATATACTCCTGCAGCCAAAAGCATCATGAAAGATTATCAAGTCTGGTTTTGACAATAATAAGATTACTACCAGAGTTCTTGGCTGTTTCTGCCTTTGGCCAACCTTGTGCTCATGTTATAATGGAAAGGAAATGTCGCTATCCAGTCAGCTTGAAGAATCAGTTTGGCTTATCTTTGTGGTACACTTACGACAAAATCATTGCCATTACAGCTGATCCAGAACATAAATCTAAAAGACAGGTAACTCTATATATTACAACCTGGAAGCAGTGCTTGACTTACATAGGCTAGTACCACGTTAGCTGTCCATGAACACTGACATGCTAGCTGCAAGTGGGTTGCCAATACTGGCAGCTGTAGCTGTATGAGTTTTTTATTCAGGAAATTCATCATGTATTAATATTGTATGTTCCATGTTACTGTTAGTGTTGCACCTGTTTTTATGAGAGAAGAACATTCATACTGCATCTGTTCAATATATCAAAGTAGAATAAAAAGTTATAGACTTGTAATCTTCCTTTTTATTAAAAAAAACAATGTTACTAGACATAGACAAGAGTTTGTTTCGTTGTACTGCTTTACTTTTTTATTCTGGTAATTTCAATAGTTTGTTAAGATTATTTTAAAAGTTTTCCATTGAAGAACAGTTATCAACTCCGTTACAATTAAGATGTTTTTTTAAAGTTCTCGTCTGCATCTTACAAAAATAGATTTACTGAAGGTGATAAGGAGTTCGTGCAAAGTTATATTCGTCATAAAATGTCTAAGAAAATAAAGAACAAATGGTGGCCATATGGTATGAGAAGATGTGTCCTTGACACAGCGTCACATTAGTGAAACGAGAACGGTAAGGTTATATTCAAGTTAACAACTCCGACTTCCATTTTATTGTTTTCTAGAATCATTGTTTTTTATAAACTATAAGAGTTCTGTTTTTGGTTATTGCTGATATTTTTATTAATTTGATTGTTTAATTTATTACAACTGTTCGAATAATAATATAAAAAATCAACTCCGTTTCAGATAGAGATCTTCGAAGCCTTAGTTAAATTTTACTTTACATAAATTCATACATAGGACGGTGTAAAGACCAACCAGCAGCTACTCATGTGTTAGCTGGTGGATATAATTAATTCAAACGGGCATAAATATATAGGTTAAGCTTAATTTGTCCAGCCCCTTTGAACCCCAGAAGCTACGATCCGTGAATTCCAGCAAATAAAGTGTTAAACATAAATAACAATGATGGAATCCTATCAAGAAGTATATTTACCTTTCTTTAGAATTTTTCATAAACCTATTTTTTGTAGAATAATCAATGGAAGTACAGCTTTTTATATGTATTATCAATGAACATATTGAAAAAAAAGGCTTGGAACTGAGTGATCATTGCTGTTTTTATAAGTATTTTCACCCGTCGAAACGAGGTTGGTACAAGTGAAAACAATTTGTTGTTGTTGTTGTTTCAAAAGCCTAGCGTATCAAATCTTACTCATGTGTTAGCTGGTGGATATAATCAATTCAAACGGGCATAAATATATAGGTTAAGCTTAATTTGTCCAGCCCCTTTGAACCCCAGAAGCTACGATCCGTGAATTCCAGCAAATAAAGTGTTAAACATAAATAACAATGATGGAATCCTATCAAGAAGTAAATTTACCTTTCTTTAGAATTATTCATAAACCTATTTTTTGTAGAATAATTAATGGAAATACAGCTTTTTATATGTATTATCAATGAACATATTGAAAAAAAAGGCTTGGAACTGAGTGATCATTGCTGTTTTTATTAGCATTTTCACCCGTCGAAACGAGGTTGGTACAAGTGAAAACAATTTGTTGTTGTTGTTGTTTCAAAAGCCTAGCGTATCAAATCTTAGAAAAATATTTAAATCATACACAGTTCAACATTAATTACATAATTTTTATTTTTGGAAATGAGAAACCAAACGCGTCAAGGTGAGAGTTTTTTCTTCTTTTCCTTTTTTAAGCGTTTCATGGAATGGCACTTCTTTATCAAGAATGTACCATTAATTGTCAGTTTCGTTATGGCCACGTGGATCGGTACTGGTATTATGCTGAGCATTTCTATTCTATTTTAAGACCGTAAAATGACCGTAATCGTATCAGTTTATCTTCATTTGTTTCATCTAGTGTTCTGAAAACTCTTATATGTTCATCAGTTTGCTGAAAACTGGTGACGCCATCTGTATTTTTGTCAAATTTTACGCCTTTTCCTCCATTTTTTAGACTTCGAAATTACAGCAGTGATATGAGTTTCTCAGCTGTTTTCATCTGGAATCTCTATTGAAAGTTCTCAAATATGCATCGATCATAAATAATTTTATCAGTTCCTGAAAGCTGGTGGTGCTACCTGAATTTTGTTAGACTGCTACATTACAGAATTGATGTCAGTTTTTCAGCTCTAGGTTAACCTCATGTCCTGGCTATTTCTATCATAGATAACGACTGATGTCAACACATTTTTTAACTTTCACACAATTCACCTGTATTTCTCGGACTGTCAAATTACAGCAGCATATCTGAAACCTGGATGTGCAAAAGGAAGCAAATCGTAATCATTTATTAAGAAAGTCCCCATGAAACCTCATATAAGGTAACGATAGCCTTATATTCTGCAAGCTAATTGTCAGAAATGTCCTTTGCTCTCTTAAACAAAGTAGGAAATGTTCAATCATGATTAATATCTCAATCACCCGTGCTTAACCTGGCTAGTATCGCATATATAGTCATCTTCTACCCAATGTCTACCTACACATATCAATTAGGTCACTATGACCTTATTCTCATATATTACAGGCTTATAAATGTATGGTGCCCTCAGGACAACCAGTACCAAACACATAAATGTACAAATATAGTATAGCATCGTAGCAACAACTAACACTTTGTATTTTATCATCTCCGCAAAAAAATGATTGCTATATACATATATGACACCATATTTACAGGTGTATGTATATTTTTCTAACATGTAGTTGATTTTAAAAGTTTGCCCTGATTCGTATGGTAAAATGGTGATAATGGAGTATAAATACACCGGTACACATACATGTAATATTCGTAAATTTATGAAATTGAATTTCTTCTAAATATATATAAAGAAATAAATGTTTGATGTGTTGGTGTCCCAACAGTACTCACATTTAAATAAGAACAATTTCCTTGGTTTTACTGGGAAAGAGTCTTTCTGGCAAATATCGCCTTCTTGAATTCGAGGCAGAAGTATTTCTTTTTAATTAAAGAACACGAATGAATATGGACAATAGTTACGAGTGCCCCCAGAAATGAGTAAAGGGGGGCTAAATTTTTAATAATAGGCCTACGCTTTTTTCAAAGGGACCTCTATCTCCACCAGATATTTTGCTGCGCTATTCTCAGTTAAAGGTCACATGGTCCAGTTTATTGAAAAATGTAATACATGTATGTCGTAAAAACACATCGAGTTCTTATTTAGACAACTTTTTACAATGCAATAAAGCAATATCACCTGATGTTCATCATAAGAAGATGTGACAATAATACCCATGAATCGTTTAGTATCCCGTTTTCTCGGATATGTTACATAGCCATATGGGTCTATAAGACTATAACATCGTGCGATGAATGAAACGCCTCTTTTGGTCTCAAATCAACTATATTGTATCATGCCTGATGCCTGATTGGCCCTGATTATACCTAATAGTAGTACCTGTTAGGGGTTGTTTCATGATTTCTCTAAAATACACAGATATCAGTTTATGACTGTTCAAACAGGCTGCAGTACTCAGTGTATTTTTATTTAATACTTTTTGTGGTGGTAACCGCCTCCAATTTTTTTAATGCTAACTTAACCACGTATATGTACACCTGCAGAAATCCATTCCGGTTTTGGACTTCGTGACAGGGCAGTATCACACGCTTCCTCTAATTGTATATCCTGGCGTTAACCAGGTCCGGTGACAACTGCACCTGCAGGCCCTTGGTGCGTAATCGTCCCCATTGTTGGGTCTTACCATCGAGGAACCCCGAAAGACTCACTCGTTTGTGACACAACCGTTTGGCACGGCATCACCCATCACCCTGGGTGGGGGCCCACCGTGAAAAATTTCACCGCCTTGGTTGAAATTCGAACTCACGACCTCCCGGCTTTGAGTCCTGTGCTCTACCCCTGAGCCACTGAAGCCGGTTTACTTAGTGTATTTTGTCATCACATAGCCATCTATTATTATCCGACTCGTGGCTACAAAGTGTTACAGAATAATCATAAAGAACGTATATAATCATGATCTTCGTCAAACTGACCATTCTGTTTCTTCAGACCCCGATTAACATTCCCTTATATGACAATGTCCTTGGGTCTGGGTCTGAAAACTAGTCCTTTTGGATTTTTATACACATGTATATATCACGGGGTGAATTCATGAAGATTATATTAAATTTATTTATATTTTTTTTACAATATATAAAAAATAAAATGAAGTTGGGTGCAGAATATACAAAACTGGCACAGGCGTTTGTTTACCTCTGTGAAAAGAAATATGCATATTTATAGTGGTGATTATGGTAATACTGGAGAGTTTCCCAGTGCCAATCCGGGATCGTGAATAAAACACATATAATACCCAGACAATTTTCATGCCAAGCACACCTTACATTTATTATTTCCTGTCATATTAAAAATCTCATAAAACCTCACAAACGTTCAATTAGCTTTCCCGATTCGTTGATGTTGTGTGAGTGTGCGGTGCTTGTTCCGGCATCTCAGATGTATTATTTTTGTGCGTGTGATCACGTGATGGCGGCTGCTCCTGTCTACTCTGGGATTTGTCTGATCAATGTAAGGGTGGTGACCTCAATTATAAAATGTCAATAACTCTTGTGCTACAGAACCCCTGATGGGGCTTTTCCGAAGCCTCGTTCTGAGGGAAAATGATTATGCATCGCGTAACATCCCTAGCACATGCACATATGTCTGGCATGTAAAGGAGAATACTAAAATACGTTTTGTCTACACCATATATACACCGTTTTTGGCCAATAAATTAACATAACGTTTACATGGAGTCAACACTGACAACAGTTACACATAATAGATCCCTGTGTGCATGTGGTTTCTAATGAGTATTTGATCGATCATTAAGCGCTTGGTTAGAAAACTAAAAATACGAGAGACGTAATTGGTAACAGACATATACAGCCGTAAAGTGCGCGGTATTTGATTAATAGATGGCACCGTTTATGGGACTGTTCAAGTTTATCTTTCTCTTCAGATAAATTATCACCGATGCATTCTTATATATATATATATATATATATATATATATATATATATATATATATATATATATATATGCACCCCTTCCATTGTATTTTATTCTTATCCTTATCATCGTTTACTTTGATAATTTATAAGGTTTTATACATCCCGACTTTGCGGTAGTTTTTTCCATCAGTATTCACTAAAACCGAAACTTAAAGTTCCATTGTTTAAGCTTTCAAATAGAGCTTTCTAATTTCTAAATAGAATATACCTTTAAGGTTCTTGCTGAAACCTGAAAAAAGGTGCCCCACTTTTTCCAGTCTGAAGAACCTTTCATTGTTCCAGTAAAACTTTTTTATTCTTAGCGTGACTCGAACGAGATATTGCAGAAATACATGTATATATAAAACATCTGGATATCAATACGGCTGATTTGATTGCATCCGAAATGTGATCATTTTATCTTTACTGTTGTTGCAGCTGTATTACAATTTCCTACAATATCCAACAACCTACAACTCCGATGTTTCGATTCTTTTGGGACACTTTTTTAACTAAGCTCTCATGTAACACTTTTTCTACTGAGAGTGTTTTAATATTACAAGGTACCAAGAAAAAAAAGGGGGGGGGGTTGCGTTTCTCATTTTCTCACAAGCCTGTCTAACAGTACATCTATAGTGCATATATAAGATCACTCCAATCGATCTCAAACAAATATTTATAAACCATATACCTTTGATTAACCACAATAATAAAATAATTTGCCAACACTTCCTATTTATCTGAGATTATATCCGAAACAAATGTAAACACCAATCAATGGGGGGGGGGGGGGGGGCTTTTCACGGCAAACTGAGATTATGGCCCGCATGCAGGCAAAGTATAAATACAAGCCAAACCGCGACTACTGTTCATAATGTCCACATGAATAATAAACGTATACACAACGATATTTCCCATAAAGCCATCGATAGATATTTGTACACATTTCCAGAATACAAAATGGTTGTACATTTTCAGCAGTTTTTACAGATAGATATAATTCCATGATGGCATAATTTGCTGAGTATCAAGCGTGTAAGGCAATACCTAATTAATATTTTGGACAATCAATTGTTTTCTTCATTTGAGCAAGTATTATAAATATTCATGGTTGAAATATTTGTTATAAATCTAAGTATTATCTTTCTAACCAGTATGCCTGATTAGCGGAAATAAAAAAAAATAATCTTATAACCCTTTGGATCTTACCTGAATGTGAATGTTAACACCAGTCAGGCGCAACTGTACCTCTGGTTACAGTATTGCGCTAGTAAGCAGTTCGTATATCTAGAGCATACCTGTTAGACCATGGTAACCATACATAGAGGACAGCAATAAAAGTTTGAATGATTTGACTAAACAAAGTTGACAAGAAAAAATTTACTGCTTTGGTGAGATTGAATAATGATGGAAAACAGAGTTTGTTGTCTGCTTATATACATGTTATTAATCAAGCGAAGATTCGTGATCACTAAGAGTTGGTAAACCAAGAGCTCTACTGAAGTCATTCTGTATCAGGCAAGTGTGCTTGCATGTGTGCAGAGAGAGAGAGAGAGAGAGAGAGAGAGAGAGAGAGAGAGAGAGAGATACAGAGAGAGAGAGAGAGAGAGAGAGAGAGAGATTCATCTTAGTTTAAAAAAGGGAACATTTATGGATATGTAGAGCTTGCCGGAGGACTTTGGAAAAGTAGTTCAAATTGAATATTTCTAAGTCCTATAATTCGAAAAGGACCTTAAATTTCCTGATCACGGCAACTTGTTTTATATCCACAATATTTTAGAAAAGTAAAGCTTAATACTTCTGGTTGACTTCGAGTTAACAGCAAAGAGAGACATTAAAATATGTCACACGTGCTTGATTTTTTATTTTTTTAGAGTGTTTTCGGAAGGAAACGACAAAGATAAGGTATTCTTATCTCGGGTCGATAGAAAATCAATTGAGCTTACACATGTGTGTCTACGCTCTTTACACAGCGCTTTAACTATAAGCCTACTTCCTATATCGCGAGCGCTGTTTGTTATGACCTCGTATCCTGAATTGGTACACCAGATGGGGGCACTGTATTTTTGTCCAATCAGATGAGAGATTGTGATGGAAGACCGACCAAGCGAGAAATACACGGAGCCAATCATGATCATTTCGTTTTGAGTGACAGCTTATCGCCCCGGTAACCGTCTTAACAGGCCACAGGCTCAGAGAGCATTGCCCCAGACGTGGTTTGCTTAGGGTGTTGGGCACATAGGATGCCCGGCCGGTGAGTTGAGAATTCAAAAGAAACGTAACAACAAAGGCTGCGTGCACACCTCGCTGGCTGGTTTCAGTTCTGCAGACAACAGATACATGGCTACACTAACACAGTCATAATGTCATAACCTAATCGGTCGATGATGCGAAAGTACAGAGGGAGCAATTAAAATTCGATCGTACACTCTCATCTAGCGGCGCTTGAAGCGCAGCTATGGGCGGAGCCAGGATGCCTGTCGAGTGTCGAGTTTATTGGCATCTGGTTGGCTGCTTGTCACATCATACGCACGTTTTTTTTCAGCGGACAACGAACCGCCATCTGGTGTCTAAATATATCATAAACGGTCAAAGCTGGCAGCGTGAAAATCAGTTGCTTCTTTAGAAGCGCAAGATTTCCGCTGCCTCGGGAGCGTAATGTATGTTGAGCATTTTGAGAGAATATATATTTTATATGTTCTTCCCATTTTTAGCTCAGCTGACAATAAGTCATTTGAGCTATAGGCATGGTCCTTTGTCCGTCGTCCGTCCGTCCGTACGTCCGGGCGTCCGTCTGTTAACAGGGCATTATACAGTTAGATGTCCCCAAAATCTCCTACCACGCCAAATATGTTGGGTCAATACGACTCTGTTCCTTCGAGATATTAAATGTGGCCATTCCCATACCTTTTGAAAAAATAAGGCCTTCGTGAAGGATGTATGAAATTGTCTATCAACAACATATTTGTAAACACAGCAATATTAACAAACGGGGAAAAACGTAACCTAAGGTGGCAGGTTGCAAATATGCGGAGGTAGGAAGGTCACTTGTTGCAAAACTCCATTTGCAAAGCTCTTGCTGATCTGACTTGCTGCTCTTGTTAAATTTGTTTTATTTTGGCGGGCCCATTTATTATAAACACGTTGATATTAACAAAACAAGCAGCCTGTGATATTTACGTTTTCTGGCCTATTTTTATAAAATATCCAAGGGATTACCTTCAGTTTATAAAGATCAGATAGGTGACAGGGCCCCTTTAAGGATAAACCTCAATGTTCCATTAAAAACTAATAGTTATACTTCAAGACTGCATAATATAAAAACCACTGATCGGATACTGATCGTATTTATTATAAACATTCCTCTATATAATGGCTATGTACATACCAGAAATTAGGCCTGTATTGTGTAATAAGTTATATATCCAAACATAATGCACTTTGTCAAAACTCAGGAAATATATTTACTCACTTAACATGATAAGTTTTTAAGCTAGAGAGATTATTTCAGTATATTGAGTTTAGTTTTAATTTTATACCAGAAATTAGATCAAATTTTGTAATTTTTAAGTTATTAACAAAAAATGAAAATTAAGTACCTTAATTTGCCCAGATTTGATCAAGGTACATTTTCTTCCTGTAAGCACTGTTGATTTCATTTTCACAGCTTGTACACATTAAGATTTAATCTTTTACAATCTGAAATTTGAAACCAATTGAACAAAAAATGTAGTTTTTTTTCGAGCACCATGGTATGTATTGTTTACGTCAGGCCAGGCCGGTGGTAAGCAGTGTACTAGAGCTAGCCCTCGGCTCCCCAGGATGTTATATAATCGCTTCACTCCTGGCGAGCTCCCTCTGTCTACAGGTGAGCTGTGTCAGGCTGTCTGCAGAAACTACCAGAGAGTCTCGCGCCCCCCCCCCCCCCACCTTTCCCTTCATAAACATGGTGAATCTTATATTTTAAATGTTACATTCACACACTTTTTGATTATGAAATGTTTCCTTTCATATAACTTTTAGTTTTTTCCTTATTGCTTCATTAAATGGTTTCAGGCTACAAGTTTCATTTATTACACAGTGCAATTGGCTTGTTTTTACATGAATATTAAATTTTGTTTATGCTCATTTGAATATGTTTACAGCATTTATTTCAGTTAATAAATTAATGTTAATTATTATACTTTGGCTCATGTCCATTATACTATAATTTACCTTTTTCATTTTAGAAAGGCCATTTCCTCTTAGCTTTTCAAATGGTAATATATATGAAAAACCAAAAGAAATAAGTATATTTTGCATCGGCTAAAATTATCCAAAATTCAGCTGAGCGACGTGACCCATTGGTCCCTTGTTCTTTCACATATTCTGCAATAAAAATGACTTAGCAGCAAAAATTTTACCTGCACAGATAAGACTGCACATTTAAATTTTAATAATTTGTTTGAAATGTATGATTTTAAATTTGGTTTGGTTTTCCAGCAATATTGGAAGTGGTTGGTGATTACAGCCCCTATCCGATGCCGCCCTGTTTTATACAATCACATCAAAAATAAAACCGTCAGCTTTGTAGGTACACAAAACAATGTTATATGCAGCAACCTGAATAAAAATAAGGGTAAACATATATTTCCGAATAATTTAATTTACAGTTGATATTTTAGCTATTAATTTGTCTGGATAACAGTAATTTTACAACTTAATCCAAAGTGTATATTGGCTGGTCATTGATATGACATTCACTAGCAATCCCTTTTAACAGACGCTGTCTGGAAAAGGTCGACGAATAGAATTGAACTTTCAGAAAACGCGGATTTAGATATACCCGATACTGGTAAGTCTTGATTTTATGGTGTGTACTTCATGTCGAGTTAACTGCTATTGTCGATTTGGCTGGACAATTTTCTTAAATGTCATTAAAATGTGTGTGTGTGTGTGCTGCAGCAGTATGGATGAAAGTATTTCATTAAGAGGCTGACATCACCTGTATGTTTCAATCAAATTTTATTTTACGTTTATGTCATACATTGACACAAAATAATAAAACTATAATACTAAGATGTATATGTATAATATGAAGAATATTTCATAAAGCATACCTTACCCAGAAGCATTCCATAATGTCGGAATGTTCCTAAACATTCTTTATGGATACATAGGCAATTTTTATCAGGGAGATATTGGTAATTTGAAAAAGAAAGATTGTTTATTTTGATTATATTTATATATATATATATATATATATATATATATATATGATTTGATTAGTTTGATTAGATGATAATGTTAATAAAGTAATAATTCCATAACTTCAGTCATCCAAATATTGAGCTAGTATCCTTGATATGCAATAGAGCTAAAATTGAATATATTTCCTGTATTTGGTCTATTTACGTTAATACATGTTAAATTAATTAAATGTGAACATTTGACTTACCATCATATAATCTGTCCCTCGCGGCATGGTGTAATCCTTCAGGACGCATGCGCTGTGCAGTTAGTAGTATATGACATTTCTATTATTATCCATAACGGGTCTATAGCTCATAATTCACAGTCGACTACGACTTATAATGAACAAAAAAAAAACTTATTAAACACACGGAAAAAACATTGCCCAGATTACCGCGATGTTAACACCCAGAACGCGCCTGAGCGGAGTGAGATTGAGGCGAGGGCTTTCTTCAATAAGGTCTAGTGCTCTATTCTCTGTCAATGGAGGGGGATAAACATCCCTCCTCTACACCTTTTGCTGCCTTTGTTCTGTTGGCAAATACACAAATGGCTTGATAAATGCTCCGTATTGAAAAACCTATACACGTGGTACTGGTAGGAGTGTACTGTATGAGCGGGGACTCGATCTTCAGGTTGTCGGCTCCTGGCTTAAAGAGTCAACGCTTGATCAAACTTTTTTTAAGGAATGGCCCCGATGTTTTTACTGAACTGAAGTGGGTTAAGCAAAGAGCTCACTGTGACAGTTTCTGGACACATATCTATTTATAAAAACACTTCATGACAAAAATATTACCAGGCAAATCAAATCAATTCAAATTATTATTAAGCACTCTTTAAAAAAAACGGACTGTTTATTAGTATAAAAAATTACTATATACAGCCAAGTTTTTTTTGTTAGCGGTTTTCAACAATAAATAAGATATATTTAACAAAGTCATGTTTCAAGTAGGTTTGACTTTAAGCAGTATATTTTACATAACTTATACAATAAATATATGACCATATGAAGAAGACAAAGGTAAAAGAAATGGCTTTAAATATTTACCACTTCAGAGACAATTGTTTATTTCAATCAATCCGTACAATAATAAAAAGTTCGGTTATTACTTTGCCGCCCCATATTATGATGCTTTTGGTGAATAGTTGAGTTAACATTATATTGTTTATACGCAAATACAGCATAGCATTCCATGAAATGGCTCGAAATAACACGAGGCCTTCTATAGACATGGATGCATTTAGTTAAGGTAATATATATACAAATAATATTTTAATATAAAATATATATTGTTAGTTAATATATATATATATATATATATATATATATATATATATATATATATATACATTGCGCTTACAGGCGCTGGCCTTTGTCATGACCTAGCTTTCTGTCGGATCATTATGACCATAACAAACCACGTACAGACCTGGTACTTTATTTGACCACTTTTTATCGGGGTATCTGCACTAGTTTCCTTCGCAAGCATACCACAAAAGCATTGTGTGTACTTAGCCACGGTTACCTAGTCACTCGCACATAACTAACCCATATTTACCCATTACATACCATTCTTCGCCCTGGCTTAGCTAATTGACGTGAACCAGCTGATAATAAAATGGTCATTGCCTTTCAAAGACCACATTTGCCGCCTCTCTGCGCATTTTTTGTGACTCGCTGCTCATTCCATTTACCGTATGATCCAACATTTTGACGAGAGCGACTTGTCCATTATTGGATATTGTGATTTTTCTGCCAATAGATTTTATGCTGGTTGTGCCCATCCTATGAGTGTGAATCAATTACAAAATGACTCCGAGAAGATTACAGCTGGGATTATCATGGAAATATTATCAGGGTCGAAGTGCGATATACAGCATTCTTGCCATATATAATATTATATAATTGTTATTATAGTTATTACAGTTATTATAATTATAATATCGTAAATTTGCCTTTATACATAGGTACTATTTGAATATCATTTTGCAATTATTCTAGCAACTCCGTTATAAAAGCTTCCAATAGCAGACTGGAAGTAACATCGGAATGACAACAGGTTTCTTCATGAAAATTGAAAAATATCCTTAAGATTAAAGAAAAATATGATTTCCCTTCACATTTAGTGAGATAACACCTGCTTTATTTTAGTTTTCTCACTAAGAAGACAACGTATGGCCAGTCCCCTTATAAGGACCCTTTCTGCATTGGAGAAAGTCAAGGAAAGACATGAGCATAGGAGTGGAAAATTCAGATTCATTAAATGCTTCCAGATACTATATATGAAAGTGTGTCAATTTTATAATGTTATAATATCAGCGTCATATCACAGTGTTCAGAGTTCAATATCATCTTTACAAGTGAATTATCGGAGTTTTCACAAAATTTTCAAATAACATTTAGTATGTCCAAATGTCCTATATATGTCAGTATGTCTTGGAATACATTAATTGCACTTGACTAGACATAACCTAGCCGTGACAACCTGACTCAGTAGGCAATGATAATTGGGCTGGTAAGCCAGTTATCTGGTCGTGTCAGAGGGCCGATATGGCGCTAGACATAGCCTCATGTAATGTATTACAGATCCTTTAGTAACCTTTTATTGTTCACAGGATCACCCAAAACTGGCACATAATATGCCCCCACATGACAAAAAACTGGCACATAATATGCCCTCACGTGACTAGATTGAAGGAAGTTAAACGTATTGCATATTCATTTTTAAAATCCCTCCCTGTATGAACTGTTGGAAAAAGTACAATAAAAGTATATGAACATTGAGCAAGATATGAAGACTGTTAGAATTTGCCATAAAATTTAAAATAAATTTAAACAGAAAACGGTTGATAACAAGCCTGTAAACACGACATAGTGGTCTGGAGATAAAGAATACCGTACACAAAGAGGAACGATATTCACTGTCCGCATATAACCTCTGATCGGAAATAAACGCACGCTGGTAGTGGTAAGACAATCACTTCTGACATACATGACGCAGAAAGGAAGAAAAAACAAGCTAACCGCTGGCGCATATAAAGTATTCAACAAATATTTGCAATAAGTAACTTTGATCGGTGTCTTTATGTCTACTACTATAACACCAGCGTTCTGGTGCCACTTTGTCCTTGGCGGAGAAAGGTCGTTGCGAAGGTCATTTTTTCCATAGTGACTGGTGATCAAATATCATGAATCGAGGGCTTACCAAAACGGGCCGTAACTGTCTAAATATGCACTTTCATCGCAAATAACACTGATCAAATATGAGCGAGGGGATCAATTGGTGAGCACTTGGTAAGAACGGGATATTGCAATAGTGGGTGAAGGAGTTATGGCATTTCCTTTCATCCGTGAATACGACCCAAAGGTATTGGCTGAGGGCTTGAGTAGCCTGCTTAATGCTTGCAAAAGGTTGATTAGAAAGCCAGTTCTGGCCCGCAAACCAAGGAAACACCGTATTACCAATGAGACTGCAACAATCATGCACAGAAACCGGTCAATATTGTTCAGTATATGGCGGGCTGTATTGCGACCAACGAATGTCCGGTTGGTTCCCGGTTTAATATTTGCTTTCCCATATCCTTCAGGCCACAATGCAGCGGGAACTAGATTAGTTTTGGGTTAGCTTTCTTGCCTGAAGGGTCTGTCACCCTGGAAAGAGGCGGCATTAAATGCGCGCGTCACACCCTTTCCCCATTGCTTTTCAACCGATGCCTTTTGGTTCACGTTACGAGTGTTGGGGGAGCCAGTAGCCCGCTACTGAAGTATGCACTTACTATCAGTCTGTATATAGACCTCTCCAAAGTGACTAGAAATCAAACAACGGCTGACAATGCCAAAGATATACAAGCCGCAGTAGCATACACACGACATAAATGCTGACACCGACAAATAACTCTGATTTGTTTTGAAGTTGTCAAAGTAGCTTGTGGTCACCATGGTGACTGTGACATGGCTGCGGTCTGAGCAATGCTGTGTGTGTTTGGTTACCCCTGATTCGCCGTATTAAGGTTCAATATTGACATTTTGGATATTTCTGGTAATCCACTGGGTTTCCTTCTGCATATAGAGACTTACCAACCCATCGGAAATCCTCATGAAATACCCACTTGTTTGATCCATAGAACATGTGTTTGCTTATATCAATTTTCCCATGCAGTCAGGCATATCATGAGATTACGGGGTTTCACACGTGTTTCTGTTCAACGTTACGAAAGAGACATGACATGGAATTTTCATGCATTAATCAATGTTCATGCTTGATTTAAAGTAGCCACACTGAAGTTGGTAGAACGTTCATTTTTGGATTTAAAAAGGATGTTTTTTTAAGAGAGACTATTCATTTTTTATGACACTGATAATAACTCCAGCTTTTGCATATTACCTGATTTAATCTTTAGTTACTTCAATCACATTTTCTGGACAAACATACTTTACATAAACACATAATTTTCTAATCCTATATTTAGCTCATCTCCAGTGTGCAGAGAAATTTGTGAGAAATTTCTTTCTTTCAGAATAACACAGAGAAAATCATTCAGATCAAAGACATCAGCGCAATGTTAACTACAAGACTCAAAGACTCTCTGGATCGGCATAGCCCCAGGCGCCAATGTGGACCGTTCAAATGGGCAGCCCTTGATGTTTATAATTCGCCCACAAGGGGAAATGTTGGTACCCCACCCCCTCAGGACAGAAATAAGTCCCTGAGGTATGTCAATACAATATAATTTTAATATCACAGATCCTGAGGCTGCAGCTATATAGTAACGATATTGTTTGTTTATAAAATAAAAAAATATTAGATTTATTAATATATTACAAGATTTTGTGCATCTTGTACAGCCATGCGCAGGTGCAAGAATAGTCAATTTCAGGATGGGAGGGAAACTGTCTTCCCGTCACTCCGTGTCCGCAGAAGCCGGGAAATACCCGATTTATGACAGCTTATTTCGATCCCTGAGTCATCAATGTTTCGTTGACACAACTAATAAAATAATTAGCATATTACCCGTTATTTCGTTAGGACAGGTCCACGTGAAGTCATCAGGATTCGTCTGGGACGTGTTTACGATGGAGCGAGTTCACCTGATTGGCGTATCGTTTCTCATAAACGGCAGATAAATCTGTCGTTCATTTCCTAATGTTACGAAGACATATTGCTCAGGGTAAAATATTTGGGCCGATTCCGGATTCGAACCCATGTCGGTGGCGCACATGTCGGGCGTTCCAACCGCTTTGGTAGAAACGAAAGCTTTACTAGCGAGACGGTTCGGTCTGCTTTAATGTCACCCCGTAACACACCCCTGTTGCTATCAGAACAAGATTAACTATCCAAGGAGTCACACTTTTGGTGAACTACGTGGCGGTAATTGCCCAGTTACTTCAAACTACCATTCCCCGGGCCACAAAGTTTGCCATCATCCCGGACGAGCCCCAATTTGTCACGGAAACAATTGCTGAGGGGGGGGGGGGGGAACATTGGGCCGATCCCGGGATTCGAACCCATGTCGCTGACGCACTTGTCCGGCGTTCCAACCCCTTCGCTAGGAAAGCAAGCTTCACTAACGAGACAGTTCGGTCCGCTTTTATGTCACCACGTAACACTAAATAATGTGAAATTAATCAGGATATATGGGAAAATGTGGGTAATGACCACACTATGACACACTTAAGACGGGGCATCATCCCCGGCACCTCAAGGCGAAAACGATTTTTTCGAGGCCTGATATAGGGCTAATAAATCCTTTGGAAGAACGAAAGGATCGTTCCCTCTACAGGAAATGTAAAAATGATACATGGCCCTGAAAAGTCGCGCACTATAGATCCTCTCTGAAATAATGCATTTTTCTGTATTATAAATTAATTTTATACATAGACTGCTTTACTTCATTTATACACAGATTTAGGTCCGATTTACTTTAAACAATGTCAGTGGTCATATAAAACGTTTTCCTTTCATTTAATTGAAAAGTACGTTTACACAAATTACGTAATAGTATATTGATGAATTGCGCAGAAAAATATAAATTATTGAAATGAAATAAACCATATCGATTGGATACATACTGCTGTTTTATATGACTTATAGCAAGATGTCAAACTGTTCAGCTTGTGCCTAGTTTGATAGATATCGTGTCTGTAAAGAACATATATAGCGATTGTGTTTCTGTGGTACACAGTATCGAAAAAATGATAGTCACAAATATAAAAATCCAGTGTGACGAGTGTTTCGTAAAAAACTTATAAATAATATTTTACATTTGACTTTTGTCAGTAAAATTATATATTTTTGAGTTAACCGGAATTCGCTCTCTCTCTCTCTCTCTCTCTCTCTCTCTCTCTCTCATTGATCAGAATTTCCTTTTATGTTGCCTTATTGATAATGTATAAATTCCCTCTAATCCGACAAACCCTACGATCAAGTGTAGTCTTATAAAACACGGCTCATGGCAATGAACACCTCAATCAATAAACAATTGTTACCAGCCGGAATGGCCCGCTGGGATTTCTGCATATACCGAAAAGATTCCGTGAAGTGGTTCCGTTCTTTGATGTATACCGTAAACACTCGCAGAACAAAATGTTAACCGTGTCTACTCGAATTTATTTTTGATTTTCTCATTAATCATCATTGCCAACTTTAATATGTTCTCCTGGTTAACATCTTTCCACGAAATATAATAAATTATAAATTATATATAATGTAATAAATTGCGAATCAAATGATAGAGGTGAAAAATGTAGTCATACTTATGCTGAAGACACGAATGAAAGTACATGTAATTCCTAATACTGATATACGTTTGTGTTATGTAAAGGTTGAAATTTGAAACCTTTATGTTATCTTGTTTGTACAACAGTATTCTTCTAATAGAATAACACCTACAGAAACTTATGCGGCAATACTTAATTTACCCGTAAGGGTATCCCAATTGACAGACTGAAATCTCTGTAATTTTATATTTAGTAAACTGCTCATTTATCTGCGCAGGTAAAATTCGCTAATCCTAATCCGAGAGTAAGTTTACTCTTACCGTCAGGGTGGACACAGCATTGTGCGTGCGTTCTCTTACGTCTTCAGTTCAACAATGCCTCGCCTGTGGGCATATAGTAGTACGCATGTGTGCTGGCACTGACCAATGCTTGCCAGGGGTGTCACTGCCAGTTTAAACTGACCCCTAACTTTCATGCTTTCCCTCAGGCGGGTATCAGATTGTATTTGCTTTCTGTCGAAGCTCGAGGAATAAGTTTGTGTTGTATGCTGACTTGTATTAATTTACCTAGTGCATTTGTAATGCTTTTTTGTAGAGTACTACCAGGATCTAGGTGTAAAAATCTATGTTTATTCTGCTATACAAAGATATCAGGGCAAAACAAATAGTGGTTAAGTAAGTGTGAAATGCACTCTTCATATTTTTCCGTCACCATAAACTAGGTATGTAACAATTAATCAAGTTCATATTCCACAAAATTATTTCAAACTAAAGTAGACGTCAGTGGAGCGCAATTCTACATTATTCGCTTCTTTTCTCTCATCCGCGCCAAAGATCACTTATATCAATATAGGCCAATCCATGTACAATATTTCATGGAGAGCAATAGTTTTTGCGTAATCTGATAATAAGACAAAGCTACAGACAGACAGAAACAGGTAAAAACATAATCTTCTTGGAGGAGGTAACCTACCAGATTAACCGTTTCATGAAGCAGTACCGTTTAATATCAAACCTATAGTTCAGGCACATCACTCAGTTTAGGCGTCATATTTAAAAAAAATGAGAGTGCGTTAATATTTGACAGTCACTGTATGGTGAACAATGTTCGCAGGTGTAAAATAATACTTTCATTTAAGCTCTTTTAAACCAAAATAATTTACAAATCTACTCTCTTAATCGTATAAACATTTAAAAATCCAGTCCTTTCACAGATATCTTTAAATATGTATTACTAAACTTCTGTTATTGGCAGAACTGCTGGATATAACAACACCCATGTCACCCGCCCATTGTTGTATGACCCTCACCCCTTTTCTGTGTTATTCCTGTCACCCTTATAATAAAATGTGACTTTTAAAGGTTAAAACGATTTGAAGTGAGGAGTTGCAATATTAATTTTCCGCTCTAAATTATAATTATTTTCAGAGCGAATTCATTTAGAGGTTATTTATTTGTTTAGTTTCAACGCCATGCAGGAACAACACAATTATCAAATTAAATATGAAAATAAACTGATACACATGAACAGAAGTGAAGCATAGCGCAGATACTTCTTAAGTTTATTAGAATATTAACTTTATTATGTTCACGTGTTATTTCACGACATGTGAAAGTAAATCTTGAACAGAAGTGAAGCATAGCGCAGATACTTCTTAATTTTATTAGAATATTAACTTTATTATGTTCACGTGTTATTTCACGACATGTGAAAGTAAATCTTGAACAGAAGTGAAGCATAGCGCAGATACTTCTTAAGTTTATTAGAATATTATCTTTATTATGTCACGTGTTATTTCACGACATTTGAAAGTAAATCTTTTCCGACAGGGTTAAGTCATCTTTTTGCGACACGTGGAAGTTGCTGTTCGTGCAGGACTCGCAACGATAAAATGTTCGGTATTCAAATAATGGAACCAGAAAATTAATAAAATAAAGCAAACACGATAGGGCATCGCTTTCCAGGCAGAGCCCTAATGACCACGTGATATGGTATTTCATATACGTGAAGACAAATTACACAGTATGAAAATTATTTATAATTAAGTAAAATAAATTTAAGGCAATGCTTTACATATTATTATAATGGATGAAGTGCATGGTAATAAATGTAAAAATATAGGCAGAATATACCATGAAAGGAACTTTTTCTTCTTATCAACATTTTGTGTTCAATATATAAATAGAAAAGATTGTTTCTTGGTTTCTGCGGGATCTATAGTGAAGCGCTTCAAAACAAACTTGTAAAATAACATTAGACCTAAATTTCTATAAAATTCAATATGTTTCTATAATTCATGATAACACATTAAATCAATTTAAGAGTAATGCTCTTTTGGTAGGTATGTTATGTATATAGATTCTTAAATAACACATGCGTGTGCCATTACTAAAATAGATTTAAATATCTTATGTATCTCACCGTATATGACATTAAAATTAATAAATTAACTTTCGGGGGTTGGAAGTTATATTTTAAACATTTAGAAATATTTAACAGATTTATCGGTATAAAGTATTGCTGAATCCCATGCATATATACATACATACATACATACAAACATTTATATATATTTATATATATATATATATATATATATATATATATATATATATATATACACACGAGAATAAACATTATTTTGCCCGACTGATAGACCGCAAAAGGCCATTATTCAATATAAATCTTACACGCACAGAAGCAGAAACACCCCCAGAAATCAATTAACATTCAGTTCGCTGAGTAGACAACCAATTTCACTTGCTCTATAATTTCTAGATATGTATGGTTGTATGTATAGGACTGCTGGTGTACCTGAAGACGATTCATATACAATGTAAAATGCGGAGAGGTTCGGTTATATATAAAAAAATGAACGTTATTGCATTCAGCCCGTGCAGGTACTGGAAAACTAATATGTCTGTACGACAGGTTTAATATAGGGTTACCTGGGTGTGAACCAATATACCTTTGTCTATCGGTGTCCTGGTTTATTTGATATGCTTACTGATACGCTTATATCTTTGCAATCCGGCTAAAAAACTTATGAACCTAGCTACAGACTTCGAGACTTCGATAAAAAAAAATCAGAGATTCTCAAGATAAAGGCAATATATAAACGTTGTTAGATTAAGTGCTTAAGATCATGTCTTTCCTCATTATGTGTCAACAACAATGCCTTTCGCTTTACATGTTTAAACCTTATACATGTTATGTTTTTGGACAAATATCGGTAAAAAATCTAAACATATTAAGCATAACTTGATACATGTTAAGCTTCTAAGCGGGATATTTTGACATTTAAATGCTAAGCGCTGTTTTACAGTTTACTTTGATGCACCATTCTTTAAAAATGTCCACGAATATTACAACGCTAATTGACTATCAAGAACGTACAATTGTTGTTCTCTTGATATACTGAGGAGCTATTTCAATTATTCGTGAATGCTGTGGTTTTGCCTTCAGAAGGTGTCTGTTGTTTTTACGTCATGGGTTTATCTTAAGACAGATCATCAGGACAGCTGTCTGTATCCGCACGATCAGATATCTGATCAATTTGTGATTTTTCCTGCCGGTTGATCCAAAAATGCATATTCCAACAGAAGATCTAGTACAATGCCCCCAGTACCCAAAATGATCCTTATTATTTCGCATTTATAACCTGTGTCTTAGAAAGAATATTCTAAAATTCACTGAAATTTGATTGTCCACGCAGTCAACAACATTAAAGTAAAAAAAGTCAACATTAGTGACATTGAGACAAGGTGACGATTTGTCACTAGAATGTACTGATTCACATAGCATAATATAAATGACGTATTGGCGTATTTTCCTTCAGATAAACATATTCGAGTTACCATTTGACTCTCTATACTGTCATGTATGCACTCTAAACATATTAATATACTGGCCAATTCACGACCAAGACAATTAATTCCACGAACAATCTTGTATTTCCTGTTTCTGCAGTTACCTTATACATGTACCTTCTAAAATCGTGAGCCAAAGTAGTCGATAACTAGTCCGTTTATATTAGAGTAATAGTATTTGATAATGCACATATATTCATATGAACTTTTTTATGATTGCTGTGATGCTATCGACATTAATGCATGTAGATTTAGTATGGGATTGTGTAAGCGTTATGTACAGTTTTTGGTGTGTTTGTGTGTGTCTGTTTGTGTTTCGATATCCTCCTGCGTGTCCTGCATGTGTCCCAGCTTGCGTTCGAATAAATACTCAAGAATCAGAAGGTAAAAACCACGTTTGGCGGAAAATCAGAAAGACAAACGGCGGTGACAGTTCAAGTGAGTACAGGTGTTCCCTGGCATACTTATAGCGCAGCTTGTATTTGTTTACCGTGGAAGCCCCAATGTGGCCAGCGCAAGGGAAAGTGTACACAGAACATGGACACTTCATAAGCCGCTAACTGTTCATGCATTATCCCGTGGTATCGGGGTCGGCGGGGGATATTCTGCTGGAGAATCTTGGTAGTTGTTAATAGTGTGTAGCTCCCACGTAGTCTATTCTTTACCGGTAAATATTTAATACACACAGCCGCGGGGAAGTCTTGTTGGTCGGATTGACACAAGATCTAAAGTTTGTATCAAATGGTGTAGGTGTTTATCTTGAGATGATTGGACTTTTGTCACCTTGCCTCGCGGACTTGAACAAACACCACCAGTTATTCAAGGTTAGGAGACATTTGGTGTTAGGTTTTAGCGTTTATATACTACTTCGCTCGTTGTCTTGGAATTGCAGTTTATTTACTTGACTGGAAGTGTCGACTTTCAAAATTTGATAAACAGTACAAGTGTCTTTGGAAAAGTTTTGAAACACTGAACATGCAGTGACAGATTGATTGCCGATCTCTAGACAATTATAACATAGCATCGCTCCAATAAATTAGGTAAAAGATAAAGTATTTACATTATAAAACGGCATCATCTCGGGTAAGAGCTGCGTTTTCCACTTACCTCCGAACAAGGATATAGAAACGGATTCAGACATGGATACAAACACGTTCGGTGTGTTTCTATATGCACGATGGCAAAAAGAATGGATTGGTAGATTCGCCCATTTAACTTGGCATGGTTTAACATCATAGTTAAAGATCCTTCCTAATTATTAATTTTATTTTATTTAAGACATTTCCTAGGTATCATAATTCATTCCCAACTGTATCCGTGCGAAATCCCTCTCTGTAATTATGTCCAATACTAGTAGAAACCAGATTTACGCTTTTTATAATCAAATACTTTGGCAACCTGTGTCGAACCAAATCTGTCCCGTTGATGGAGGCAGGTAAGGTGAAGTGAACAAAATGAATTTTCTCAAACACGTATAAGACGCATGTTGAATGTGCTCTCTCTGTTTAGGCTAAATCTGACAGAGTCAAGGACCACCTCCTTAGTACGTCAAAACCTTCTTAGGAAGTCACGGATCCCCTTATTACGTCACAGAGCACCTCCTAATTACTTCTCGGATCACCTCCTTATTACGTCATCCCAGTATTACGGACGCTTTAGGCAGCGCTTAATTGATAAATAACCTGTAGAAGGCGGACACCTCTATCTTTTGAAGATACTTAAATTCAACCAGTGCTCGTCTTTGCGAGGTACCTTTTTTCACTCTTGGAATATGTCTTTTTTTAGGGCGTTTCCTTTGAAATGCAGTCGCTGCAGAATTACTTTCCCTTCAAAAACTCAAATCATAGCAAACGAAATATATAGTTAATATTTTATGAATCTCTTTATGTTCGTTTTTGTATTAAAATCAACATTATACTTCTAGAAACATCCACATACATTAGTATTTGCTAGAAATGTTTACACGTATTTTGTCATTTAGGGGACGCATTAAGTTTATTCAGGTGTTTTATCGCCCTATGGCCACCAGAAACTAACGATAGCATGCCACCTAAACGTCGATTTTAAATAAACTGAATGGCCCCTTTCAGTTTATTTTAAAGAGGTCTGAATGTCATGCTGCCATGGTTAACCAGCAATCAGCTTCCGGCCATTCATATCCAACCAAAGGCTCCGCCTAAATGCATCAAAACTTTTCCTATAAGTATACGCTCTGGCTGTTATTGTTTAATATAATGTATCAATGACACTTAAAAATGGTGTTCACTTAATTGTCTTTTTCGTTCCTTTTTTACATGTCCAAAAGGATGGGTCCCAGATTTCAGGGGAAAAGGGGATACAGTGGCATTAGTTGTCCTTGTAAAAAGCTCTGTCCGCCAGAACTGATATCTAATTCTAAAACAAGGCTTGTCTTTGCATGAATTCAGAAATAAAGAACAGCCATGAATGTTCTTATTCAAACCGTTGTAAAGGACAATATATGGGTCACTTAAATGTACATTTGAAAAAAAGAAGATGCAATAAAAAAAGAGATATTTTATCATACGGCTAATAAATTGACTTGCATTGTATTTACCTTAAATTATCAGCGGCTGCACTTAATTCCCCTGAAGTGACATGAAGTAAATGTCCATCCACAGGTGGCCGGTCATAACCTTTTATTATGCCGTGTTGATTTATCACGGGTGGCCGGTCATAACGCCTCATTATGCCGTGATGATTTATCGTGATATACTGGATCAACCTGGGTGTGTCCTGGAAGTTGATTGGTAGATGTTGACCATGATACTGAAACCAACATCAGCCCAGAATAATGAGTCCACATGAACTGACAAAGTTTGATGAGGTTAATAATTCACTTACATCTGCCTTTTCAATCTGTTGTTTGTCTGTTTGTGTAATAAGATGTCTTTAAAAAGACATGTTAGTTTCAGTATAATTCTAGCATTTGTGGAGGTTGTCTTGGACCGTTACTGGTGCAGACTTCTGGTGGCAGATTTTTGTATTATAAGAGAGATTTATCGCTCTAAAGGGAGATTCCATGGGGTAGAGAATAACTGGAGGTATATATTGAGCAAGCAAGCTCATTCTACAAAAGGTGTAGCAATGATCAGAACCTAATCAAGTTTAGAAATATGTGAAATACCCTGAAATACACATTTATCCGTCGACAAACAACAACGTCCTTATATCGGATCAAGCCTTTATATGGATGTAAGGCGGACACAGAACGGAGATGACCGTAAACAAACGTGGTAACAATGAACATTAGTTTAACTAACTGCCGTAAGGTGGCGCAACCACCTCCTTTACCTTCACCAAGGAAAGTAAGACACATCAACATAGAAATAATCACACTGCTGGCCAGGCTAGAGTTCACATTCCTCACTGATGAAGGTACTGAAGTAATTAGGATACAGCACAACTGGGTTTAGGTGAGCGGCGCTAGGCTCACACTCACTTAATACAGGAAATAAAAGGGTACCACAACAGTGAGTTGTGGGGTCATTGAGCATGCAACATAGATAATAATAAAATGAGTTCTTAATGTAAAACGAACAAGGTAACACTAGTCCATGACCCATGTACCACTATCCTGCCAGGCTGGGGGTTTTCTTGACCGTGAGGACCGGCGTAGTGGAGTGTTGAGGGTAATGTTATCCACAAGCAGGGCGGGCGAAGAGGGTTTGGACAACTCAGACGTGGCTATCACGTGATTCTCTGGTATCCGATGCTCTGGTGATGGGCCGGCTGGGGGGTCGGGCTGAAGTACTATTTCAGGTGGCACAGGTGGCGGATACTGCGCAGGATAGTGATCCGTTGTTGCCATAGGAGGCGCTGTCTGTGGCGCTGCATGCGCTGACTCAGTGTCAGAATCAGAACAGTTGTCCAAGCCTCTGACGGGGCCAGTGTGTGGGCCACCTAAGGAGGTAGATATGACAGGATAACAATCTGCGATTCTCACATCATAACACTTAGACCGAAACTGAGACTTAGTGAATTTTCTGACCTGGCAAGTTGTATCAGACACCTCTGTAACCATGTATTTGTCTCTTGCTCTGGTTTTATCTCGGTCAGCATACAGGTATACGAGGTCCCCGACTTGAAGGTCATATTGGCGAGACTGTGATTTGCCACTAGATTTAGCCGTAGCACTGGGACCATGATTTTGTTCGCGGGTAAAGTGTTGTTGTAGGATAATTTGACGGTCATCAATAGGTAATTGCTCACCTGTTATCTGATCCCGTTGGGTCCATATTTCCCTTGCGGAAAGACCAGCTTTCCGGATTCTGGTATTCATGTTGGCTGTGGCTTGAGCCAGTGTTAGCTTAGTTAAAGGGCCACCTTCGGGGCAAATCTTGAGGCATTCTAAACCGAGCTCATTGATGGCATGTTCGGCGACAGGGTTTTTATTTATTTTTTTTGACCGGCCAAGCTCCAGGGTTATTCCATGGGCTTTAAGTAGGGGCTCGCTGGCAAGGGCCTGGAAACCTGGGGCCTGATCCACCCTGATGTGCACACCGTAATCCCCCAGTGATCGCAGCTCGGCGCACATGGTCAGTATGGCGTCTCGTAACGTACGTTGTTGCTCATTGTCGATCAGCATTGTGAGGGTGTAAGATGAAACAGTCTCGCGTAGTATGAGAATGTACTGGCGATAGCGGCGCATAACATCGGCACTGAATGACAAACCGATCCGGTCTGGGGGTGCTGTGGATGATTGTTGAATTTAGCTGATTGGGGACTGACCGTAGGGTAGTGCAGTGATGACATGACGAACAAACTAATTCGATAGCTCTAGCCAGGTCAAGAGCATAAAAATAGCGTGAGGTAACCTGTTTCATCTGGTGGCGACTAGGATGGTCAAAGCGGATGTGGATGGCTGTAAGGAGTCCATCCAAGACCTTGCGTGGCACAACAATACGCTCTCGCGTTGGTTGAAAAGGCAGATCAGTTCGTACAATGAGGAGACCATCTCTAGCGATGGTGACGTTATTGAGGTACCTCTTGACATCAGGAATTTTGGTTATTTTCTTGGATGGACGCGTGCCCTGTGACAGATGGGAGTGAGTACGTTTCAGATCAGGGCACTCATGTTGGATAGCGTGCCAGGCTGCGTGGCTGGTAAATGGCATACTGTTTGAACCGACGATGACGTCACGTATGGTCAATTTTCGGATGACAGAGTCCTCAGTCTCCTGTACAAAAACACACAACTGACAGCTTTGGTCAGGACAAGTCAAAGGATTTCTGCTAGCATAGTCTGATGGTAAGTTGGCCTCACCTGCGATATGACGGACCGTGACCTGGTACCGACTTACGATGGACAAAAATGTTGTCACTCGGGAGCTGGTAGAGAACTCTCCTCTGCAGAGTTTTTTGTAGGCTAATACGCATGGGCGACTGTCTGTCAGTACCTGGGTAGTATGGTGCGATTGAGTAATATAGGGGGAGAAATGCTTCACAGCTGCTCCGATGCATAGTGCCTCCATCTCACACGGAAGCCATGTTATTTGGTGTTTACGGAGCTTTGCATTAAAGAACCCTGCCAAATGGAGTTTATCATCTCGCAGTACATATAGTGTGGCACCTATACCACATTGTTTTACAGATCCGTCAGCGACGACCCAGAGACAGTTGTCTGGTCTCGGCAAAGTAATTACCTTATTGTCACGGAGGCGTAACTGAGAATGTGTGAATGTGGTTAATAGCTCATCAGTCCATTCAATTTTGTCACGAGATGGCTTGCCTGCAGTGTGCCTTTCGAGGGGGTCCAGCAGGTCAGCATACCCGGGCAGCACCCGACTGAGCACTTTGTATGCGCCGATATATGATCTTAACCCTTTGATTGTGGATGGGGGCTCCACAGAAGATAGTGCGGCGATTCTGTGAGGGCTAGCTTTGAGGGTACCACTGGACCAAACCCATCCAAGAATAACTGTTGTTGTAGGGCATATGATAGTTTTCGCTGCGTGTAGGCTGATGTTGTTACGTTTGAGGGAGGCAAGGACCTGGCCCCAGTGATTTAATAGATCTTCCGGTGTGTCACCTCCCACGAAGAGATCATCAGCTATTTTAGCTACACATCCTTCTTGAATGAAATCACCGAGCACTCTGCACATCAGCTCCTCCAGACATGTTTCAGATCCAGGCATGCCCATGGCACACCTGGTATACAAGCGTATCCCTTTGAAAGGTGTGACTACACCACAATATTTCATCGAAGACTGGGAAAGGGGGATTTGGTAGAATGCATGGCGAAGGTCGGTAACTATGATGTATTTCCACTCTTATGTCTCTGAGGACACTGTCCACGTTCGGCATGAGGGAGGGCTGGGGTTTACTGTACTGTCCTACTTCCCCGAATGAGGTCACCAGCCGACTCCCCCCGTTCGGTTTTTTTACCAGAAATGACAGGTTTAGGTATTCAACACAGACGTTCACTTCCTCGGGTTTAGCGAAGACTCCGGCAGATTCAAGCTCATCAAATTTCTGTTGGAGTTCAATCATTGACTTCCGGTTGTAATGTGGTATACGGCCCTTCCGTTGTGGGGGGAGGGTCGGGCCCATATTGACAACTGCCTCAATTTTCCCACTGACCCCGTTATACTTAGATATAGTGGGTTTAAACACACTGTCATAATCCATGTTCAGGTCAGTAAACATGTCGCGTATTGTTTTGGGTAGACATTGATCCGGATCGACTGATACCTGATGGGAATGGGAACCACTGGCTGTTTCGCGAGACATAACAACCTTATTGGCCTGGGGGTCACATACTGTAGGTAGTGTTTGATCCTCAGAGACTTGCGATATATGATGTAACTGGCATAAGTGTTCATTGCGTTTAAGTAATATAGCCTCTTCTGTGGTATTTACGAGTCGCAAAGTGTGGCCAATGGACTGTATTTCTTGAGGAGCAGGCCATGCTTTGTCTGGGCTAACATGTTTGTTGCATGGTGCGTCAAACCGTGGTTCAAGTGCCCAAACAGAGTCAGGTTCAGTGTCATGTGGTGCCTCTAAATCAATATATTCACCCGGAAGAACTACAGTCTGTTTAGGGGGGGCACGAATCAAGAATATCTGGGCAGGCCTGGTTGAAACATCACTATTACGTGGGGTTTTGTAATATACAACATCAGTTCCATGAATGACAACTTGTTTCTTGGCAGAACGTATGGCTATGTCATTGTCAGTGAGAAAGGGAGTGCCAGCTAGTATTTCGACATCTAGTTGTTTTACCACAAGGGCGTCGAGCTGGAATGTATATGGCCCTCTGGTTAATTCGCAGTGAACCTCACCTATAATATCCAGTGGCGTGACGCCATCCGCCTGTCTGGCCATCTGGGATGCAGGGGTTATAGGTAAGCCAATGGCATGAGCCGAGGATTCTTTGATCATATTAGTAGTCGCACCAGTGTCAAGTGTGAGATGGACCAACTTGTTGTTAAATTATGTGTTCAGATAGGGGGATTGCTCAACATTACATCTACGGACACTGGGTGTGTCGAATAAGGCGCAAGGCACATCATCCCTACCTCCGTGGTCTTCGATACACTCCTCGTAATTACTACTGTCCTCCACTTCAGTAATAAGGCGCGATCTAGCCATATATCGCCTGTCACTGTCAGGCAAGAATTTGCATTCACTTAGATTGTGAGATGTGTAAGGTCGGTTAGCCGTTTTGCATAGTATGCACGATTTTCGTCTTTTGAATACTGGGCGTGAACTGTTGGTCGGAACGAATCTCTGTTTATGGGCAGCTAGTGTGGCTGTGCGCATGGCTCTCGTGTCCTCAGTAGTGTTTAACTCTTCTAGTAGAGAGGTAAAGCCTGGGATATTTCCGGTTTGATGGAAGCAAGTGACTTATTCCTGAGCTCAGTCCCGTATTTTTGTTTGACCAAGCGAGGCAAACCAACATGAATGAGCTGGAGCCATATCACGACGACAGTGTTCTCGAGTGTTGGGGTTAAATCTTCGTCCTCTGACACATTTGCTCCGTGATGGGTGATGCCACAATCAGTCGTTAACAGATTGTCTTCGAAGAACGCCATTATACGTTGATATAGGTCCTCAGGGCGTTCATCAGGTGATAGTTTGATATTGGCCAGATCCAGAAAGTGTGAGCCCGTGGACTGGAAACCGTAATGCTGTCTTATCAGGTACCAAATGCCTTTGAGGGAAGTTGATCCTTTTATTATGGAATTTCGTGAAATCACTGTGCAGTAATTAGCGATTTGACCCAGCATAAGTTCTAAATGGGCAGTTTTCTGCGCTGCAGTAAGTCTGCTGTCAGCAGCTACGCTTGGCCCGTCATCACTAAAACCTCTGTTTGGGTTGGAGGCGGTTTTCCTTTGCCAAGTAACATCTCCTAAGAAGGGAGCAAAGTTCCTGTCTAAGGACAATATATAAATAAGGTTTTGTTTCCAGTTCTCAAAGGAATTCACAGTTTCATGAGTGGTCAGCTGCTATTGTTTCGGCGCTCTGGGAGTTGCCATGCTTTTACTTTAGCAGGAGATGTACAATTACAACTGTGGGCGATAATACCTGCGTTTGGCGGCTTGTCACTGGTTCAGGCAGAATGTCTATGGATCCGGGCACTTGTGGGCTACAAAGTGTGAGTGCTGTTGTATAGGGTCTTCTTTGCGACGAAGACGTGGGCTAGATCCTGCTGCCACCACGACAAACAACAACAATGTCCTTATATCGGATCAAGCCTTTATATGGATGTAAGGCGGACACAGAACGGAGATGACCGTAAACACACGTGGTAACAATGAACATTAGTTTAACTAACTGCCGTAAGGTGGCGCGTGGCAGCAAGGGCCTGCGTGTGTGCGTGCTTGTGTACGCGTGTCTGTGTAACCATGCATTTAAAATAGGAAGACATCCGAATATTTGCATCAAATTATCTTGGCAATACGGTGTCACGAGCAAGCAATCGTGGAATTGCTATGCCCTCCCTTAGGTATTTTAATGGCTGGCGAAATATAAATGTTTTCTTTAGAAACAATTTATTATCTGTAATTATCATTTTTCATGGTAATTTATTTGTTCTATGGCAGCAAAAACAAAATTCTTTGCGAGATTTTATTTTCTTATGATGTAAACTCTTATAACTTGCTGGAGCTCCAAGCCCCTGCCATAGTCTGCACAAAGCGTCCTTACTGGTCCAGTTTCAATGGCTTGTTCACCTAAATACACCAAGATGTCAGCCAGCTGCACAACTTCCTTTCTTTTCTGAAAGGAAAGATTCATAGCAGGTTAAGAAATGCATCTCTTTTATTCGTTTTGGGAAAACAAATGGGAAAAGGTTAAAAATGGAGTGAGAATATTTTATGCTTAATCCTCAGACGAAGCACGAGTGAGGATGATGATTGAGATAAAATTTATATATGTATGATCAAGTCATTTTAACGACAAATGTAAACTTGTGTAGCAGAGTTTAAATTAAGACATGTCAACTATTTAAACTTTCATCTCTTAATAATTTTGTTGCTGTTTTATTCAACATAATGCTTTAATATGATTACTTAGACTGTGCAGTCCAATGTGCACATGATACATGTAGTGTCCTTGAAGTATACAATGACAGCAGGCCTCCAGCAGTCTGGACAAACGCTTTACAGGGAAAGCTACATATGGTCATGTTGCTGGTTACTGTGGAAATCCAGGACTGACCTATATCACCTAATGTTTATGTATGAGCATGCATTGTGAAACCATAAATGTATTTTATTATTTCATTTGGGTACATGTTCAGAGAACAGACATGTTTTTAGTTTATTTCAAAAGTTCTATTCATAAATGTATTTGGTAGTATTTTAATATTTAATACACAAGTAGGACTACTTTGCGTCTTGACCCAGATGTCTGGGTACATAACCCCCTGCTCAGGGTGGGGCCCTCGCTTTGGCCCACTGTCTGAAGAAAGCTGAAAACAACTGAATATAAGGTAAAGAATTTATACTTAATAAGCTACTCTCTTAAGTCCTAAGAGTTTTTTTATTTATTAATTTTGTCATATAAGTAATTTAAGTTTTTCCATCTTGTCATTACTTAAGTACTTAGATATCAATTAAAGAAAAACTGCAGTTTAAAAGGTTAACTTTATACCAAGGTACAGATTGGCTTTAATTCCAGTCAGAATATTTGTATGATTGATATATATGTCTCAAGACACTCATTTGATGCAACACAGCTTGATCAGTTATGTTAATTGTTAGAATGTCAATACATTGTAATTCTTTAAATCTGTTTACGTTATTTTTGAGAAATAGCAGTGGAATGTGGCAGGTTGTCCCTTTCAGGGATGAGTATTAGAATTGTTACATAATGTTGTTTTATATTTATTCCTGTAAGCACTGATGAGTGTAATGTATAATCAGACAGGAAATGTCTAGTATCTGCATGTTAAATGTATCCTGTAGACACAGAAGTCCAACTTGTGTTCCTTTCCCCAATTTTGCTAGACTATTGTTACATAATATAATTCAGGGTGAGATAGAAAGAGTTAGTTCATTTAATGTTCTCTTCAGATCAAAACATGAAGAGAATACGTGCAGACAGTGTAACATGTGCAATATTTATATCTGGTGAGTTATTATTATTAATTGGCTGAAATGTTTGCATGAAAATAATTGTCTAAATGTTCATTTAAATAAGTGACAGGTGTGCCCATTTCTGAGTATGTGGAATTAAATCTGTTTAGGATATACATATGGGACTGTCTAGGCATGAGTTTTGTTTACCCTCTAAGATATGGCATATGTTGTCTCTGACATCCCCCCCCCTTCTCTCTCTCTGCGAGAGAGCTGGGGACAGTCCCTGACCTCTTAATGTCTAAGGTCAATAGCTGTCTGGCTGTAACATCAGGTTCCACAGACCAGGACAGGGGACCCTTGTCGCTCATGTTGTACACAAACTGTGCCATTTAATTGTTCCCGAAGGCAAGCAGCTGCAACTTACAGTCATGTATATCAGTTTGGGGTTACGTTGTTTTCTGTAAAATGTCACCACAATAGCTACAACAGGTGATACTGGTACTTGTGGCCTTGACCACTCAACAATGACTAAGTGTACTGTACCAGTGCTAATTAGTTAATTTACTTTGTCAATTTATGAGTATTATTAATTAATTATGCATAGAATTTCTTGAATCATTTATTATTTTATTCATTGATGGTAAAATCAATAATTGAGGATTGAATGTAATGTTTTACTAGTTTTGTGTATTGTCATTTTATTGGATTTTCTCTTTGGATAAAGAGGTTATTGTGCAAGTCCAAAGGAATAAAGATGCAGCATTGTATTGTTGGCATGTAGTAAAATGTTTGGGCGGAGCATGATGTTTTAGGACTCTTAGTGTAGTTACTTTTGTTGTTTACCCGACTTGTGTGTGTATAAATTATTTCAATTATTTTATTGCATTGCATTTGTCTGCTTATACACTTCAAGTCATAGGGTACATTTATGTATGTGTGTTATGCTGATACATGTTACTAATAGAAACCTGGGTAATTGTTTTCGTACAATTTTATGATAAGATAATTGGTTTCTAGTGACTGAAAGTATCATGGGCATTTATGTATATGTTATTTGTATTGGATATGCCAAGTTCTTAGAGGGTTTATCATTACAATGTTTTATTATATTGATATGCCTTCCGAGATATATCATATCATTTTATGTATTTCTCAGCGATTTTTACAATCTATCTGTCAGATTAAAGATTGTTTGTTTTTATAGGTCAAACATACAATAGACAACAGGACGACTTTCAAGATTAACTGTTGTACAGAACAAACCATACTATTTGTTGTAAGTTAATGGGGTTTTATTCCATACAATCAACTTTACATTGTTTATTATGGTAATTTATGTAAATTGTGATCAATCATAGAGATATATTCATTTTCAATATAATTCTTTGAAATTACGATTGTTTTCAAGTTTAAATAATAATTGTTTAGGTATCCTTAGTATCAGAGCCAGAAATTAAGGATGGGTTATTTGTAAACACTTTACATGTTTCAAAAGAAAATTCACATTATGGCTTTGTCAAATTTATCAGGTTTTCAGTACCTAAACTGCATTGAATGATAACTGGATGAGTAAGAAAATTGCTATATATATTCAACAATAATTATTTTTATCTTGACCCTTTGTTACATTCATATCTTATATTTCTTTTATATTTTTGTATTTTAGCTGGTTCGCCAGCCACTCCATTTAGGAACCGTAAGAATAAACAGATTAAATCAACTTGTCTTGTCTACTGGTCTTCGTCCCCAACCCACGGTTACATATTGGTGGCAGCGGTGGGATCCCTTGATCAAACTAGGTGGTGGACATCGACAGACAGCAGTTCAAGGCCTAGAGGCTCTACATGGAAGATCGCTCCACAGTGGCTGGCGTGAGGGGAGCGTATCAAGGTTTTTGTGTTTTATTATAGAATGCTACCAGTGGTCCAGAGACTTTTATCATTGTGTTTGAGATTCAGATCGTGAAGTATAATATGTGTCCCACATAATATGAGAATTATTGTATATTTGTTTGATTGTTTTAACTTGTCTTATTTAGATGTAACACTGAAATGAAATCATAGCAAATCTGATTAAGCTACTTGCTTAACTTCCTGTCGAGCCTGGAAAGTAATACAATGGCTCTTATTTGATTGTACATTTTGGTCATTTACATACATTTAGTTATGAGAGTAAAAACTATTGTTGTTGGAGAGTAGATCAGTTATATTTTTATGTGGTATCCATTTAAGTAATTCACAGATTGATTTACTGATTGTTATTTTTTTTATTTTATATTTGATGAAGTAAGTGGCTGTGTAAGCCTAAGCCTGCTGTTTTGCATGATTTTACACAGTATGTATTTTCACTTTTCACTAGTATGTTAGTTCTCTTAGTTTTGTTTTCCTTTCATCAATTAGAGGACTAAAGGTACAGTGTCCATAATCAACATTATATGTAAAATTTTGGTCAAATTTGTGTGAAGTTAAGTATTTGAAATCAGTCATGGCCACGTTGCAAGATTTACAGGATCAAATTGCTAAGTTGCAACGAGACATGGATGCTAGGATGGTGCCTAATGTAGTTGTCCAAACACCACTTAAGGTGCCAAAGGTCAAGAAATTTGGTGGTGACAGAAAAGAATTAGAGAGATGGATCACCGACATAAAACGGTATATCTCTATTCAGGATTTGGATGGGTCTAAGGCTGTAGATTATATTCTATCTAGCCTGGAAGACCGTGCTTTGATCGAGGTGGAGTACATGCCACAAGAGGACAGGAAAACACCATCTGACATATTTGCCATTCTACGGCAAGCATTTGGTGATACCATGCCGGTGTCCCAGATTGAGGAAGTGTACCACAACCGTAAGCAACGGCAAGGAGAGGGATTGCGTGATTTCAGCTATGCACTCATGGAGCTTTTTGAGAGGATCATAAAATTAAATCCAGAGTTTGTAAGGAATAAAGATAAGGCTCTAAGAGACAAATTTGCTGAAAAGGTTCGAGACGTGACACTAAGAAGATTCCTTAAAGACAAGATCCGGTCGAATAATGAGCTCTCATTCACACAAATAAGAGAAGAAGCACTTCTGTGGTAGTCAGAGGATACTAAAACAGATGCATGGATGAATGAAATGGTTGCAGAACCAGTTCAGAGAGAACAAGATTTGGACTTAAAGAAGCAAATGATAGATTTGTTGACAATCCAGAGGAAACAACAATTCCAGCTTGACCAACAGCATCAGCTTCTGACCAGTTTGAGTGACAAGAAAAAGACGCCAAAATATAAGCAGGAAAACAAATGCTTTCTCTGTGGTAAACCAGGACACATAAAAAGAGAATGTCCAGACAGGAAAGCTAAACAGGAGCGAGCTTACAATCCAAAGAGCCAGTATGCTCCAATGGTACCTTCCCCAGGGAATCAAGTGTATCCTCAATTCTATCAAAGCGGCTATTATCCCAATCAGGCTCCTTGTTTTTATCAACCACAGTTACCACCTCCATTTATTCCACCAACACAGCACCAGGGCATGGGGCAGCAGGACACGACAGCAACTGGATTTGGGTCACAACTAAACGCAACAGCAACCGCATTTGGGTCACAACCAAACACAACAGCAACCAGATTTGGGTCACAACGAAACGCGACAGCAACTGAATTTGAGAGGCAACAAAACATCCCAAACTAGTTTTCCCTATTGAATATGTGAGCAATTCAATAGGTAAAAATGTTGGCTCACAGGATCCTAATTGTGACTCTAGAGATAAAATTATCCAGAAAACAGTAGGGGGTAGGCCCGTAGTTAGAGTCCAAATTGGTGGTAAGGACACTTCAGCACTGATTGACACGGGATCACAAGTGACTTTAGTATCAGAAAATTTCTTTGAAGACCATTTGAAACCAGTGTCAGGAAATTTTCTAATGGCACAAACCTGGTTTAAAATAAATGGTGCAAATGGACTTGAAGTGCCATATTTGGGTCTTTTCATTACAGATGTAGTTTTACAAGGTGTCAAATTATCTGAGGTGGGTGTGCTTGTGCTGAAAGATAGTCCAGACTGTACAAATATGAGAAATGAAATCCCAAGTATATTAGGTACTAATGTTTTACAGCATGTACCACAATTTTCACATTTGTTGAAGTCATCTGAGACTATTATAAAACAAACCCAAGAGAGCTGTTCTTCTAATTTAGGGTTTGCCAGAGTCAGCAAGTGTGAGGCATGTTTAATCAAAGCTGGTGAGGTGGCTTTTGTACCAGTTATGACACCCAATCAAGAAGGTCTGTGTTTTGTAGACGCCTTTGACAAAGGTATTATGGGAAGTTTGTATATAGTTCCTGGGATAATATTAAGTGCCAGTTCCAAAATCCAAGTTGTTAACACTGGTCAGAGGGATATCAAATTACTTCCTGGGACCAGAATAGGAGTATGCCACATGGTGGATATTGTGACCGGGAAAGAAAGTAAACTTCATTTGTCCTGCAGTGAGAGCAGTGTCACTGTCAGTCATTCAAACCAGGAATCAAACCATGAATCGATTCATGATTCTCCGGCAGAAAGAGACAGCGAACAGATGCCAAAAGTGGATTTATCACACTTAATCGGAACCATGGACGAACTGGAAAGAGTGAAAGCATCAATTATGAAACATCGCAATGTATTCCTTGCAGATGAAGAAAAGCTGGGATGCACAAAAACAGTTCAGCAGCACATCAACACAACTGATGATGTCCCTGTTGTTCAACCATTCAGGAGAATCCCCCCTCAGTTGTGGCAGGATGTCCAAGAACATCTCAATGGTCTCTTAGATAAAGGTATAATTGAGGAAAGTAACTCAGAATATGCTTCTCCTATTGTTATAGTACGGAAAAAGAATAACGAAATCCGTATGTGTGTTGACTATAGAAAGTTAAACACCAAAATCCGGAAGGATGCCTTTCCTCTCCCAAGGATCGAGGAATCTTTAGATGCATTGACAGGTGCCAAGTATTTTACCACCTTAGACTTAACTTCTGCATACCATTAGATAGAGGTCGCCCCTGAGGACAGAAAGAAGACGGCATTCATAACTCCAATGGGCCTGTATCAATATCGCAGGATGCCATTCGGACTTTCTACAGCACCCGCCACATTCCAGCGGCTAATGAGTCAGGTATTCCGAGAGGACATTTTTCGGATTCTTCTGGTGTACCTCGACGATATCATCGTGTTCTCCAGCACCATTGAGGAACATCTAGAACGACTGGAAAAAGTTTTCAGCACTTTAGCTAAACACAATCTCAAACTGAAGGCTGAAAAGTGTGCTTTGTTCAAAGAAGAAGTGACCTACTTAGGCCATATAGTATCAGCGGATGGTATCTGTCCTGATCCTGGAAAGGTAGCAGCAGTCAAAGAGTATGAGGTACCAACCACTGTGCGAGAACTACGAAGATTTTTAGGATTTTGTTCATACTATCGCCGGTTTGTTCCAAATTTTGCCAAAATTGCAGCCCCACTGCATGCTTTAGTAGGATCTGCTTCTGGAAAGAACAAGAAAGGACACGGCAGAAGCAAAAATCAGGCATTGCCTTATTGGGAATCAGAGCATGAGCAAGCATTTCAAGTGCTAAAGGGTAAACTTACAACAACTCCAGTCCTTGCTTATGCTGATTTCACCAAACCGTTCATTCTGGAAACAGACGCGTCAGATCAAGGGCTTGGAGCGGTACTAAGTCAAGAACAAGATGGAATTAAACGTGTAATAGCATATGCCAGTAGAGGTCTGAGAGGTGGTGAGAAAAACAAGGAGGGATACAGCTCCAGAAAATTGGAGCTGTTGGCACTGAAATGGGCTGTAGCTGATAAGTTTAAAGATTACCTGATTGGGAGCAACTTTACCGTCTATACTGATAATAATCCACTCACATATGTGATGGGTCGTGGCAAGCTGAATGCTGTGGAGCAAAGATGGGTTGCTGCTTTAGCATCTTTCAATTTTTCTTTCAAATACCGGTCTGGTAAAGAGAATACCAATGCAGATTTCCTAAGCCGGCAAGAAAGCAGACCCTGGGATTTAGATGCTGAAGAAGTAGCAAGTATGTGTGCTTTTGTGTTAGAATCTGCAAATGTACCAAAGGAGATACAAGCAAAAGCTTGTCAAATAGCAATCTCAACACCTGAAAAGGAACTGTTATCTATAGCAGAACACCATGAGTTGAAAGCCACTGTTCTACCCACTGTAGGGGCTAAACAGATGTCAGATCTGCAGAGTCAAGACCCTGTAATAGGTCCGGTTGAGAAATTTCTCAAGGAAGGTGTCAAACCTTCACTGACACAGAGAAAACATGCTACAAAAGAAGTACAATTGCTTTTGCGCCAATGGGATCGCTTAAAAGAGTCTAAAGGAGTACTGTATCGATCAGTGCAAGATCCATGTAAAGGCAAATTGAAACAGATTTTGCTACCACAACAACTGAAGAGTCAAATCTTACAAAATAGTCATGACCATCATGGACACCAAGGTATTGAACGAACAGAACTGTTGATTAAGGAAAAATACTTTTGGCCCAAGATGCATCAAGAAATTAAGGAATATATTGAACAATGTGAAAGGTGTGCTTTGGCAAAACCAATCAAAGTCAAAACTTCGCTTGGTAGTTTACTTTCAACGAAACCATTGGAAGTGTTAGCGATGGATTTCACGCTACTTGAAAAGTCTTCAAGTGGTTACGAAAATGTTCTAGTACTCACAGATATCTTTACAAAATATGCAATAGCTGTGCCAACAAAAGATCAAAAGTCAACGACTGTGGCCAAGGTGTTGGTAAATTATTGGTTTAGGAGGTTTGGTCCCCCACAGAGGCTTCATTCAGACCAGGGAAGAGATTTCGAGTCAAAACTGATCAAGGATCTTTGTGAACTATATGGGATTAAAAAGTCAAGAACGACACCCTATCACCCACAAGGAAATGCTCAATGTGAACGCTTTAATCGGACCCTTCACAACCTGTTGAGAGCATTACCTCCAGAGAGGAAAAGGAAATGGCCCGAATACCTCGATGAGCTCGTGTTCTTTTACAACACTACCCCACATTCTACAACAGGGTTTTCGCCATTTTATCTCATGTATGGCAGAGATGCAAATAATTTCAGAAATCTTGTTCAGGATGATACATTAGAAACCACAGAAGCATCTGCAGAGGAACCAACAATGAACAACTGGGTGACAAAACATCAACAGAAGCTAAAAGAAATATACAGGATTGCTCAGGAACAACTCAAGCAGAAAGCAGAAACCAGAAAAACTCATCATGATGGTCAACTCAAAGACCATTCTTTGGCTGTTGGAACAGAGGTCTACAGAAAGAATCATACTGTTAAAGGTAGAAACAAGTTCCAAGATGCTTACCATCCAAAAAGATACGTCATCCTGGCCTGTAATCATGACCAACATATTTATCTAATTGAACCAACAGATGGGCTGGGAAAAGCAAATTGGATTAATAGAGCAGATTTAAGGCCATGTCCAGACAGGAAGTCAAATCATCAAGTACAAAAGAAATTAAGAAAGCGTCATAGCCAACTAACAAGAAAGACCTCTTGTACAAGTAGCTCAGATGATGATGAAATCCGAGTATTAATTAATTATCGCCACAATGAACAATCCACAGAAGCAGGAAATCTGTCAAATGATACCAATGCAGGATCATACCATTCTGTGTCTCAGACGACATCCGATGAAGATGAGATGTTTATACCGAGGAGAACAAGCAGACAAAATGCTGGTTACCATAGAAATCCATACAATCTGCCTAGATCAGCTTTAAGTAATTATGTGAATAATAGTTTAATTCAGAAAAAGGAAACGACAGTTTAAATACCCTTATTTTGTTAGTGTTTTGTTAGTGTTTGTATTGTTTGCATTTATATTATATGTCTTAAGTCAAAGATTACACAGCAAATGTTTGTTTGTGCCGCATTGTGTTTAAAACCAGGTTAATTTACAAAGAAAAGACTGGTTTCGTTCTATGTTTGATTTGTATTATATGTTTATTATTGTCAGTGTTTATTCCTGTATACTCCTAACACATTGCTCGAGGACGAGGCAATGAAAAAGTGGGGGTGGATGTAGCAGAGTTTAAATTAAGACATGTCAACTATTTAAACTTTCATCTCTTAATAATTTTGTTGCTGTTTTATTCAACATAATGCTTTAATATGATTACTTAGACTGTGCAGTCCAATGTGCACATGATACATGTAGTGTCCTTGAAGTATACAATGACAGCAGGCCTCCAGCAGTCTGGACAAACGCTTTACAGGGAAAGCTACATATGGTCATGTTGCTGGTTACTGTGGAAATCCAGGACTGACCTATATCACCTAATGTTTATGTATGAGCATGCATTGTGAAACCATAAATGTATTTTATTATTTCATTTGGGTACATGTTCAGAGAACAGACATGTTTTTAGTTTATTTCAAAAGTTCTATTCATAAATGTATTTGGTAGTATTTTTAATATTTAATACACAAGTAGGACTACTTTGCGTCTTGACCCAGATGTCTGGGTACATAACCCCCTGCTCAGGATGGGGCCCTCGCTTTGGCCCACTGTCTGAAGAAAGCTGAAAACAACTGAATATAAGGTAAAGAATTTATACTTAATAAGCTACTCTCTTAAGTCCTAAGAGTTTTTTTATTTATTAATTTTGTCATATAAGTAATTTAAGTTTTTCCATCTTGTCATTACTTAAGTACTTAGATATCAATTAAAGAAAAACTGCAGTTTAAAAGGTTAACTTTATACCAAGGTACAGATTGGCTTTAATTCCAGTCAGAATATTTGTATGATTGATATATATGTCTCAAGACACTCATTTGATGCAACACAGCTTGATCAGTTATGTTAATTGTTAGAATGTCAATACATTGTAATTCTTTAAATCTGTTTACGTTATTTTTGAGAAATAGCAGTGGAATGTGGCAGGTTGTCCCTTTCAGGGATGAGTATTAGAATTGTTACATAATGTTGTTTTATATTTATTCCTGTAAGCACTGATGAGTGTAATGTATAATCAGACAGGAAATGTCTAGTATCTGCATGTTAAATGTATCCTGTAGACACAGAAGTCCAACTTGTGTTCCTTTCCCCAATTTTGCTAGACTATTGTTACATAATATAATTCAGGGTGAGATAGAAAGAGTTAGTTCATTTAATGTTCTCTTCAGATCAAAACATGAAGAGAATACGTGCAGACAGTGTAACATGTGCAATATTTATATCTGGTGAGTTATTATTATTAATTGGCTGAAATGTTTGCATGAAAATAATTGTCTAAATGTTCATTTAAATAAGTGACAGGTGTGCCCATTTCTGAGTATGTGGAATTAAATCTGTTTAGGATATACATATGGGACTGTCTAGGCATGAGTTTTGTTTACCCTCTAAGATATGGCATATGTTGTCTCTGACATCCCCCCCCCCCCCCCCTTCTCTCTCTCTGCGAGAGAGCTGGGGACAGTCCCTGACCTCTTAATGTCTAAGGTCAATAGCTGTCTGGCTGTAACATCAGGTTCCACAGACCAGGACAGGGGACCCTTGTCGCTCATGTTGTACACAAACTGTGCCATTTAATTGTTCCCGAAGGCAAGCAGCTGCAACTTACAGTCATGTATATCAGTTTGGGGTTACGTTGTTTTCTGTAAAATGTCACCACAATAGCTACAACAGGTGATACTGGTACTTGTGGCCTTGACCACTCAACAATGACTAAGTGTACTGTACCAGTGCTAATTAGTTAATTTACTTTGTCAATTTATGAGTATTATTAATTAATTATGCATAGAATTTCTTGAATCATTTATTATTTTATTCATTGATGGTAAAATCAATAATTGAGGATTGAATGTAATGTTTTACTAGTTTTGTGTATTGTCATTTTATTGGATTTTCTCTTTGGATAAAGAGGTTATTGTGCAAGTCCAAAGGAATAAAGATGCAGCATTGTATTGTTGGCATGTAGTAAAATGTTTGGGCGGAGCATGATGTTTTAGGACTCTTAGTGTAGTTACTTTTGTTGTTTACCCGACTTGTGTGTGTATAAATTATTTCAATTATTTTATTGCATTGCATTTGTCTGCTTATACACTTCAAGTCATAGGGTACATTTATGTATGTGTGTTATGCTGATACATGTTACTAATAGAAACCTGGGTAATTGTTTTCGTACAATTTTATGATAAGATAATTGGTTTCTAGTGACTGAAAGTATCATAGGCATTTATGTATATGTTATTTGTATTGGATATGCCAAGTTCTTAGAGGGTTTATCATTACAATGTTTTATTATATTGATATGCCTTCCGAGATATATCATATCATTTTATGTATTTCTCAGCGATTTTTACAATCTATCTGTCAGATTAAAGATTGTTTGTTTTTATAGGTCAAACATACAATAGACAACAGGACGACTTTCAAGATTAACTGTTGTACAGAACAAACCATACTATTTGTTGTAAGTTAATGGGGTTTTATTCCATACAATCAACTTTACATTGTTTATTATGGTAATTTATGTAAATTGTGATCAATCATAGAGATATATTCATTTTCAATATAATTCTTTGAAATTACGATTGTTTTCAAGTTTAAATAATAATTGTTTAGGTATCCTTAGTATCAGAGCCAGAAATTAAGGATGGGTTATTTGTAAACACTTTACATGTTTCAAAAGAAAATTCACATTATGGCTTTGTCAAATTTATCAGGTTTTCAGTACCTAAACTGCATTGAATGATAACTGGATGAGTAAGAAAATTGCTATATATATTCAACAATAATTATTTTTATCTTGACCCTTTGTTACATTCATATCTTATATTTCTTTTATATTTTTGTATTTTAGCTGGTTCGCCAGCCACTCCATTTAGGAACCGTAAGAATAAACAGATTAAATCAACTTGTCTTGTCTACTGGTCTTCGTCCCCAACCCACGGTTACACTTGATACAGAGGAACTTGATTGAAGTGAAGGAAGCCAGGAAAAAGTTGCAACCACTCCTGCCATCTGTTGGGAGATTCATACACTAAATTATTTAGCGTAAAATTTATATCTTATCCTCTCAATGTTTTACATGAGATGAGATAAGATACAAGTCAGATAAGTATGGAAATTTCACTCTGCAAGTTCATGTACGTAAAGCGTATCTCAAACTGCAAAATGCTTCATGCTCCTACCAACCGTTTCCTACATGCCATATAGAGACCTAATTAATATGACTTAGTAAGAAGCAGAGCATTCTGTGTAGAAGAAATGTATGTTCCTCGAGGTTTTATGAAATAATTATCAGCTTATGATTGTCAGAATAAACTGTGTGGTAAACTGTAATCTTGGCGACAGCTTCAGGAATAGAGCGAGAGACATTGAGGCGGATCTAGAAATTTGGACGGGAGAGTCAAAATGAGTAAAATGCCCGACACGCGAGTGAGTGTATGGACGGAGAGTTTATGGAGGGCTGGGGATACGGGAGGGGAGGAAGAAGTCCATCTCATAGAATTGTTTAAAGGGCGGACCTAATTTGAATAAATCTATACGGGAGGGGAGGAAGAAGTCCATCTCATAGAATTGTTTAAAGGGCGGACCTAATTTGAATAAATCTATGATACTTAAACAATATTAAAGGAACTGATACTAATTTACCTTATAAAATTTACGAAATTCTTATCTGATTTCTCGTATACAATTAAATCTTGATTAAATGAAGATATATTTCAGAAAAAAATATCTCTAGCTTCAACAATTATCTTGTTAGGTGAGTAAATATATATCCTGATTTTTTACAAAGTACATTATGTTTGAGCCAATAACTTCAACAATTTACTTAATATTGAGCTAATTTCTGGGATGTACATAAAACACTTATACAGAAATTTTTATATCAAATATGAATACATTAACATCAGTGGTTTCAAAGTTGGTAGTTATGAAGTGAAACAATATGTTTTTACTTGATAACAAAGCTTTTTCCTTAACTTCTCGAGGGAACCAAGTCGCAGTGGCCCTTGCAGTTTTCGAGTTTAATAGAAGAACTGGGGGACATCTAACTGTATGTTAATTTTGGAGTCGTAGGTCCAATGGTTTAAAATTGTGCCTTGTTAACGGACGGCCGGACGACGGACAAAAGATCATCACTATAGCTCAGACGACTTATAGTCAGCTGAGCTAAAAAAACGAGGATCTTTTCGATTTGTGCCAATCAAACAGGTGTCTTTATGATACCAAATCTGAGCATTACAAAAACAGACATAAAACACCGCAGTTTTGAAAAAAAATTACACAAATTCATGAAAGTACTTGTAAATATACCTTTGCATTTTTGTGATCATATGACTGATAATATATCACAAGAAATGGACCTACTCTTCAACGGAAAACCGAATATGCTTTTTGTAAAGGTACATGTTGTATAAGTGTATGTGGGCTGTGTATCAAGAAACAAAATGCCACAACATGTTCCATTATGTATGGCAAGCTTAAGAAAACGCCGAATAACAAACGTGACAAAACGTAACATATGAACTTTTGAACTTTTCCTATAGTTTATTTTAATTTACTTGGGGGTTACTCTTCAAGGGAGTCTATGAAACTGAGAGTATTTTTGTTTTACAAATAATATATACGGTAATAGTGCATTAGGGACATGGTTGCATCTGCCACCACAAGGGGGCGTGCTTGTCGATGAAGGGTCTGGTGGGATGTGTGTGGTTAGGCGGTATATGTTTTTAGACATGTTTAAAATTAATAATTCACCAATCATCATAAACGTGGATTTAAGACGTTCTGTTCCTTCGGTAATTAAATAGAGCATTGCACTATGAACCAATCTGTACACTCTACGTGTACTATATTTGCTTGTATATCAGGCAGGGAATTTGAAATAGTTAGGCGGCATGCTGGCTACATCCCTTTGAATAAAAGTCAGCCCAAAAGTCTTTTAAATTTAATGTTAGATCCCTGAAGTATATATCATTTTAAACCTGGTGTACTGTGCTGTTTGATGGTATATGTTTTTCTGGCATTCATGAATATTCATTTTAATATATAAGGTTAAATATTTACATGAAACATATTTACATATTAACTTCATAAAACATATACCATTAGAAAGAGCTCTGTACCCGGTTTAAATTATTTATACTTGACGGGGTCTTATAGGCATTTAATACAGCTTTTGGACTGAATTTAAAATTAGGGGTTTTGCTACCGTAAGATTCAGCCTGGAGTTTACCTGAAAATATCCCTTAGGATATGAATATACAATAAAAATGATATAATTACAGGTAGGACTCAAGGGAAGAAGGAATTATTGTTTGCTCAATATATATATAGAAGATCTATATTTCATTTATTATCATGATTGGCTTCCCAAGATAAGCCCTCCTTATTGTTTTGCATTCTAATAGCTTGAATTGTTAAAAAAAATATTTTAATGTCTGTCCGCTATATTATTGTTCGTTCGTGTATCACCAGTATTTATATATCCAGGATGAATGGAATGGCTCATATGTCAGCAGTGGTGGTCCAAATATTACAGATAAAAATGTGTTTTAATTCAGTGATAACAGAAAGTCCCAAATAAGTACAGTATTTATCAATCATTTCTTATGTATACAATATAAATATACACATACACCTTTAAATACAAAGTTTCATATTTACATCAGTTTTTCATAATTTTTCATGGCTTACATAAAGACATAGTATACAGCAAACATTAAACCATTATGTAATAAAATCAACTTGAACTCTCTGTATGCCTATATCAGTCACCGAAGGTCTGTATAAGTCATGAGGCGTCTGCATTCATTTAATTCCTCATTATTAAATCATTTTGACAGTCCTTTATGTTTTTCAGGATTTGTCTCCAGGGATTCTTTCCTGTGGTCATATGAATCTGCCGCGTCTGTGACGTTTTTCACGTGATGGGTGGTGGTGCTTCCGGTAATAATCATCCTTGTCATAGCTTTTCCGTTGATCGACTGCGCACGCGGTTTCCTGGTTGGTATTGCTGTAAAAAAACAATTGTATACCATCACGTTAACTAGCACCAATACCAAAGCTAACTAATATCTTCATTCACAAATGCTAAAGTATATTTTTATGAACCGATGTTTTGAAGAGGTTGGAAGTGTGTGCGTATATAAAGCATAATATACATACAAAACAAAAACACATATCTATATATATACATATATATATTAGTAAATGAGTAGGCCGATATATATATATATATATATATATATATATATATATATATATATATATAATTTTGGAAATATTCAGTAATTTATCGTGCATTTTATTTGCGGTAAAAGTAAAATTTTTTACTGATTTAAATTGTCTATATTACAAAAAGAATCGTTTTTCTGTTGATATAATTATACTATGCACGGTCATCATTGCTTGTATATGGAACACGAATCACAGTGAATAAGTTATGTCATTATGATTTTTTTGTTATTTGCCGTTTCTATTATTATCATGATTATGCCATTATTATTAATTCGTTTAACATCTTCCCCTCTTGTGTTTTAATTTTATATTTTAAATAGGTGCCCGTTGACATTTAAACGAAGGCTAAGCTTTAATGTCTTATGAGCAGACCAGCTTAACTTTTATTGTAAAAGATACTTGCGCTATATATTAAAAAAATTAATAACAATAATAATTATTATATAAGGAACCTTTGACTTACCTTGCCACCAAATGTTTCAGGATAAGACCAAATGGTCCGATGTTTTTTGAAAAATCCAGTTCTGTTTGTCTGCTTTTCGTAACTTCACCACTCGGAAATCCTTGTTAGTTTACGTTCCCAGTGGTAAATCAGCGAAGATTGACATCAGGTGGGTTCCCCGTGCTATATATATACACAGGTGGTGGGGAATCCATAACCTGAATCACTTTTTGACGTCACGAGATATCGTAGAACGTGTATCACACCCACGTTGCCTGGAGACAATGACGCTTCTTTGAAAACAACCCAGCTAAAAATATCGGGAGTCTTCCCGCCAATATTTACAAAAGACTGTCGTATTATATGAGTTTACGTTTAGTGTTCCAAATATAGCAGCAACCTGCATACGTAGGATCTGTACATGTAAGAATTATTGACTGTAGTACGTGTCTTACAAGTGTGATATCTTTCACTAATAATGACATCAGGATGAACCTTTAAAGAAGTGACTTACAAACTTACGTATACAACTCTCGTTTCCCACGTTGGTTTGTTTTGTTGAGGAAAACTGTTTATAAAAGCGAGGCTACGTGAATCACAAATCTGCTATGTGAAACAGAAGGGAATTTTCAAACCGTGAAACTACTCGTAATCGCTGTTCACACAGTACTGCATTAGATTTTTTTGTCATGGTGAAGACAGCGAGCCAATTATAGTATTGTTTGATTATTATAAAAGCGTAAACCCTGAACACACGGTTTCACATGTAGTAGTACTTATGTTGACAGTGAGATGGCGCTGCAGACACAGACGTGTCTGGGCACGGAAATCGGTGAAGGAGGGCCTCACGTCACAGCTACAAGTCTGAGCGCGTCCTGGTATGTTCATATCACTCGGCAAATGACGATCTGTGAGACGGCAAAATTACCTGAATACAGTGAAGCGAGATCGACTTGATCGCCAGGCCGAGGCTAGTACAGGGTATAAATACCGCTGGCGCTTCACATTTTGTTCAGACAACTCGTTCACCGAGCTGGTGAAGAAGCAGCCACACACATCACTTAGCAATACACAAAAATAAATCGTAACATCAAAGGTTTCTACCTGTCCGTCTTAAAACCAGCAGAGGTAAATATCTACATAAATTATATGAGTACATGAAATGTATATCGTTTTAGTATATCAACGTATACAAGCTTACAAACATTAGGCCTGATAATAAAACAATTATTATTATTTTTATTATTATTATTATTATGTTACATCTCACAAATTATTCAGCGGGTAAAAACAGAATATTTATGAACGGATTCGAATTTTTTATTAATATAATAAAAAATAATATGAGTATAAATACGTTCATATTTTGTTAAATCAACATTTGATAAAATATTCTCAGTGATACACATGTATGATTGCACACATCCGCTGAAGCAGAATGCATATTTAAATATCCTCCATTATACAATACAACAGGATTTAACTATTTTTTGTTCCCAGGAATAAAAATGCCAGACAGCGAGCCAATGGATGTGGGAACCACGACTCCTGAAAATACCGACATGACGTCATCCGTCCCTCACTACGGACCTCAGCCGATCCAGGTGGTGTTTTCTTTTGACACGACAGGTTCCATGTCAGTATATCTTGATGAAGTCAGAAACAAACTCAAAGACACCATCCAGCGGCTGTTCATGGACATTCCTTCCCTCCAGATAGCAGTCTTTGCCCACGGCGACTACTGTGACGCCAAGTGGAGTTACGTCACCAAATTCGTGGATTTTACCAATGACGTAGGCGCTTTGTGTGCTTTTGTGAACGACGTCAGTGGAACAGGGGGAGGTGACAGCGAGGAGTGTTACGAGTTGGTGTTACGTGAAGTGCGAGAGAAGCTGAGCTGGAAGCCCGGTACGCAGCGCTCCCTGGTGATGATCGGAGACGACTTGCCACACAGCTCTGACTACACGATGAACGAAGACAACATAGACTGGGAAGAGGAGGTTCAAAAGCTCAGAGATCAAATGGTAAGAACATAATAAAATTGGAAATTATCAAATCTTATTTTAATGTTATCATAATATCTAAGTATTATTTTATAAAATAAAGTCGGATGATATTTATAAAGATTAAATCAAAACATTTCAAGGGTTGTCATTATAAGTAAATTAATATAAAATAACTGTGTATATAACTGTATGTATTTTTTCACATTCTAAGGAATAATATGCATCTTGATAATAATGACGACGACAATCATGAAGATGATGATTTTTCTCTTTACAGGGAGTCAAAATATACAGCGTGCAGGCGGGACGCCACCCCACGGCCAAACATCAGTTCTGGGGTCCTCTGGCTCAGCGTACTGGAGGTCGCTACTTGACGCTGACGGAACTTCAGACTGTCATTGACATGATGATGGCCATCTGTTACCGTGAACATGGCGTCGAGTACTTCCAGGTGAGTTCTGGGTCTTTTTAACTGGTTATGAACGGTTACCTAGAGGATCAAAGATCTTCTTAAATCAAAATAATTAAAAAAAGTTTTAAAGAATCCAAAATACCTTGCATATTTTAATATACATCCACTTTTACTCCTTGGAAACAATATATAATAGTAAAAGAAATAATCATACATAAAAAATCACATATGAAACGGTTAATAAGTAAAAGCTTAACTACACAGTGTCATTCAGAAGTGCATGCATTCAGTTTTGTATTTTATTTTTTTCAGGCGTATGAACAGGAAGTACGTGACAGGGAAGGACCGGGCATGCGCAATGAACTAGACACCATGTTTCATGCCTTAAGAGGGGCAACAAGTGAGTCCACATCCGATCCTGTACTCGTAAATAAAGTCAGCACCACGAAAAGGGAGACAAAACCAAGGAGAGCAACCGGTGCTGCCAAGAAATCTACCACAGACAAGAAGACAACTGGCGCCACCTGTCTGAAGTCCCGAACTAAACCAACTGCCCTTGCTCCTGCTGAAAGAAAGGCGATCAAGATGGCTGGTAAGAAAGCGACAGTTCCAACGATTCCAACAAAAGCTGGAAGGAAACATCGTGAAAAAGAATTTGAGACAAGATTTGCTCTCAGAGACCTTAAGTGGACGCCATGGCAATTGGCTTTCGCCCAGTCCGACACGGTCAACAACAGCGCCCTCTGGGGAGCAGCGCGCAGTGGATTTTCCGGAAGCAGACGACTTGCACTTTTCCGGGGTGCTTATGGTGTTCCTGCAGTGTATGAATTCGCGGTACAACCCCGTGTTTCCTGTCGGAAATACGTCATGGGCTGTAGTTGTACACAAGGTTTCAATGGCATGCGGTGGGACACTTACTTGTGCAAAGGTTCATTCAAGAAAAATATCGAAAATGCCATTGAAAATGGCTGCATGGTGTTCATCCGGCGAGCCGTGATCACTAGAAGAACCAAGTGTGGGGAACAGGTGTTCCTAACAGCAAAGGATGTGACGTCATTCCTCAGACGGCAGTACGACTACGCCTGGAACATGTACAGGAGAGGTTGTACAAGGACAGTCAAGTGGAGGAACATCGATATCTCTGTTTAAAGTGGACACTTTAATATGACAGTTTCACATCATATGTTCAGGAACGACAAATTATAACGCATATGCGTTGTGTACTTCATTTCCACATTTTTCATTAAATATGGCTCATCATTAATTTAATATACATGGGAAACCATAGACACTCATTCATCTTATTATTTCATTTCACATAAGCACTATTTCATATCTGTATTGAATATGACAAACAGTAAAGTCGGTGTGTTGTGTATATCTAATGGCGTATAATTGTATTGTGATGTGCATGTGTACATATAATCTAGGAAGGTGTATTTTGCTTTTGTGTCATTTAATAAAAAATCATTGAATGTTGCTCTTTCTTCTGTAATTTTATTTAAATTTTTGAGAAAGCTAATATGTTTGCGCCTTGATAATCTTTCACACACACACACACATCTTTTACTCTCTTTCTAGCCGTGACAACCCGACTCAGGCAATGATAATTGGGCTAGTAACCCACCTGAGTCGTGATACAAGCACTATCGAGGAATGCATCGCATTGGTCTTCCATCATGTTGCATTCATATTGTGGTAAACAGCCAATAATCGTAACATTATGCAACGAATGAAGAATTAATACAAAAGAATACATGCATGTAAACTCACAACCCAAACTGAAACTCCGTCTCTATGGTATCGAGTCATTTCCTGTATCGCGTATAAGTTGGCTGCGTCCAGTAACCCGTGCGAGCCATGCCAGTATTCATGCGGTCAGAAATTCAACAAACATTCTGAGGGGTTTACCGATATGCTGAGTTAAAACGGAATTTTTCTCGTTCTTGTTTGGTGTTGTTTGAAAGTACACTAAAAATGCTAACGATTAGTCGAGTTCATGTCAATTGATAATGATGCTGTATGCCATGAGTCCTTGTATAAAATGACGAAAATATTTGCATCCTCAATCTCGGGGCCTTATAATGCGTTCCTCAGACCTAGATATAAAGGCACTCTGGCTGCCATTAATCTGGTCGTAATGACAGAGAGCCAGTATGGCGCTACTCTCTCCCCTGCATGATTCTGTGGGTGACAGGTCTATGACGATACACCCTGCAGACTGATACAGCCCCGATACAAAGTCATAGTCCCTTCATCGATACGTTGACCATCCCGTATTAGATCGTCTGACGGAAAATGACGTTTGACCAATAAAAAGAATCAGAGTGTGGTATTTATAAGGCATGAAACTGAACCGTTTGAACGTCGTCTGAATGGCTAATTGTTTATAAATAAAAATCATTTGTAGTTTGGAAATATTTTCTGAGAAGTTTAATTATTTTAATATGGACATATAATTATGAACATTTCCGTGGACGCTACAAGTATGTAAATGTCTCGTAAGTCTGGAATGTATCGTATCATCCGTCGTATCGTGAGCATCGTATCGTATAATAATGTATCGTGACAGTCAAAGTAAATGACTTATCACAACGTCATGTCCAGCTCGGACACTGACAATGAAAATTCTATCTTTGCGGGGGCAGACACGCACAATGTCTCTGCACTTTTCCCGCCCTGACTGTTTTTAGATGATTGGTGTATAAAGTCTGGCCAAGCATTCCCATGTGAGTATATTGTGGTTGTCTTCATATACGCGTGGCTAATATTTCGCGATTTTCACCTTTCATTTTTTCGCGAAGGTTCCATCATCGCGATCATACCATGCACTAATCTGCACATACTGTATCCATGACAACATTGTTTAATATGCGCATTTAATCTTGACGAGGACCCACGGCATACAGTAAAAATCCACCTTCCTGATAAACGGATAATATGAAAGTTCTTTTATTATTCGTTACGTCTGTCTTTGATTTACAGGTTACAAAATATATCAGACTTTTGCTTTTCGGCTGAATACGTTAAAAAAGCAGGTAAGGTCGCATGGATAACACATAAGATGCCAATAAGGGTAAATATATATATATATATATATATATATATATATATATATATATATATTTATATATATATATATATTTATATATATATATAGTGATAATTTTCGAAAATGTTCAGTTACACATTAACACGTGTTTTCATGCATTTGCAATCTTCAGATATGATCTGTCAAAGGTTGCACCAACCGTTGCACATCTGAAGATTGCAAATGCATGAAAACACATGTTAATGTGTAACTGAACATTTTCGTAAATTATCACTATGTACCAGCTCTTAGCATCCCGCTAATAGAGCACTATTGGTTTCGTTCTGCAAACATATAAACTATTGGTATATATATATATATATATATATATATATATATATATATATATATATATACACACATACATGTATATATGTATATTTATTATAAATGACCGTTTACCTGTGCAAATGAGGTGTCTTATTCACGAGGGTTTCATTTTCGCGATTTTCCCCCTCCCTTGAATATCTTGAATTTGAATATAGTGAACAAAAAGCTAACTACGGTATATACCTTTTCTCAATATATATAAAATACAATTTTTTTTCATTGTACATTGTCACCAGGCGAGACCCGACTCTTTATATGTAGGATAAGTGTTGTAATTTTTTTTTGTGATTTATTTCTGGGGACGTCTGCGTCCCGTTCCGGACTACAGTTGACACTGGTTATCCTGATATCAGGCGGTACTGTAATGGTTCTAGGATAATAACAACACGTCCCAAAATGTTACACTGTATTTATTGAGTAAGTAACTTTTATAAATTAAACACACGCATAAAATAACTATGCGCGTTTTACATACACACTATATAAAACTTGCCCATGATTGCTCATGCATATGTGATACGCCTCAGGCATAAGACTAAACACTAGTAAACAATATAAGTAACAAAAGGTTAAACACTTTCACTAGAGGTCAATATGCCATGAGAATCAAAGTTCAGTTTTTTTCATCGTTGAGTAATCATGTTTACTGTCTTTTTGATAATCCATCACATGTTCAGGATTTGTCTGTAGTGGTCTTGTTGCTTGCCGGAATCAAAGATTTCGGCAAGCATATTACTCAGTTGCGTATGTCTGTTTGTCTGTTTGTTGCTTGCCGGAATCAGAGATTTCGACAAGTATGTTGATCAGTTCCGTTTGTTTGTTTGTCTGTATGTCCCCGCTCTACAGGCCACAATTTTGCACCAATCGTCCTGAAACTTATAGATAGAGTGTATAATCGGTTCTTCTCGGAGCCTATTGTTTTTGGTCATGATCGGTCAAGGGTCAAGGTCAGGGTCACCAAAAAGCTCAAAAACGGTTTTTTCTTCATACCTTCGTCAAAAATAGCCGTAGGCACCTAATCTGTTGCCCGTTTTATTTGCCACTGAATGGCCACTTCCAACACTGCAAAATTGCCTCATTTCGCTGTTACCATGGTTACGCAATTTTGGGGAGAAATCATGGAATTTCGTGATATTTTTCAAATTTGCAGCAATTTTACTGATTCTGAGATATTTTATGTAACATAAGAATATCTCGAAACGGGTTTTTCAGATTTTGGAAATGGCCGCCAGGGGGCGTTGCAGATGAAAAAACATGAAAATTTGTTTTGGTGCTATACCTCCAGAACTATTAAACATTGGGCCATTTCCATCACAGCACCTTAAACTAGGGTCCATGGGCTTGTTTTTGCGCATAGGTGCCAAAGTGCGCTATTGCCAGATTTCTCTATTTTTGGGGTAAAACCTTTCAATTTTGAAAATATGCAGTTTTCAGCTTCTAACTCTGTCAGTTTTTATGCTAGAGAGGTCAAAATTTTTCCATCTTGTAGCCCTTGGTGAGTTCTCGGTGATCCAACCAAAAATCTTGCAAAATCTCGCACCGTTTCTCGTCGAATGAGATTTCGCGATTTCACGGTGACATGCCCTATAGGCCACAGATATGCAGGCATCCTTTTGAAACTGATACATGTTACGTCATACACTAATATCTCGAAAGCAATTGTTCAGTTTTTGGAAAATTTCCGCTAGGGGGCGCTGCACTGCAACCCCGTACCTACTATCATTGTTTAACCATATCTCCAAAACTACACATGTTAGGTACATAAACTGTACACCATATGAATAGGCGTTTCATGGCCTTTCTGCCCATGACCTCTTTTGTTTAATCATACACGGTCCCCACAAATTTTAGCAACTTTGTAAAAATTAAAACCCGCATGCACAAATACATATGCCATCACGCATGCATGCACGCGTTTTAGTATGAAAGACAGACACGCTTTCCCGTGACTGCAAAAATTATAGCGTTCGCCGTATAAAATAAGTGACCACAGGCACTCTTTGCCGGCCGGTTTGCCATTTCTGTCGCGTTATAGTTTATTGCTTGCCGGAATCAGAGATTTCGACAAGTATGTTGATCAGTTCCGTTTGTTTGTTTGTCTGTATGTCCCCGCTCTACAGGCCACAATTTTGCACCAATCGTCCTGAAACTTATAGATAGAGTGTATAATCGGTTCTTCTCGGAGCCTATTGTTTTTGGTCATGATCGGTCAAGGGTCAAGGTCAGGGTCACCAAAAAGCTCAAAAACGGTTTTTTCTTCATACCTTCGTCAAAAATAGCCGTAGGCACCTAATCTGTTGCCCGTTTTATTTGCCACTGAATGGCCACTTCCAACACTGCAAAATTGCCTCATTTCGCTGTTACCATGGTTACGCAATTTTGGGGAGAAATCATGGAAATTCGTGATATTTTTCAAATTTGCAGCAATTTTACTGATTCTGAGATATTTTATGTAACATAAGAATATCTCGAAACGGGTTTTTCAGATTTTGGAAATGGCCGCCAGGGGGCGTTGCAGATGAAAAAACATGAAAATTTGTTTTGGTGCTATACCTCCAGAACTATTAAACATTGGGCCATTTCCATCACAGCACCTTAAACTAGGGTCCATGGGCTTGTTTTTGCGCATAGGTGCCAAAGTGCGCTATTGCCAGATTTCTCTATTTTTGGGGTAAAACCTTTCAATTTTGAAAATATGCAGTTTTCAGCTTCTAACTCTGTCAGTTTTTATGCTAGAGAGGTCAAAATTTTTCCATCTTGTAGCCCTTGGTGAGTTCTCGGTGATCCAACCAAAAATCGTGCAAAATCTCGCACCGTTTCTCGTCGAATGAGATTTCGCGATTTCACGGTGACATGCCCTATAGGCCACAGATATGTAGGCATCCTTTTGAAACTGATACATACCACGAAGACACGTGCAATTGCCGCAAGTGGCGACAGGGTCCTTACGGTGGGCAGGCGGCGTGTGCAGCGTTGCGTGTCGGCCTTTCCGGGCCCTATCTATTATCATACATGTAGGAGGCACAGTCCAGACTTTATTACTTGTATTACTTGCCGGAAATCTTCGATTTTCGAAAGCATGTTGGTCACCCGTGTATGTTTGTTCCTTCATCTTATGTATTATACTAATATTTCAAAAATTTTTTTCATTTTCCCGATATGGCCGCTAGGGGGCGCTGCACTTGACCCTTCCAAAAAAATCAGTTTTTGAACATATTTCCGTAAGAGTAAACCTATATTACACAAACTATAGCTTATTTTCTTTCTCTTGGTCTTCTTCAAAACATTGTCAAGTCACCTGGTGTCCATCTAGTGTCACTTTGTCAGTATGTCTGTCTGTTAGTCATTTATCCTCATATTCGCCTGCTTGCTAGTTTTTGCACTTTAGATATAGCAATCAACAAGTCAGATATGTGGACGAATCCTTTTGAAACTATTACATCTTATTTCATACACTAATATCACGAAACGCATTTGTCGTCTTCAGGATATGTCCACTAGAGGGCGCTGCAGTCGAACATATCCAGTATATCATTATTTGGCCATATCTCCAAAATTATAAGCCTCAATTACATAAACTATAGCTTATTTTCTTCCTCTGAGTCTTCTCCATAACCTGATTAAGTCATCTTGTCTCCATCTTGTGTCCCTTTGTAAGTTTGTCTGTTTGTTTGTCAGTTGTCCTCAAATTCGCCGGCTTTTTGGTTCTTGAGTCTCACTGATAGCATTCTACAGGCCACCGTTTTGAAAGGATCATTTTTAGCTCAGCTGACTTTCAGTCATGCTGGGCTATAGCGATGGGTCTTTGTCCGTCGTCCTTCCATCTGTCCATCCTGCTGACCGGCCGTCCGTCTGTTAGCAGGGCACAAATCGTAACTGTACGGGCTAGGGTCATGAACCCTATGTAGTCTTAGAGGTTCTAAAATGATCTCCTTGCAAACCTGAAATTAGGTCACTGACCTATATTCTCGAAGTTACAGGGTGTGTATGCACCCCCCAAAAATAATTCTTTTAGCTAAAATTTTCATCCAAAAACTTCCATCTTTCACATACACCTCATCTACCAACAGGGGAAGAACCATAATTATTTTGAAGTCAACAGGTCAAAGGTCAAGGTCACAGGAGTCCCTTTATTTAATGCCTGTGGATGCATTTTAAGCCAAATCTTTCATCCCAATTCTTTGAATTTTTACATATATTTCACCTTCTAAGAGGGAGAAGAATCTTAAAGATTTTTAGGTCACAAGATCAAAGATCAGGGTCACAGGATCCAATTTTTTTAAAAGGTTGTGAAAACATTTCAAGCTAGACATTTCATTCCAAACTTCCCAGCACTGATATCGCTTCTCTGCCAACAGGGGAACAGACCTGTTGAATTTGAGGTCAAAGGTGAAGTTCACTGCACCCACTTTTTGTGTGGAGTCATTTTCAGGAAACTTTTCAATCTATACCTTCCATTTGTCATATATGGCTGACCTACCAATAGGGAAAGAAGCCTATCGATGTCGAGTTCAAAAGGTCAAAGGTCAAGGACACATTACTTAATTATTCTAAATGGTTGTTAACATTTTGCAAGTGAAACTGTTCAACCCAAACCTTCAGTCTTTCACATATGCCATATCTATGCATCACTCAATTTGGTTCAAACTTCATAGTTATAAGCACCCGTTTCTCAATAATTCTTGCATGGATTTCCTTGATTTTTGCTATATATTTTGATCTTATATTTGCCCTTTTTGTTGTTTCTTTTGAGACTGACAGGTATCAAGCAAGCTATGGGAATAGTTACCGATAGCTTAACAATCATTCATTTTTCCTAAGACCATCAAGTCACTGTGTTTTAACCAGACATAGGTGATGTATATTTCTGTTGTCGTAGAAAATTTCAAAATATTGGCAAATTGGTTCTTCAAAATGTGACTGGAAGTTGTGAATCTCAGCCCATGATGTGGCAGGTCATGCTTGGCAGCTGAGCGTCATGACCCATGGGTCACTTGTTAAACTATTACATCTTACATCTTACAGTAATATCTCGAAACAGATTATTCATTTTCTGGATATTGCCAATAGGGGGCGTTGCACTCGCCTCTCCCCTATATATATTTCTTTACCATATCTACAAAACTATAAACTTCAATTACAAACACTATGACTTATTGTCTTCCTTTTAATCTTCTCCATAATCTGAGTTAGTCATCTGGTCCTTATTCTTGTGTCACTTTTTCAGTATGTCTGTCTGTTTGTCAGTGATCCTCTATTTCACCTGCTTGCTGGATCTTGCGTCTTACAGTTAGCAATCTTCAGGCCACAGTTTTTCAGTATGTCTGTTTGTTTGTCAGTGATCCTCATTTTCGCCTGATTGCTGGATCTTGCGTCTTACAGTTAGCAATCTTCAGGCCACAGTTTTGAAGGAATCCTTTTGGAATTGGAACATCTCTTACAATAATATATACATTTTGGAACATTTCTTACAATAATATCTCAAAAGAATTTTTTTAATTTTTGGGATATGGCCGCTAGGGGATGCTGCGGTAGAGCCTCCACACCATATCATTTTTTGGCCATATCTCCGACATTATAAACTCTACCTTCACTTGTAGTCTGTTTTCTCAGGTGTGTCAGTATATTTGTCTGTTTTGAGCTATGTCTGATTTCATGTTCTTTTGTGTGATATATGTCGTTCAACAGGCCAAACGTTCCAGCAATCGCTTTAAAAGTCATTCAATTGATAGAAAACCGTCAGTTTGTCCTGTTTCTCCATTTGTCTGTCATTTAAGTCCGGCAAGCTCTCGACCTATGGTCGTCTAGTTTGTTTGTCTGCACTCTCCTGGCCACAATTTTGCCACAATCACCTTGAAACTTACAGGGATGATGAAAAACATAATTTCTAGGTGCCCTATTGTTTTTGGTTAAAATAGGTCAAAGGTCAAGGTCAAGGTCACGACAGGTATGGTTAACGGTTTTTGCACTATAACTTCGCCATAAATAGGCTTATCCACTTCTGCAATAGCTCATTTTTTTCGTCATCACCTGGCCTTTCTTTTGACATGTAGCTTACTTAAATTTGCTGTTACCATGGTTACGCAATTTTGGGGAGAAATCATGGAATTTTGTGATATTTTTCAAATTTGCAGCAATCGTACTGATTCTGAGATATTTTATGTAACACAAGAATATCTCGAAATTGTTTTTCAGATTTTGGAAATGGCCGCCAGGGGGCGTTGCAGATGAAAAAACATGAAAATTTGTTTTGGTGCTATACCTCCAGAACTATTAAACATTGGGCCATTTCCATCACAGCACCTTCAACTGGGGTCCATGGGCCTATTTTTGCGCATAGGTGCCAAAGTGCGCTATTGCCAGATTTCTCTATTTTTGGGGTAAAACTTTTGAATTTTGAAAATATGCAGTTTTCAGCTTCTAACTCTGTCAGTTTTTATGCTGGAGAGGTCAATTTTTTTGCATCTTGTAGCCCTTGGTAAGTTCTCGGTGATCCAATCAAAAATCTTGCAAAATCTCGCACCGTTTCTCGTCAAACGAGAGTCTTCGAGATTTCATTAAATATGACCTACAGGTTGCATTTTTTTAACAATGGCTTTGAAATTGATATATTTTGTGTTATTTATAAATATCTCGAAATCAGTTTTTCATTTTTTGGAAATAGCCACCAGGGGGCGTGGTACCTGAAACACTGTAACATATCATTTTTCTGCAATATCTAAAATAATTTTAAACATGGCACAATTTTTATCGTTGTATCTGAAACTAGGAACATTGGCTTATTCCTCCGCACATGTAGCTTTGTGCTGCCGTTACCATGGTTACCAAATTTGTGGGTTAAACTTGACGATCTGAAAATATGCAGTTTTTGGCTTCTATCTCGGTTAATATTTATGTTTCAAGGGTCTAGTTTTTTGCATAAGGCTGCTTCCCCTTGGTTCTAAGTCATTCAATTGCAAGTCTCGTCAAATTTCGCTCGGTTTACCGTCAAACGAGAAATTACGAGATTTCACAGAAATGCTTATAACTCGGTCCCCTTTTCGGCTAAAGAGGAGCAGTTTTCAGCATTTTGTTGAATTTTGGAAGCTTAACATGATAATAACTTACATCTCGCCACATCTCGTATCATCTCCCGCCAAACGAGAATATTCGAGAATTTGAACAAATGTGTATATCTCTGTCATTTTAATGCCAGAGATTTTATTTTTCTTTTGTTCAAGATTCACTTGACTAGTTTGAAGTGACAAAATTGAATATCTCGTCATATCTCGCACCATTTCTTGTCAAACGAGAACATGGGACCATTCAAAGATACGCATATAATTCTGTTATTTAAATGCTGTAGACCTTTGGTTTTCAGCATTCGATAGCGTCTAACACTCTCGGTCACATCTCGATTATATTGTAAGTTTCGTCAAATCTGGGATCGTTTTTTCTTCAAATAAACAAGTACATGCTATTGCCGTGACCATAAGTGGCGGCAGTATGTGATAGTAAATGTCGGCAGGGGCATTACACTTGACAGTTGGAGCCATGTTCTATGGGTGTGCGATGGCCCATGAAGAAGACTTCTATTGTGCTGTTATCGTCTTCCTTTGATTGTTGCTTCGTAAGCTTCACAGACCAGCGCCAACCACCTGGTTGCCATGTGTCCTCAATGTAAACAACATTTGCTGTTTTCCTTTACCTGAGATATGTATGGTAGCCTGTTCACTTGTCCTTAGATTGTTTATTGTTGGTGTATTGAAGTAAAATAAAATGCCATGTTTTCCTGCATATTGATTGTAAATTGAATAAAATCATACAAGAACCAACCAATGTTCTATGACCACTATTTCAGATTTGAGATCAGAACAATTGATTTCTGCATAAACCACTATGACCAGATTTGAAAAACTTTAAAGTGGTCTATATTTTTTTCTGAAGAAGTTGAGCTATATGCTTGGAGATGCCAGCCAGTGGGTGTGATGGATTACAATGAAACCCAAACCAGGTGTGTGTGAAGAGTCTGGTGGAGATGAAGGGGGCCAAAACCTATTTGACTGTGTATAAGTATAAACTGGCCTGAAATCAGGTTTCTGGGGGCTTGAAATTTTTGTTTGTGTCTGCAGGGTAATATTATCTTGTTTCCCTGTATATACACCCTGAATTGTGCCTAATGGCACCTAAACCATGTTTGTGGGACCATCATTACAGATTTGAGGTAAAAAATGGATTTTCCCTGTATATCACTATGTCCACTGTGTACAGATTTGGAAATTCAAACTGGCCCTAATTTTTTTTTCTGAGGGATTTGAACCAAATGCTTTGAGATTCCAGCCAGTGGGTGTAAATGGATTGCAATGATAGCCAAACCAGGTGTGTGTGATGAGTCTGGTGGAGATGAGGTGGTCCAAAACACTATTTGCCTGTGTATAATAAGCCATATTACTGTCCTCAGCTGAAATCAGCTTTCTGGGGGCTTGAAATGTTTGCTGGTGGGAACAAGGTAATATTATCTTGTTATCATGGATATACACCCTAAAATGGCCCTGAGGACACCAAAAACATGCATGTTGGACCATGAGTACAGATTTGAGGTAACAAATTGTCTGTCTATAAATTAAAAAAAAATCAAATATCAAACTGTTATAAACATGTATCAATATATTTAATAAAATCTCTTTTCATCCAATGAATTGCATCTTATTTTTTTATAAATAAACCATGATATTCAACTACATCCAGCAATAAAAAATGAAAATAAAATGAATAAAAGTTTTGTTTTTTTTGGGGGGGGGGGTGGTTGTGTTTTGTCAGTAAAATCCAGGCTTCTCTTTGGATCCCGGCGGTGGGCGAGGGTACAATGGACACCAAACAACAATTGAATGAACATTTTTTTCTGCTGTTAATGGATGAGCAAGTCTCTGTGAATTTTAAAAATAATATTTATTCTGGTATTCAAGATGACAGTGAAAATGACCCTATTTTTTCAACCATTCACCACCCTGTTCGAGCGTTCATCGAATAAGAAAAAGCCCGTCCCGCCGCATTTCCTGCGAGGGTTCGTTTCTTCAGAGTCCAAACTATCCTACCGGGGCGGGGTTTAGTCCATCTCGTCTGAAATTTGTGTCCGGGGCTCGCCAAACATCATGAAAGCGGACAAAACTTTCATACGGCTGATAATGCGTATATACGTAAACGCGGGGAATTCCCGGAGAATTCACGGAGATTTTCCGGAGAGCTTTTATGTTCAATGATACTTTTAATTACACGTTAAAATCATTTAAAATCTAACACTATATAACTCTTAAGACATTTATTCACTGTTAAATTACCGAAATAATAACCAGCGCAAACAATGTGGGACTGCCACTAACACCAATCTGGAACACCAGCTAACATTGACTACCGATCTTACATAAGACGAAAACGCTAAACACTATATATTGTTTCAACAGTTTACTGTGCAAACCGTAACAAAACCATGCAGGATATCAAATTTACAGGTTCTTAAGGAAATATGGTACAAAACATAAATTGTACCTTTGCTCACATTTAATGATATCATCATGATGAATTCTCCAGCTGCCCGCGTAATAGATATATATGTATTTATTAATGACAAAAAGTGACATACAATTTTATGGATACCCGTGTAAGTGCGGTTTTCTGGACCGTCCCAGCCCACAGGTAGGATAATAAGGATTCCCGACAATATTCTAATGACCGTTCCCTGAGCTGGAACGGGCTAAGAAGGTCCCTGTCATTTTTTTAAATTGCCAATTCCCAGGTTTTTCGGATAAAAAATGGCCCAATCCTTCATTCAATCTCCAGCCTCTTCTGGCGTTCCGGGTTTAAAAAAGAGCCCGTCCCATGCCTATTTCAGCTAGGACTGCAAAGTCTGGGGTCAAAACAACTCAACTACGGCTTGGGATTACCACCTTTCCTCTTAAATTTCCATCGCGCCCCTGTCAAGTGTACCGTTTTTATTCACAAACGTGCGGCAGGCGCAAAAAAATTTGACAGCACCCCTTTCGGATGCCAGTAAATAGTTTTTATATATGAAGTCCTAACCCACCACGGAACTAGGGCCTCACAATTTTTTATCGGGTTACTTACCACTTCAGACTCCTTAAAAATCCCTGCTTTCCTTTTTTAACCAAAGATTCCGATTTTTAACATATATTAAATTTAACATTACAGATAACTTACACGAAGGGGAAATTACAGTTAATCCGTGATGGGCAGGACTTCTTGGAATTTTATAATTCCCGGACGCAGGCTGACCGGCTACCTTTTTTCTTCATGGACAGCCCTAATTTAAGCCGAGACCTTAAAGGATGGTCTAGATAGGCACCTAGCTTGTCCAGGAATGAAAGGTCAAGTTTCCCAGACCCAGAGGTCGGGTCTCTGTCTCACAAGAACGCGGCTTCGCTTGCATTTCGGCATTCTGGACGTTCAACTCTTCAAGTTTCATTTTCATCGCTTTTTCTTATTTCCAGCACTCAAGATTAGAAGAACTGCCAAGGATTCAGTTGGACTTCCATTATTTTTATTTCTGTCCAAAAATGGATTGTCCTGTATAGGATGGCTACTAATAATAACACTATTAATGTCTCTATCTGTCTGTCCGTCTGTCTGTCTGTCTACTCCTCTTTGACTTTTGAAAATCAGCAAGACCTTATTCATATGTGCTTCTGTTTCCCCAATGATAGAGGTTTTTCATTTGATCAGATCCAAATGTTCCCTGTCTGTCTGCCTAGTAACTGTCCATCTATTTCGCTGTCTTATTTCCGGTCACTTCCGGCAAGCGTTCGACCTCAGGTCGTCTAGTTTCTATCTGTAGTTTCGGAACTTTGCGTTCTCTGACTTCATGTGATCATCATATAAATCTGCCACGTCTGTGACGTTTGTCACGTGACGGGTCGTGGTGCTTACGGTAATAATCATCTTTGTCATGGCACTTCCGTTTATCGTCTGCGCACGCAGTAATGCCCCATCCAGTTTGGTTTTCCTTTTGGGTATTGCTGTACAAAGCGATAAAATACCATGTTTCAAAGCGGAAATGACTAAAAGCAGTAACATTAAACATAATATCAGTAGATATACATGTAGTAGATAAAAGGTGGTAGACAGCATTTGTTATGAAATATCATTTTATGAAATAATATTTTATAATAGTACATACACATACAGAAACTTGGTTTGTAGTGACTTACATATTAGTTATTTAACCTTTATGTATCACAAACCACACCATGAATAAGTGAGTAAGTTAGATATTATTATTATTATTATTATTATTATTATTATTATTATTATTATTATTATTATTATTATTATTATTATTATTTTCATCATCATCATCTTTTCCCTTTTAGAAGAATGGGTCCTAGAAAATTAAAGAAAGCTTAGTATAAGGAACCTTTGGCTTACCTTGCCACCAAATGTTTCAGGGTAAGACCAAATGGTCCGATTTTTCTTGAAAAATCTAGTTCTGTATATCTGGTTTTCGTTTCTTCACCACTCAGAAATCCTGGTCACTTTTCCAGTCATAAATCCGCTTTGACTGGCATCAGGTGGCTTCCCCGTGCTAAATATAGATCACGGCGGCGGGGAATCCCATAACGGGAATCAAACTTGACGTCACGACATATCGATAAACGTGAATCACTCGCACGTTGCCAAGTGACAGTGACGCTTCTTTGTAAACATGCAAGATAAAAATGTCGGGAGTCTTCCCGCCAATATTTACACAAAGCGGTCGTATTATATGATTTACGTTTAGTGTTCTTATTATAGCAGCAAACTGCATACGTAGGATCTCTATATATAACAATGAAATTATTGACAGTTTTACTTATCATATGTTATTTTTTTATCATGAGGTCATTTATTTCACTGGAATAAATATCTATATGTATCTGTTTCTTAAAAATTAAATGGGTCAGAATAAAAAGTAAGACACCAATATTCAATTAAGCAAATATGCACGTGCGTTACAGCGCCACATGAATTCAAGGCCCAAGTCGCATAGATATTTTAAATGTACCTAAATTAGAGGATAAATCTTGACCAACAAACCACGCTCATTTCCCACGTGGTTTTGTAATGATGAGGTCAACTATTTCAGAAAGCGAGGCTACGTGAATCACAAATATGCTATGTGTTAGATTTCTTAGTAATAGTAAATATATTAATTATATATATATATATATATATATATATATATATATATATATATATATATATATATATATATACATATATTAGCATTGTTTGATTATTAGAGCGTATACCTTGAACTCTTAACACACGACTGCACAGGTAGTCGTACTTTTTTGGACAGCGAGATGGCGCTTTAGACACAGACAAGTCTAGGCACGGGAATCAGTGGAGGAGTGCTTCACGTCACAGCTTCTTGTCTGAGCGAGTTCTGGCTTTATTATAACACTCGGCAACTGACATCAACTGCAAATGGACAAAATTACCTAAATACAGTGAAGCGTGATCGACTAGATTGCCAGACCGAGGCTAGTACTGGGTATAAATACCGCTGGCGCTTCACATTTTGTTCAGACAACTCGTTCACTGAGCTGGCGAAAAAGTAGACCCACACAGCGGCCAACAATACACAGAAAATAATCATAAATTTTAAGACTTCTTTCCGTCTGATTTAATCCATCAAAGGTAAATATATAGATGAACTTGAGTAAATAAAATGCAATACGTTTTAGTATGTATATCGCATACAGAGTTAATTACAGGCTTATAAACATTAGACTAAGAGATTTAAAACATTTTTATTATTATCTTCGCCTTCAAAACAGTATCTCTTTCACATGAATTGGTCTGAAACCCTTCCATCAAACACCAAAAAAAATATTATAAGTATATCATTTAATGTCATAACTTGAAATTTGATTTTTTTTTATATAAACGGGTCAAAAACAAAAGAATAAAATAAATATATTATGTTAAAAGTAAAATTTATATACTTGTAAAAAAAAGATTCTTAATATGCGAATGTATTGTCTCTAAACACATATTAATACACATATTTGCTGAAGCAAACATAATTCACTAATCCCCCGTTTCAAATGCAATACAAGAGGATTCAACTTTTTTCTCCAGAATAAAAATGCCAGACATCGAGTCAATGGATGTAGGAACTACGACTCCTGAAAACACCGACATGACGTCATCCGTCCCTCACTACGGGCCTCAGCGGATCCAGGTGGTGTTTTCTTTTGACACGACAGGTTCCATGTCGATGTATCTTGATGAATTTAGAAACAAACTCAAAGACTCCATCCAGCGGCTGTTCATGGACATTCCTTCCCTCCAGATAGCAGTCTTTGCCCACGGCGACTACTGTGACGCCAAGTGGAGTTACGTCACCAAATTCGTGGATTTTACCAATGACGTAGGCGCTTTGTGTTCTTTCGTGAACGACGTCAGTGGAACTGGGGGAGGTGACAGCGAGGAGTGTTACGAGTTGGTGTTACGTGAAGTGCGAGAGAAGCTGAGCTGGAAGCCCGGTACGCAGCGCTCCCTGGTGATGATCGGAGACGACCTGCCACACAGCTCTGACTACACAATGAACGAAGACAACATAAACTGGGAAGAGGAGGTTCAAAAGCTCAGAGATCAAATGGTAAGAGCATTCCTTTTTATATTATGACAGATATTTCATGGTTTTACTTGATATTAAAGTTATTAATAATATTATAATATATTCCTAAGTAGCAGATTTGAATGTAATCAGCATCAGTATGAATGTTATCTGTTATCAGCATAAACATACGACCAATTTAAAAAAAAAACAAATTGAATCCATGGATGGTCATAATTGTTTTATGAATAAAATGATAACTTTAAATATGAAATGTATATATTGTGTTCTTTGGAATACATCTTTATTATGATGATGATGATTTTTCTCTTTCCAGGGAGTCAAAATATACAGCGTTCAGGCGGGACGCCATCCCACGGCCAAACTTCAGTTCTGGGGTCCTCTGGCTCAGCGTACTGGAGGTAGCTACTTGACGCTGACGGAACTTCAGACTGTCATTGACATGATGATGGCCATCTGTTACCGTTAACATGGCGTCGAGTACTTCCAGGTGGGTTCTGGGTCTTTTTAACTGGTTATGAACGGTTACCTAGAGGATCATAGATCTTCTTAAATCAAAATAATTAAAAAAAGTTTTAAAGAATGCAAAATACCTTGCATATTTTAATATACATCCACTGTTTACTCCTTGGAAACAATATATAATAGTAATAGAAATAATCATACATAAAAAATCACATATGAAACGGTTAATAAGTAAAAGTTTAACTACACAGTGTCATTCAGAAGTGCATGCATTCAATTTTGTATTTTATTTTTTTCAGGCGTATGAACAGGAAGTACGTGACAGGGAAGGACCGGGCATGCGCAATGAACTAGACACCATGTTTCACGCCTTAAGAGGAGAAACAAGTGAGTCCACATCCGATCATGTACTCGTAAATAAAGTCAGCACCACGAAAAGGGAGACAAAACCAAGGAGAGCAACCGGTGCTGCCAAGAAATCTACCACAGACAAGAAGACAACTGGCGCCACCTGTCTGAAGTCCCGAACTAAACCAACTGCCCTTGCTCCTGCTGAAAGAAAGGCGATCAAGATGGCTGGTAAGAAAGCGACAGTTCCAACGATTCCAACAAAAGCTGGAAGGAAACATCGGGAAAAAGAATTCGAAACACGATTTGCTCTCAGAGACCTTAAGTGGACGCCATGGCAACTAGCTTCCGCTCAGTCGGACTATGTCAACAACAGCGCCCTCTGGGGAGCAGCGCGCAATGGATTTTCCGGAAGCAGACGACTTGCGTTTTTCAGGGGTGCTTATGATGTTTCTGCAGTGTATGAATTCGCGGTACAACCCCGTGTTTCCTGTCGGAAATACGTCATCGGCTGTCGTTGTACACAAGGTTTCAATGGCATGCGGTGGGACACTTACTTGTGCAAAGGTTCATTCAAGAAAAATATCGAAAATGCCATTGAAAATGGCTGCATGGTGTTCATCCGGCGAGCCGTGATCACTAGAAGAACCAAGTGTGGGGACCAGGTGTTCCTATCAGCAAAGGATGTGACGTCATTCCTCAGACGGCAGTACGACTACGCCTGGAACATGTACAGGAGAGGTTTTACAAGGACAGTCCAGTGGAGGAACATCGATATCTCTGTTTAAAGTGGAAACTTTAATATGACAGAATCACATCATGTGTTCAGGCACGACAAATTATAACGCATGCGCGTTGTGTACTTCATTTCCACATTTTTCATTAAATATGAATCATCATTCATTTAATGTACATGTGAAGTCATAGAAACTGGTTCATTATTTAAATTATCATTAAATGTAGCAAGTTGTGTTTGTAAAAAGTATGATAAACATTGAATGGCATGTTTTACTGAAATTTAGTACGGCAAAATGTATTGTCGTCGTTGAATAGCAAGAACAGTTGTATATGATGTGTGTGTCTGTGGGATGTATACATGTACAAAGAAACGTGTAAACATGTAAATTTTGTTATTGTGTGTTTTAATAAAAACAAGATTATTTAATTTCGTATTCCTTCGTATTCATTTTACCACCCTTCTTGCCGTCAACTCGCCCATGCAGTGACACTATTTGCCGCCATCGAATGTTTGCACATGAAACAAACCCCTCCTTCCCGACTTCAAAATCAACTGTATTATGAGTCCGTCCATGAAGGACAAGTCACAACGTGGGCTTTATAAATAGAATCTATGGTGTCTAAATTAGACAGATTGTCTTCAAAATCCAGTTTTCGCTAATCTAATTTGTTATTTAGTCAGAACTAAAATATGAAGCACTAGGCATAACTCTCCTTTCATTCAAATACGCTAAACGCAACATGAGAAAATGAAGATTGTGTGGTTATTATGTGTTTTTTGGTCAGGGTAGTAGTTCAATAATGCGCCCTTTTATGCTGAGAAATTATTAGGGGGTAATCCATAAGAGTACCAACAGCAGACCACCATCCCCCACCCAGTAACAATCTCCCTTAAATTCTGCTCAGGATATATTCTCTGCGATAGAGACTTAACACATTACATTTAAAAGCCACCAGTTATTGATACAAACTTAATTAGAATTGAATTATATTTATTTATATTTATTCATTGGCAAATATCTACAGGGGGTGACATGTTAAGGCATAGCCTGGTCTTCCACAAGGCCCTGGTTAAAATACAACAGTTTTAAAAAAATTTTAAAAAAATATGAAATAAGGTAAAAGTGAGTACATGCATGCAATAATGTAATGTGACATATGTACAATACCATGTGGGAAAACGAGGTAAATCACGATTAACCATGGCTTATGAAGAAATTAGCGACCGCTTGTAAGTCTTTAGGAGTCTTTATGATTGAGTTCAGCTCCCTGGATTGGCTGGTCTCTGCTGCTGGGGCCGGTGCCGGTGCGTGGCCCGCTTGTGGCTTTGATGGTGTGGGTGCTGTTGCTTTCCCGGACCACCGGTGCAAGTAAAATGGTGGCGGCCCTTCAAGGCTCCCTGCTTGGCTTGGTGGCATCACGTCTATTGCGACATGTCGCTCAACATTAACAGTCTATACACACAGCGACATGTTCTGCAACATGTCCTGCAAAACTAGGATTAAAACTTCATGCATCAAAAATGACTTCCAGGTTTCAACAATTTTTCTAAACATTTTTCAAAACACATGGCGCCCTCATCAGACACGGTGAAACTATGGACGGTCACATTATCACAAGATAACATGACAAATCGACATGTCGCCTCGTGTATGGCCGGCTTTATAATATATATATATATATATATATATATATATATATATATATATATATATATATATATATATATAATTAGGAGCGCACAGGGCTGTATTCTTTACTACAGCAACCTGTAACTGCTCGACAAAGCAGAAACATCTTCGGTCAGTCAGTCACATTTGACCATCCATTTACCAAGTGGTTTCTCAGCGTTTCCAGTTGCTTGATGGGGTTGCTTGAATTACTCTTGAAAAAAAGCATGGCTAGAAAGGGAGACAATTATTAGAGAAAAATGATAAGGATTCAGCTTGTGATAAAAGAGATCGCTTGTGACATTCTTAATGGTTTGCAAGGCAGAAATAAAACTGGTGGGGGGGGGGGGGGGGCACGTGCAGCTCGTTGTGGCTGCTTATTCGTTGCCTAATATTTTAATATTAATAAACATCTCACCGATTGTTACGGTTGACATCTTTATAATTACCTATATAGAAAATTTACCCAATATAGATCTGTTCTTATATAATCTGCCCGCACCACATCCTTTATTTCAACACTGTGAAGCCGGAGAGCCCATGCACTTGATCGTATGTCCCTTTTTTAACAAATGAACACAGATTTCAAGTCATAAATCAACAATTGCGGCAGGTACCTAAATAAAATCAATCAATCAACCTATAGTGCCAGAGTCGGTGGGCCATATCAGTTGGTTTCATCTGACCGACCGACCGTGACCACGCACGGAGTATGCCAGGTCCGAGATTGCCGGAACGCAAGTATATATAAGTTGTTTGATTTGTTATCTTTATTTTGTTAAATATATTTTACATATAAAATAGGAAACTTACAGGGGCGGACAGAGGTTTTAAGAAAGAGGAGGGCCAGCAACATCTCGGGCGACCAGCACCAAGTATAGGCCTGCAGTCCAGTATAAATACCTGCTGAGTCTTGTATTCACGGCAAGGGATATTCGGACCAGTGATTTTTACTGGCAGGTGAACCTGACCAGGTGACCCCGTGTTACTGAATCATGAGACCGTAAATGGAGACAGGAAAGCCTGATCAGTAGAGAAATGTCGGGGGCATCAGATACTTGTACAACTACACATAGTTAGTTCAACGATTATTCAGGCTTGTAATTATAGCTTGTCATTATCTGTAAAAAAAAGTCTTTCTGGGTACCATGTACGCATAGTTCTGTTTTGACTTTTTTATGTTTTTCTATGAGATGGATTATCATCCCGCATATTTCTAACACGAAGAGCCACAGTAAAGGTACGGAACTTGTAACCTTTTGAGAAGAATTAAATTAACGGATGTTTTTTAATATTTCATGTTTTTTATTTATTGGTTTTATGTCCGAGATCATGCTTTGCCCCCCCCCCCCCCACCGGGCAAAATACAAGGATTCCTGGGCTTTTGTTTCGGAATATAGTGAGCGAGGGAACAACAGACCTTCATTAGTATATAAGTTACTTATAGGGAGGGAGGGTACAACAGGCCTTCATTAGTATATGGTACTTATAGGGAGGGAGGGTACAACAGGCCTTCATCGGGATATATGGTACTTATAGGGAGGGAGGGTACAACAGGCCTTCATCAGGATAAATGGTACTTATAGGGAGGGAGGGCACAACAGGCTTTCATTTGTATATGGTACTTATAGGGAGGGAGGGTACAACAGGCCTTCAGCAGGATATAAGGTACTTATAGGGAGGGAGGGTACAACAGGCCTTCATCAGGATATATGGTACTTATAGGGAGGGAGGGTACAACAGGCCTTTATTAGTATATGGTACTTATAGGGAGGGAGGGTACAACAGGCCTTCATTAGTATATAAGGTACTTATAGTGAGGGAGGGTACAACAGGCCTTCATTAGTATATGGTACTTATAGGGAGGGAAGGTACAACAGGCCTTCATTAGTATATAAGGTACTAATAGTGAGGGAGGGTACAACAGGCCTTCATTAGTATATAAGATACTTATAGGGAGGGAAGGTACAACAGGCCTTCATTAGTATATAAGGTACTTATAGGGAGGGAAGGTACAACAGGCCTTCATTAGTATATAAGGTACTTATAGTGAGGGAGGGTACAACAGGCCTTCATTAGTATATAAGGTACTTATAGGGAGGGAGGGTACAACAGGCCTTCATTAGTATATAAGGTACTTATAGTGAGGGAGGATACAAACAGGCCTTCATTAGTATATAAGGTACTTATAGTGAGGGAAGATACAACAGGCCTTCATTAGTATATAAGATACTTATAGGGAGGGAAGGTACAACAGGCCTTCATTAGTATATAAGGTACTTATAGTGAGGGAGGGTACAACAGGCCTTCATTAGTATATAAGGTACTTATAGGGAGGGAGGGTACAACAGGCCTTCATTAGTATATAAGGTACTTATAGGGAGGGAGGGTACAACAGGCCTTCATTAGTATATAAGGTACTTATAGTGAGGGAAGATACAACAGGCCTTCATTAGTATATAAGATACTTATAGGGAGGGAAGGTACAACAGGCCTTCATTAGTATATAAGGTACTTATAGTGAGGGAGGGTACAACAGGCCTTCATTAGTATATAAGATACTTATAGTGAGGGAGGGTACAACAGGCCTTCATCAGGATATAAGATACTTATAGGGAGGGAAGGTACAACAGGCCTTCATTAGTATATAAGGTACTTATAGTGAGGGAGGGTACAACAGGCCTTCATTAGTATATAAGGTACTTATAGTGAGGGAAGATACAACAGGCCTTCATTAGTATATAAGATACTTATAGGGAGGGAAGGTACAACAGGCCTTCATTAGTATATAAGGTACTTATAGTGAGGGAGGGTACAACAGGCCTTCATTAGTATATAAGATACTTATAGGGAGGGAAGGTACAACAGGCCTTCATTAGTATATAAGGTACTTATAGTGAGGGAGGGTACAACAGGCCTTCATTAGTATATAAGGTACTTATAGTGAGGGAGGATACAACAGGCCTTCATCAGGATATAAGATACTTATAGGGAGGGAAGGTACAACAGGCCTTCATAAGTATATAAGGTACTTATAGTGAGGGAGGGTACAACAGGCCTTCATAAGTATATAAGATACTTATAGGGAGGGAAGGTACAACAGGCCTTCATTAGTATATAAGGTACTTATAGTGAGGGAGGGTACAACAGGCCTTCATTAGTATATAAGGTACTTATAGTGAAGGAGGTTACAACAGGAATTCATTAGTATATAAGATACTTATAGGGAGGAAAGGTACAACAGGCCTTCATTAGTATATAAGATACTTATAGTGAGGGAGGGTACAACAGGCCTTCATTAGTATATAAGGTACTTATAGTGAGGGAGGATACAACAGGCCTTCATTAGTATATAAGATACTTATAGGGAGGGAAGGTACAACAGGCCTTCATTAGTATATAAGGTACTTATAGTGAGGGAGGGTACAACAGGCCTTCATTAGTATATAAGGTACTTATAGTGAGGGAGGGTACAACAGGCCTTCATTAGTATATAAGGTACTTATAGTGAGGGAGGATACAACAGGCCTTCATCAGGATATAAGATACTTATAGGGAGGGAAGGTACAACAGGCCTTCATTAGTATATAAGGTACTTATAGTGAGGGAGGGTACAACAGGCCTTCATTAGTATATAAGGTACTTATAGTGAGGGAGGGTACAACAGGCCTTCATTAGTATATAAGGTACTTATAGTGAGGGAGGGTACAACAGGCCTTCATTAGTATATAAGATACTTATAGGGAGGGAAGGTACAACAGGCCTTCATTAGTATATAAGGTACTTATAGTGAGGGAGGGTACAACAGGCCTTCATTAGTATATAAGGTACTTATAGGGAGGGAGGGTACAACAGGCCTTCATTAGTATATAAGGTACTAATAGGGAGGGAGGGTACAACAGGCCTTCATTAGTATATAAGGTACTTATAGTGAGGGAGGATACAACAGGCCTTCATTAGTATATAAGATACTTATAGGGAGGGAATGTACAACAGGCCTTCATTAGTATATAAGGTACTTATAGTGAGGGAGGGTACAACAGGCCTTCATCAGGATATAAGATACTTATAGGGAGGGAAGGTACAACAGGCCTTCATTAGTATATAAGGTACTTATAGGGAGGAAAGGTACAACAGGCCTTCATTGGTATATAAGATACTTATAGGGAGGGAAGGCACAACAGGCCTTCATTAGTATATAAGGTACTTATAGGGAGGGAGGGTACAACAGGCCTTCATTAGTATATAAGGTACTTATAGTGAGGGAGGATACAACAGGCCTTCATGAGTATATAAGATACTAATAGGGAGGGAAGGTACAACAGGCCTTCATTAGTATATAAGGTACTTATAGTGAGGGAGGGTACAACAGGCCTTCATTAGTATATAAGGTACTTATAGTGAGGGAGGGTACAACAGGCCTTCATTAGTATATAAGGTACTTATAGTGAGGGAGGATACAACAGGCCTTCATTAGTATATAAGGTACTTATAGTGAGGGAGGATACAACAGGCCTTCATTAGTATATAAGATACTTATAGGGAGGGAAGGTACAACAGGCCTTCATTAGTATATAAGATACTTATAGTGAGGGAGGATACAACAGGCCTTCATCAGGATATAAGATACTTATAGGGAGGGAAGGTACAACAGGCCTTCATTAGTATATAAGGTACTTATAGGGAGGGAGGGTACAACAGACCTTCATTAGTATATAAGATACTTATAGGGAGGGAAGGTACAACAGGCCTTCATTAGTATATAAGGTCCTTATAGGGAGGGAGGGTACAACAGGCCTTCATCAGGATATAAGATATTTATAGGGAGGGAAGGTACAACAGGCCTTCATTAGTATATAAGGTACTTATAGTGAGGGAGGGTACAACAGGCCTTCATTAGTATATAAGGTACTTATAGTGAGGGAGGTTACAACAGGCCTTCATTAGTATATAAGATACTTATAGGGAGGGAAGGTACAACAGGCCTTCATTAGCATATAAGATACTTATAGTGAGGGAGGGTACAACAGGCCTTCATTAGTATATAAGGTACTTATAGTGAGGGAGGATACAACAGGCCTTCATTAGTATATAAGATACTTATAGGGAGGGAAGGTACAACAGGCCTTCATTAGTATATAAGGTACTAATAGTGAGGGAGGGTACAACAGGCCTTCATTAGTATATAAGGTACTTATAGTGAGGGAGGGTACAACAGGCCTTCATTAGTATATAAGGTACTTATAGTGAGGGAGGATACAACAGGCCTTCATCAGGATATAAGATACTTATAGGGAGGGAAGGTACAACAGGCCTTCATTAGTATATAAGGTACTTATAGTGAGGGAGGGTACAACAGGCCTTCATTAGTATATAAGGTACTTATAGTGAGGGAGGGTACAACAGGCCTTCATTAGTATATAAGGTACTTATAGTGAGGGAGGATACAACAGGCCTTCATTAGTATATAAGATACTTATAGGGAGGGAAGGTACAACAGGCCTTCATTAGTATATAAGGTACTTATAGTGAGGGAGGGTACAACAGGCCTTCATTAGTATATAAGGTACTTATAGGGAGGGAGGGTACAACAGGCCTTCATTAGTATATAAGGTACTTATAGGGAGGGAGGGTACAACAGGCCTTCATTAGTATATAAGGTACTTATAGTGAGGGAGGATACAACAGGCCTTCATTAGTATATAAGATACTTATAGGGAGGGAAGGTACAACAGGCCTTCATTAGTATATAAGGTACTTATAGTGAGGGAGGGTACAACAGGCCTTCATCAGGATATAAGATACTTATAGGGAGGGAAGGTACAACAGGCCTTCATTAGTATATAAGGTACTTATAGGGAGGGAGGGTACAACAGGCCTTCATTGGTATATAAGATACTGATAGGGAGGGAAGGTACAACAGGCCTTCATTAGTATATAAGGTACTTATAGGGAGGGAGGGTACAACAGGCCTTCATTAGTATATAAGGTACTTATAGTGAGGGAGGATACAACAGGCCTTCATTAGTATATAAGATACTAATAGGGAGGGAAGGTACAACAGGCCTTCATTAGTATATCAGGTACTTATAGTGAGGGAGGGTACAACAGGCCTTCATTAGTATATAAGGTACTTATAGTGAGGGAGGGTACAACAGGCCTTCATTAGTATATAAGGTACTTATAGTGAGGAAGGATACAACAGGCCTTCATTAGTATATAAGGTACTTATAGTGAGGGAGGATACAACAGGCCTTCATTAGTATATAAGATACTTATAGGGAGGGAAGGTACAACAGGCCTTCATTAGTATATAAGATACTTATAGTGAGGGAGGATACAACAGGCCTTCATCAGGATATAAGATACTTATAGGGAGGGAAGGTACAACAGGCCTTCATTAGTATATAAGGTACTTATAGGGAGGGAGGGTACAACAGGCCTTCATTAGTATATAAGATACTTATAGGGAGGGAAGGTACAACAGGCCTTCATTAGTATATAAGGTACTTATAGGGAGGGAGGGTACAACAGGCCTTCATTAGTATATAAGGTACTTATAGTGAGGGAGGATACAACAGGCCTTCATTAGTATATAAGATACTTATAGGGAGGGAAGGTACAACAGGCCTTCATTAGTATATAAGGTACTTATAGGGAGGGAGGGTACAACAGGCCTTCATTAGTATATAAGGTACTTCTAGTGAGGGAGGATACAACAGGCCTTCATTAGTATATAAGATACTTATAGGGAGGGAAGGTACAACAGGCCTTCATTAGTATATAAGGTACTTATAGGGAGGGAAGGTACAACAGGCCTTCATTAGTATATAAGGTACTTATAGGGAGGGAGGGTACAACAGGCCTTCATTGGTATATAAGATACTTATAGGGAGGGAAGGTACAACAGGCCTTCATTAGTATATAAGGTACTTATAGGGAGGGAGGGTACAACAGGCCTTCATTAGTATATAAGGTACTTATAGTGAGGGAGGATACAACAGGCCTTCATTAGTATATAAGATACTAATAGGGAGGGAAGGTACAACAGGCCTTCATTAGTATATAAGGTACTTATAGTGAGGGAGGGTACAACAGGCCTTCATTAGTATATAAGGTACTTATAGTGAGGGAGGGTACAACAGGCCTTCATTAGTATATAAAGTACTTATAGTGAGGGAGGATACAACAGGCCTTCATTAGTATATAAGGTACTTATAGTGAGGGAGGATACAACAGGCCTTCATTAGTATATAAGATACTTATAGGGAGGGAAGGTACAACAGGCCTTCATTAGTATATAAGATACTTATAGTGAGGGAGGATACAACAGGCCTTCATCAGGATATAAGATACTTATAGGGAGGGAAGGTACAACAGGCCTTCATAAGTATATAAGGTACTTATAGGGAGGGAGGGTACAACAGGCCTTCATTAGTATATAAGATACTTATAGGGAGGGAAGGTACAACAGGCCTTCATTAGTATATAAGGTATTTAAAGGGAGGGAGGGTACAACAGGCCTTCATTAGTATATAAGGTACTTATAGTGAGGGAGGATGCAACAGGCCTTCATTAGTATATAAGATACTTATAGGGAGGGAAGGTACAACAGGCCTTCATTAGTATATAAGGTACTTATAGTGAGGGAGGGTACAACAGGCCTTCATTAGTATATAAGGTACTTATAGTGAGGGAGGGTACAACAGGCCTTCATTAGTATATAAGGTACTTATAGTGAGGGAGGATACAACAGGCCTTCATTAGTATATAAGATACTTATAGGGAGGGAAGGTACAACAGGCCTTCATTAGTATATAAGATACTTATAGTGAGGGAGGGTACAACAGGCCTTCATTAGTATATAAGGTACTTATAGTGAGGGAGGATACAACAGGCCTTCATTAGTATATAAGATACCTATAGGGAGGGAAGGTACAACAGGTCTTCATAAGTATATAAGGTACTTATAGTGAGGGAGGGTACAACAGGCCTTCATTAGTATATAAGGTACTTATAGTGAGGGAGGATACAACAGGCCTTCATCAGGATATAAGATACTTATAGGGAGGGAAGGTACAACAGGCCTTCATTAGTATATAAGGTACTTATAGTGAGGGAGGGTACAACAGGCCTTCATCAGGATATATGGTACTTATAGGGAGGGAGGGTACAACAGGCCTTCATCAGGATATAAGATACTTATAGGGAGGGAGGGTACAACAGGCCTTCATTAGTATATAAGGTACTTATAGGGAGGGAGGGTACAACAGGCCTTCATCAGGATATAAGATACCTATAGGGAGGGAAGGTACAACAGGCCTTCATTAGTATATATGGTACTTATAGGGAGGGAGGGTACAACAGGCCTTCATCAGGATATATGGTACTTATAGGAAGGGAAGGTACAACAGGCCTTCATCAGTATGTAAGGTACTTATAGGGAGGGAGGGTACAACAGGCCTTCAATAGTATATGGTACTTATAGTGAGGGAGGGTACAACAGGCCTTCATTAGTATATATGGTACTTATAGGGAGGGAGGGTACAACAGGCCTTCATTAGTATATATGGTACTTATAGGGAGGGAGGGTACAACAGGCCTTCATTAGTATATAAGGTACTTAATGGGAGGGAGGGTACAACAGGCCTTCATCAGGATATAAGATACTTATAGGGAGGGAAGGTACAACAGGCCTTCATTAGTATATAAGGTACTTATAGTGAGGGAGGGTACAACAGGCTTCATTAGTATATAAAGTACTTATAGTGAGGGAGGGTACAACAGGCCTTCATTAGTATATAAGATACTTATAGGGAGGGAAGGTACAACAGGCCTTCATTAGTATATAGGATACTTATAGTGAGGGAGGATACAACAGGCCTTCATCAGGATATAAGATACTTATAGGGAGGGAAGGTACAACAGGCCTTCATTAGTATATAAGGTACTTATAGGGAGGGAGGGTACAACAGGCCTTCATTAGTATATAAGATACTTATAGGGAGGGAAGGTACAACAGGCCTTCATTAGTATATAAGGTACTTATAGGGAGGGAGGGTACAACAGGCCTTCATTAGTATATAAGGTACTTATAGTGAGGGAGGATACAACAGGCCTTCATTAGTATATAAGATACTTATAGGGAGGGAAGGTACAACAGGCCTTCATTAGTATATAAGGTACTTATAGTGAGGGAGGGTACAGCAGGCCTTCATTAGTATATAAGGTACTTATAGTGAGGGAGGGTACAACAGGCCTTCATTAGTATATAAGGTACTTATAGTGAGGGAGGATACAACAGGCCTTCATTAGTATATAAGATACTTATAGGGAGGGAAGGTACAACAGGCCTTCATTAGTATATAAGATACTTATAGTGAGGGAGGGTACAACAGGCCTTCATTAGTATATAAGGTACTTATAGTGAGGGAGGATACAACAGGCCTTCATCAGGATATAAGATACCTATAGGGAGGGAAGGTACAACAGGCCTTCATTAGTATATAAGGTACTTATAGTGAGGGAGGGTACAACAGGCCTTCATCAGGATATATGGTACTTATAGGGAGGGAGGGTACAACAGGCCTTCATCAGGATATAAGATACTTATAGGGAGGGAGGGTACAACAGGCCTTCATTAGTATATAAGGTACTTATAGGGAGGGAGGGTACAACAGGCCTTCATCAGGATATAAGATACCTATAGGGAGGGAAGGTACAACAGGCCTTCATTAGTATATATGGTACTTATAGGGAGGGAGGGTACAACAGGCCTTCATCAGGATATATGGTACTTATAGGAAGGGAAGGTACAACAGGCCTTCATCAGTATATAAGGTACTTATAGGGAGGGAGGGTACAACAGGCCTTCAATAGTATATGGTACTTATAGTGAGGGAGGGTACAACAGGCCTTCATTAGTATATATGGTACTTATAGGGAGGGAGGGTACAACAGGCCTTCATTAGTATATAAGGTACTTATAGGGAGGGAGGGTACAACAGGCCTTCATCAGGATATATGGTACTTATACCGAGGGGAGGTACAACAGGCCTTCATCAGGATATATGGTACTTATAGTGAGGGAGGGTACAACAGGCCTTCATTAGCATATAAGGTACTTATAGGGAGGGAGGGTACAACAGGCCTTCATTAGTATATGGTACTTATAGGGAGGGAGGGTACAACAGGCCTTCATTAGTATATAAGGTACTTATAGTGAGGGAGGATACACCAGGCCTTCATTATTATATAAGGTACTTATAGGGAGGGAGGGTACAACAGGCCTTCATTAGTATATAAGGTACTTATAGTGAGGGAGGATACAACAGGCCTTCATCAGGATATATGGTACTTATACCGAGGGAAGGTACAACAGGCCTTCATCAGGATATATGGTACTTATACCGAGGGAAGGTACAACAGGCCTTCATCAGGATATATGGTACTTATAGTGAGGGAGGGTACAACAGGCCTTCATTAGTATATAAGGTACTTATAGGGAGGGAGGGTACAACAGGCCTTCATTAGTATATGGTACTTATAGGGAGGGAGGGTACAACAGGCCTTCATCAGGATATAAGATACTTATAGGGAGGGAAGGTACAACAGGCCTTCATTAGTATATATGGTACTTATAGGGAGGGAGGGTACAACAGGCCTTCATCAGGATATATGGTACTTATAGGGAGGGAAGGTACAACAGGCCTTCATCAGTATATAAGGTACTTATAGGGAGGGAGGGTACAACAGGCCTTCATCAGGATATAAGATACTTGTAGGGAGGGAGGGTACAACAGGCCTTCCTTAGTATATATGGTACTTATAGGGAGGGAGGGTACAACAGGCCTTCATCAGGATATATGGTACTTATACCAAGGGAAGGTACAACAGGCCTTCATTAGTATATATGGTACTTATAGGGAGGGAGGGTACAACAGGCCTTCAATAGTATATGGTACTCATAGTGAGGGAGGGTACAACAGGCCTTCATCAGGATATATGGTACTTATAGGGAGGGAGGGTACAACAGGCCTTCATCAGGATATATGGTACTTATAGGGAGGGAAGGTACAACAGGCCTTCATTAGTATATAAGGTACTTATAGTGAGGGAGGGTACCACAGGCCTTCATTAGTATATATGGTACTTATAGGGAGGGAGGGTACAACAGGCCTTCATCAGGATATATGGTACTTATACCGAGGGAAGGTACAACAGGCCTTCATTAGTATATAAGGTACTTATAGTGAGGGAGGGTACAACAGGCCTTCATCAGTATATAAGGTACTTATAGTGAGGGAGGGTACAACAGGCCTTCATTAGTATATAAGGTACTTATAGTGAGGGAGGGTACAACAGGCCTTCATCAGGATATAAGGTACTTATAGTGAGGGAAGGTACAACAGGCCTTCATTAGTATATAAGGTACTTATAGTGAGGGAGGGTACAACAGGCCTTCATTAGTACGTAAGATACTTATAGTGAGGGAGGGTACAACAGGCCTTCATCAGTATATAAGGTACTTATAGGGAGGGAGGGTACAACAGGCCTTCATTAGTATATAAGGTACTTATAGTGAGGGAGGGTACAACAGGCCTTCATCAGTATATAAGGTACTTATAGGGAGGGAGGGTACAACAGGCCTTCATCAGGATATATGGTACTTATACCGAGGGGAGGTACAACAGGCCTTCATCAGGATATATGGTACTTATAGTGAGGGAGGGTACAACAGGCCTTCATTAGCATATAAGGTACTTATAGGGAGGGAGGGTACAACAGGCCTTCATTAGTATATGGTACTTATAGGGAGGGAGGGTACAACAGGCCTTCATTAGTATATAAGGTACTTATAGTGAGGGAGGATACAACAGGCCTTCATTATTATATAAGGTACTTATAGGGAGGGAGGGTACAACAGGCCTTCATTAGTATATAAGGTACTTATAGTGAGGAAGGGTACAACAGGCCTTCATTAGTATATAAGGTACTTATAGTGAGGGAAGATACAACAGGCCTTCATTAGTATATAAGATACTTATAGGGAGGGAAGGTACAACAGGCCTTCATTAGTATATAAGGTACTTATAGTGAGGGAGGGTACAACAGGCCTTCATTAGTATATAAGATACTTATAGGGAGGGAAGGTACAACAGGCCTTCATTAGTATATAAGGTACTTATAGGGAGGGAAGGTACAACAGGCCTTCATTAGTATATAAGGTACTTATAGTGAGGGAGGGTACAACAGGCCTTCATTAGTATATAAGGTACTTATAGGGAGGGAGGATACAACAGACCTTCATTAGTATATGGTACTTATAGGGAGGGAGGGTACAACAGGCCTTCATTAGTATATAAGGTACTTATAGTGAGTGAGGATACAACAGGCCTTCATTAGTATATAAGGTACTTATAGTGAGGGAAGATACAACAGGCCTTCATTAGCATATAAGATACTTATAGGGAGGGAAGGTACAACAGGCCTTCATTAGTATATAAGGTACTTATAGTGAGGGAGGGTACAACAGGCCTTCATTAGTATATAAGGTACTTATAGGGAGGGAGGGTACAACAGGCCTTCATTAGTATATGGTACTTATAGGGAGGGAGGGTACAACAGGCCTTCATTAGTATAAAAGGTACTTATAGTGAGGGAAGGTACAACAGGCCTTCAACAGGATATATGGTACTTATAGGGAGGGAAGGTACAACAGGCCTTCATAAGTATATAAGGTACTTATAGTGAGGGAGGGTACAAGAGGCCTTCATTAGTATATATGGTACTTATAGGGAGGGAGGGTACAACAGGCCTTCATCAGTATATCAGGTACTTATAGTGAGGGAGGGAACAACAGGCCTTCATTAGTATATAAGGTACTTATAGGGAGGGAGGGTACAACAGGCCTTCATTAGTATATATGGTACTTATAGGGAGGGAGGGTACAACAGGCCTTCATTAGTATATAAGGTACTTATAGGGAGGGAGGGTACAACAGGCCTTCATTAGTATATAAGGTACTTATAGTGAGGGAGGGTACAACAGGCCTTCATTAGTATATAAGATACTTATAGTGAGGGAAGGTACAACAGGCCTTCATTAGTATATAAGGTACTTATAGTGAGGGAGGGTACAACAGGCCTTCGTCATGATATATGTTACTTATAGGGAGGGAGGGTACAACAGGCCTTCATCAGTATATCAGGTACTTATAGGGAGGGAGGGTACAACAGGCCTTCATTAGTATATATGGTACTTATAGGGAGGGAGGGTACAACAGGCCTTCATCAGGATATATGGTACTTATAGGGAGGGAAGGTACAACAGGCCTTCATTAGTATATAAGGTACTTATAGTGAGGGAGGGTACAACAGGCCTTCATTAGTATATATGGTACTTATAGGGAGGGAGGGTACAACAGGCCTTCATCAGGATATATGGTACTTATAGGGAGGGAAGGTACAACAGGCCTTCATTAGTATATAAGGTACTTATAGTGAGGGAGGGTACAACAGGCCTTCATCAGTATATAAGGTACTTATAGTGAGGGAGGGTACAACAGGCCTTCATTAGTATATAAGGTACTTATAGTGAGGGAGGGTACAACAGGCCTTCATCAGGATATAAGGTACTTATAGTGAGGGAAGGTACAACAGGCCTTCATTAGTATATAAGGTACTTATAGTGAGGGAGGGTACAACAGGCCTTCATTAGTACGTAAGATACTTATAGTGAGGGAGGGTACAACAGGCCTTCATCAGTATATAAGGTACTTATAGGGAGGGAGGGTACAACAGGCCTTCATTAGTATATAAGGTACTTATAGTGAGGGAGGGTACAACAGGCCTTCATCAGGATATATGGTACTTATACCGAGGGGAGGTACAACAGGCCTTCATCAGGATATATGGTACTTATAGTGAGGGAGGGTACAACAGGCCTTCATTAGCATATAAGGTACTTATAGGGAGGGAGGGTACAACAGGCCTTCATTAGTATATGGTACTTATAGGGAGGGAGGGTACAACAGGCCTTCATTAGTATATAAGGTACTTATAGTGAGGGAGGATACAACAGGCCTTCATTATTATATAAGGTACTTATAGGGAGGGAGGGTACAACAGGCCTTCATTAGTATATAAGGTACTTATAGTGAGGAAGGGTACAACAGGCCTTCATTAGTATATAAGGTACTTATAGTGAGGGAAGATACAACAGGCCTTCATTAGTATATAAGATACTTATAGGGAGGGAAGGTACAACAGGCCTTCATTAGTATATAAGGTACTTATAGTGAGGGAAGATACAACAGGCCTTCATTAGTATATAAGATACTTATAGGGAGGGAAGGTACAACAGGCCTTCATTAGTATATAAGGTACTTATAGTGAGGGAGGGTACAACAGGCCTTCATTAGTATATAAGATACTTATAGGGAGGGAAGGTACAACAGGCCTTCATTAGTATATAAGGTACTTATAGGGAGGGAAGGTACAACAGGCCTTCATTAGTATATAAGGTACTTATAGTGAGGGAGGGTACAACAGGCCTTCATTAGTATATAAGTTACTTATAGTGAGGGAGGATACAACAGACCTTCATTAGTATATGGTACTTATAGGGAGGGAGGGTACAACAGGCCTTCATTAGAATATAAGGTACTTATAGTGAGGAAGGGTACAACAGGCCTTCATTAGTATATAAGGTACTTATAGTGAGGGAAGATACAACAGGCCTTCATTAGCATATAAGATACTTATAGGGAGGGAAGGTACAACAGGCCTTCATTAGTATATAAGGTACTTATAGTGAGGGAGGGTACAACAGGCCTTCATTAGTATATAAGGTACTTATAGGGAGGGAGGGTACAACAGGCCTTCATTAGTATATAAGATACTTATAGGGAGGGAAGGTACAACAGGCCTTCATTAGTATATAAGGTACTTATAGTAAGGGAGGGTACAACAGGCCTTCATTAGTATATAAGGTACTTATAGTGAGGGAGGATACAACAGGCCTTCATTAGTATATAAGGTACTTATAGTGAGGGAGGGTACAACAGGCCTTCATCAGTATATAAGGTACTTATAGGGAGGGAGGGTACAACAGGCCTTCATCAGGATATAAGATACTTATAGGGAGGGAGGGTACAACAGGCCTTCATCAGGATATATGGTACTTATAGTGAGGGAGGGTACAACAGGCCTTCATCAGGATATAAGATACTTATAGGGAGGGAAGGTACAACAGGCCTTCATCAGGATATAAGATACTTATAGGGAGGGAAGGTACAACAGGCCTTCATTAGTTTATAAGGTACTTATAGTGAGGGAGGGTACAACATGCCTTCATCAGGATATATGGTACTTATAGGGAGGGAGGGTACAACAGGCCTTCATCAGGATATAAGATACTTATAGGGAGGGAGGGTACAACAGGCCTTCATTAGTATATAAGGTACTTATAGGGAGGGAGGGTACAACAGGCCTTCATCAGGATATAAGATACTTATAGGGAGGGAAGGTACAACAGGCCTTCATTAGTATATATGGTACTTATAGGGAGGGAGGGTACAACAGGCCTTCATCAGGATATATGGTACTTATAGGGAGGGAAGGTACAACAGGCCTTCATCAGTATATAAGGTACTTATAGGGAGGGAGGGTACAACAGGCCTTCATCAGGATATAAGATACTTATAGGGAGGGAGGGTACAACAGGCCTTCATTAGTATATATGGTACTTATAGGGAGGGAGGGTACAACAGGCCTTCATCAGGATATATGGTACTTATAGGGAGGGAAGGTACAACAGGCCTTCATTAGTATATAAGGTACTTATAGTGAGGGAGGGTACAACAGGCCTTCATCAGTATATAAGGTACTTATAGGGAGGAAGGGTACAACAGGCCTTCATTAGTATATATGGTACTTATAGGGAGGGAGGGTACAACAGGCCTTCAACAGGATATATGGTACTTATAGGGAGGGAAGGTACAACAGGCCTTCATAAGTATATAAGGTACTTATAGTGAGGGAGGGTACAAGAGGCCTTCATTAGTATATAGGGTACTTATAGGTAGGGAGGGTACAACAGGCCTTCATCAGTATATAAGGTACTTATAGGGAGGGAGGGTACAACAGGCCTTCATCAGGATATATGGTACTTATACCGAGGGGAGGTACAACAGGCCTTCATCAGGATATATGGTACTTATAGTGAGGGAGGGTACAACAGGCCTTCATTAGCATATAAGGTACTTATAGGGAGGGAGGGTACAACAGGCCTTCATTAGTATATGGTACTTATAGGGAGGGAGGGTACAACAGGCCTTCATTAGTATATAAGGTACTTATAGTGAGGGAGGATACAACAGGCCTTCATTATTATATAAGGTACTTATAGGGAGGGAGGGTACAACAGGCCTTCATTAGTATATAAGGTACTTTTAGTGAGGGAAGATACAACAGGCCTTCATTAGTATATAAGATACTTATAGGGAGGGAAGGTACAACAGGCCTTCATTAGTATATAAGGTACTTATAGTGAGGGAGGGTACAACAGGCCTTCATTAGTATATAAGATACTTATAGGGAGGGAAGGTACAACAGGCCTTCATTAGTATATAAGGTACTTATAGGGAGGGAAGGTACAACAGGCCTTCATTAGTATATAAGGTACTTATAGTGAGGGAGGGTACAACAGGCCTTCATTAGTATATAAGGTACTTATAGGGAGGGAGGATACAACAGACCTTCATTAGTATATGGTACTTATAGGGAGGGAGGGTACAACAGGCCTTCATTAGTATATAAGGTACTTATAGTGAGTGAGGATACAACAGGCCTTCATTAGTATATAAGGTACTTATAGTGAGGGAAGATACAACAGGCCTTCATTAGCATATAAGATACTTATAGGGAGGGAAGGTACAACAGGCCTTCATTAGTATATAAGGTACTTATAGTGAGGGAGGGTACAACAGGCCTTCATTAGTATATAAGGTACTTATAGGGAGGGAGGGTACAACAGGCCTTCATTAGTATATGGTACTTATAGGGAGGGAGGGTACAACAGGCCTTCATTAGTATAAAAGGTACTTATAGTGAGGGAGGATACAACAGGCCTTCATTAGTATATAAGGTACTTATAGTGAGGGAAGATACAACAGGCTTTCATTAGTATATAAGATACTTATAGGGAGGGAAGGTACAACAGGCCTTCATTAGTATATAAGGTACTTATAGTGAGGGAGGGTACAACAGGCCTTCATTAGTATATAAGATACTTACAGTGAGGGAGGGTACAACAGGCCTTCATCAGGATATAAGATACTTATAGGGAGGGAAGGTACAACAGGCCTTCATTAGTATATAAGGTACTTATAGTGAGGGAGGGTACAACAGGCCTTCATTAGTATATAAGGTACTTATAGGCAGGGAGGGTACAACAGGCCTTCATTAGTATATGGTACTTATAGGGAGGGAGGGTACAACAGGCCTTCATTAGTATATAAGGTACTTATAGTGAGGGAGGATACAACAGGCCTTCATTATTATATAAGGTACTTATAGGGAGGGAGGGTACAACAGGCCTTCATTAGTATATAAGGTACTTATAGTGAGGGAGGGTACAACAGGCCTTCATTAGTATATAAGGTACTTATAATGAGGGAGGATACAACAGGCCTTCATTAGTATATAAGATACTTATAGGGAGGGAAGGTACAACAGGCCTTCATTAGTATATAAGGTACTTATAGTAAGGGAGGGTACAACAGGCCTTCATTAGTATATAAGGTACTTATAGTGAGGGAGGATACAACAGGCCTTCATTAGTATATAAGATACTTATAGGGAGGGAAGGTACAACAGGCCTTCATTAGTATATAAGATACTTATAGTGAGGGAGGGTACAACAGGCCTTCATTAGTATATAAGGTACTTATAGTGAGGGAAGATACAACAGGCCTTCATTAGTATATAAGATACTTATTGGGAGGGAAGGTACAACAGGCCTTCATTAGTATATAAGGTACTTATAGTGAGGGAGGGTACAACAGGCCTTCATTAGTATATAAGGTACTTATAGTGAGGGAGGATACAACAGGCCTTCATTAGTATATAAGATACTTATAGGGAGGGAAGGTACAACAGGCCTTCATTAGTATATAAGGTACTTATAGTGAGGGAGGGTACAACAGGCCTTCATTAGTATATAAGGTACTTATAGTGAGGGAGGATACAACAGGCCTTCATCAGGATATAAGATACTTATAGGGAGGGAAGGTACAACAGGCCTTCATTAGTATATAAGGTACTTATAGTGAGGGAGGGTACAACAGGCCTTCATTAGTATATATGGTACTTATAGGGAGGGAGGGTACAACAGGCCTTCAATAGTATATGGTACTTATAGGGAGGGAGGGTACAACAGGCCTTCATTAGTATATAAGGTACTTATAGGGAGGGAACGTACAACAGGCCTTCATTAGTATATGAGGTACTTATAGGGAGGGAGGGTACAACAGGCCTTCATCAGGATATATGGTACTTATAGTGAGGGAGGGTACAACAGGCCTTCATTAGTATATAAGGTACTTATAGGGAGGGAGGGTACAACAGGCCTTCATTAGTATATGGTACTTATAGGGAGGGAGGGTACAACAGGCCTTCATTAGTATATAAGGTACTTATAGTGAGGGAGGATACAACAGGCCTTCATCAGGATATAAGATACTTATAGGGAGGGAAGGTACAACAGGCCTTCATCAGGATATAAGATACTTATAGGGAGGGAAGGTACAACAGGCCTTCATTAGTATATAAGGTACTTATAGTGAGGGAGGGTACAACATGCCTTCATCAGGATATATGGTACTTATAGGGAGGGAGGGTACAACAGGCCTTCATCAGGATATAAGATACTTATAGGGAGGGAGGGTACAACAGGCCTTCATTAGTATATAAGGTACTTATAGGGAGGGAGGGTACAACAGACCTTCATCAGGATATAAGATACTTATAGGGAGGGAAGGTACAACAGGCCTTTATTAGTATATATGGTACTTATAGGGAGGGAGGGTACAACAGGCCTTCATCAGGATATATGGTACTTATAGGGAGGGAGGGTACAACAGGCCTTCATCAGTATATAAGGTACTTATAGGGAGGGTGGGTACAACAGGCCTTCATCAGGATATAAGATACTTATAGGGAGGGAGGGTACAACAGGCCTTCATTAGTATATATGGTACTTATAGGGAGGGAGGGTACAACAGGCCTTCATCAGGATATATGGTACTTATAGGGAGGGAAGGTACAACAGGCCTTCATTAGTATATAAGGTACTTATAGGGAGGGAGGGTACAACAGGCCTTCATTAGTATATATGGTACTTATAGGGAGGGAGGGTACAACAGGCCTTCAACAGGATATATGGTACTTATAGGGAGGGAAGGTACAACAGGCCTTCATTAGTATATAAGGTACTTATAGTGAGGGAGGGTACAAGAGGCCTTCATTAGTATATATGGTACTTATAGGGAGGGAGCGTACAACAGGCCTTCATCAGTATATCAGGTACTTATAGTGAGGGAGGGAACAACAGGCCTTCATTAGTATATAAGGTACTTATAGGGAGGGAGGGTACAACAGGCCTTCATTAGTATATAAGGTACTTATAGGGAGGGAGGGTACAACAGGCCTTCATTAGTATATAAGGTACTTATAGTGAGGGAGGGTACAACAGGCCTTCATTAGTATATATGGTACTTATAGGGAGGGAGGGTACAACAGGCCTTCATTAGTATATAAGGTACTTATAGGGAGGGAGGGTACAACAGGCCTTCATTAGTATATATGGTACTTATAGGGAGGGAAGGTACAACAGGCCTTCATTAGTATATAAGGTACTTATAGGGAGGGAGGGTACAACAGGCCTTCATTAGTATATAAGGTACTTATATACTGGGAGGGAACAGCAGGCCTTCATTAGTATATAAGGTACTTATAGTGAGGGAAGGTACAACAGGCCTTCATTAGTATATAAGGTACTTATAGTGAGGGAGGGTACAACAGGCCTTCATCAGTATATAAGGTACTTATAGGGAGGGAGGGTACAACAGGCCTTCATCAGGATATAAGATACTTATAGGGAGGGAGGGTACAACAGGCCTTCATCAGGATATATGGTACTTATAGTGAGGGAGGGTACAACAGGTCTTTATTAGTATATAAGGTACTTATAGTGAGGGAGGGTACAGCAGGCCTTCATAAGTATATAAGGTACTTAAAGGGAGGGAGGGTACAACAGGCCTTCATTAGTATATAAGGTACTTATAGTGAGGGAGGGTACAACAGGCCTTCATCAGTATATAAGGTACTTATAGGGAGGGAGGGTACAACAGGCCTTCATCAGGATATAAGATACTTATAGGGAGGGAGGGTACAACAGGCCTTCATCAGGATATATGGTACTTATAGTGAGGGAGGGTACAACAGGCCTTCATTAGTATATAAGGTACTTATAGTGAGGGAAGGTACAACAGGCCTTCATTAGTATATAAGGTACTTATAGTGAGAGAGGGTACAACAGGCCTTCATCAGTATATAAGGTACTTATAGGAAGGGAGGGTACAACAGGCCTTCATCAGGATATAAGATACTTATAGGGAGGGAGGGTACAACAGGCCTTCATCAGGATATATGGTACTTATAGGGAGGGAGGGTACAACAGGCCTTCATTAGTATATAAGGTACTTATAGTGAGGGATGATACAACAGGCCTTCATCAGGATATAAGATACTTATAGGGAGGGAAGGTACAACAGGCCTTCATCAGGATATAAGATACTTATAGGGAGGGAAGGTACAACAGGCCTTCATTAGTATATAAGGTACTTATAGTGAGGGAGGGTACAACATGCCTTCATCAGGATATATGGTACTTATAGGGAGGGAGGGTACAACAGGCCTTCATCAGGATATAAGATACTTATAGGGAGGGAGGGTACAACAGGCCTTCATTAGTATATAAGGTACTTATAGGGAGGGAGGGAACAACAGGCCTTCATCAGGATATAAGATACTTATAGGGAGGGAAGGTACAACAGGCCTTCATTAGTATATATGGTACTTATAGGGAGGGAGGGTACAACAGGCCTTCATCAGGATATATGGTACTTATAGGGAGGGAAGGTACAACAGGCCTTCATCAGTATATAAGGTACTTATAGGGAGGGAGGGTACAACAGGCCTTCATCAGGATATAAGATACTTATAGGGAGGGAGGGTACAACAGGCCTTCATTAGTATATATGGTACTTATAGGGAGGGAGGGTACAACAGGCCTTCATCAGGATATATGGTACTTATAGGGAGGGAAGGTACAACAGGCCTTCATTAGTATATATGGTACTTATAGGGAGGGAGGGTACAACAGGCCTTCATTAGTATATATGGTACTTATAGGGAGGGAGGGTACAACAGGCCTTCATCAGGATATATGGTACTTATAGGGAGGGAAGGTACAACAGGCCTTCATTAGTATATAAGGTACTTATAGTGAGGGAGGGTACAACAGGCCTTCATCAGTATATAAGGTACTTATAATGAGGGAGGGTACAACAGGCCTTCATTAGTATATAAGGTACTTATAGTGAGGGAGGGTACAACAGGCCTTCATCAGGATATAAGGTACTTATAGTGAGGGAAGGTACAACAGGCCTTCATTAGTATATAAGGTACTTATAGTGAGGGAGGGTACAACAGGCCTTCATTAGTATGTAAGATACTTATAGTGAGGGAGGGTACAACAGGCCTTCATCAGTATATAAGGTACTTATAGGGAGGGAGGGTACAACAGGCCTTCATTAGTATATAAGGTACTTATAGTGAGGGAGGGTACAACAGGCCTTCATCAGTATATAAGGTACTTATAGGGAGGGAGGGTACAACAGGCCTTCATCAGGATATATGGTACTTATACCGAGGGGAGGTACAACAGGCCTTCATCAGGATATATGGTACTTATAGTGAGGGAGGGTACAACAGGCCTTCATTAGCATATAAGGTACTTATAGGGAGGGAGGGTACAACAGGCCTTCATTAGTATATGGTACTTATAGGGAGGGAGGGTACAACAGGCCTTCATTAGTATATAAGGTACTTATAGTGAGGGAGAATACAACAGGCCTTCATTATTATATAAGGTACTTATAGGGAGGGAGGGTACAACAGGCCTTCATTAGTATATAAGGTACTTATAGTGAGGAAGGGTACAACAGGCCTTCATTAGTATATAAGGTACTTATAGTGAGGGAAGATACAACAGGCCTTCATTAGTATATAAGATACTTATAGGGAGGGAAGGTACAACAGGCCTTCATTAGTATATAAGGTACTTATAGTGAGGGAGGGTACAACAGGCCTTCATTAGTATATAAGATACTTATAGGGAGGGAAGGTACAACAGGCCTTCATTAGTATATAAGGTACTTATAGGGAGGGAAGGTACAACAGGCCTTCATTAGTATATAAGGTACTTATAGTGAGGGAGGGTACAACAGGCCTTCATTAGTATAAAAGGTACTTATAGGGAGGGAGGATACAACAGACCTTCATTAGTATATGGTACTTATAGGGAGGGAGGGTACAACAGGCCTTCATTAGTATATAAGGTACTTATAGTGAGTGAGGATACAACAGGCCTTCATTAGTATATAAGATACTTATAGGGAGGGAAGGTACAACAGGCCTTCATTAGTATATAAGGTACTTATAGGGAGGGAAGGTACAACAGGCCTTCATTAGTATATAAGGTACTTATAGTGAGGGAGGGTACAACAGGCCTTCATTAGTATAAAAGGTACTTATAGGGAGGGAGGATACAACAGACCTTCATTAGTATATGGTACTTATAGGGAGGGAGGGTACAACAGGCCTTCATTAGTATATAAGGTACTTATAGTGAGTGAGGATACAACAGGCCTTCATTAGTATATAAGGTACTTATAGTGAGGGAAGATACAACAGGCCTTCATTAGCATATAAGATACTTATAGGGAGGGAAGGTACAACAGGCCTTCATTAGTATATAAGGTACTTATAGTGAGGGAGGGTACAACAGGCCTTCATTAGTATATAAGGTACTTATAGGGAGGGAGGGTACAACAGGCCTTCATTAGTATATGGTACTTATAGGGAGGGAGGGTACAACAGGCCTTCATTAGTATAAAAGGTACTTATAGTGAGGGAGGATACAACAGGCCTTCATTAGTATATAAGGTACTTATAGTGAGGGAAGATACAACAGGCTTTCATTAGTATATAAGATACTTATTGGGAGGGAAGGTACAACAGGCCTTCATTAGTATATAAGGTACTTATAGTGAGGGAGGGTACAACAGGCCTTCATTAGTATATAAGGTACTTATAGGGAGGGAGGGTACAACAGGCCTTCATTAGTATATAAGGTACTTATAGTGAGGGAGGGTACAACAGGCCTTCATTAGTATATAAGGTACTTATAGTGAGGGAGGATACAACAGGCCTTCATTAGTATATAAGGTACTTATAGGGAGGGAGGGTACAACAGGCCTTCATTAGTATATAAGGTACTTATAGTGAGGGAGGGTACAACAGGCCTTCATCAGTATATAAGGTACTTATAGTGAGGGAAGATACAACAGGCCTTCATTAGTATATAAGGTACTTATAGGGAGGGAGGGTACAACAGGCCTTCATTAGTATATGGTACTTATAGGGAGGGAGGGTACAACAGGCCTTCATTAGTATATAAGGTACTTATAGTGAGGGAGGATACAACAGGCCTTCATTAGTATATAAGGTACTTATAGTGAGGGAAGATTCAACAGGCCTTCATTAGTATATAAGATACTTATAGGGAGGGAAGGTACAACAGGCCTTCATTAGTATATAAGGTACTTATAGTGAGGGAGGGTACAACAGGCCTTCATTAGTATATAAGATACTTATAGTGAGGGAGGGTACAACAGGCCTTCATCAGGATATAAGATACTTATAGGGAGGGAAGGTACAACAGGCCTTCATTAGTATATAAGGTACTTATAGTGAGGTAGGGTACAACAGGCCTTCATTATTATATAAGGTACTTATAGTGAGGGAAGATACAACAGGCCTTTATTAGTATATAAGATACTTATAGGGAGGGAAGGTACAACAGGCCTTCATTAGTATATAAGGTACTTATAGTGAGGGAGGGTACAACAGGCCTTCATTAGTATATAAGATACTTATAGGGAGGGAAGGTACAACAGGCCTTCATTAGTATATAAGGTACTTATAGTGAGGGAAGGTACAACAGGCCTTCATTAGTATATAAGGTACTTATAGTGAGTTATGATACAACAGGCCTTCATCAGGATATAAGATACTTTTTAGGGAGGGAAGGTACAACAGGCCTTCATTAGTATATAAGGTACTTATAGTGAGGGAGGGTACAACAGGCCTTCATTAGTATATAAGGTACTTATAGTGAGGGAGGATACAACGGGCTTTCATAAGTATATAAGATACTTATAGGGAGGGAAGGTACAACAGGCCTTCATTAGTATAAAAGATACTTATAGTGAGGGAGGGTACAACAGGCCTTCATTAGTATATAAGGTACTTTTAGTGAGGGAGGATACAACAGGCCTTCATTAGTATATAAGATACTTATAGGGAGGGAAGGTACAACAGGCCTTCATTAGTATATAAGGTACTTATAGTGAGGGAGGGTACAACAGGCCTTCATTAGTATATAAGGTACTTATAGTGAGGGAGGATACAACAGGCCTTCATCAGGATATAAGATACTTATAGGGAGGGAAGGTACAACAGGCCTTCATTAGTATATAAGGTACTTATAGTGAGGGAGGGTACAACAGGCCTTCATTAGTATATAAGGTACTCATAGTGAGGGAGGATACAACAGGCCTTCATTAGTATATAAGATACTTATAGGGAGGGAAGGTACAACAGGCCTTCATTAGTATATAAGATACTTATAGTGAGGGAGGGTACAACAGGCCTTCATTAGTATATAAGGTACTTATAGTGAGGGAGGATACAACAGGCCTTCATTAATATATAAGATACTTATAGGGAGGGAAGGTACAACAGGCCTTCATTAGTGTATAAGGTACTTATAGTAAGGGAGGGTACAACAGGCCTTCATTAGTATATAAGGTACTTATAGTGAGGGAGGATACAACAGGCCTTCATTAGTATATAAGATACTTATAGGGAGGGAAGGTACAACAGGCCTTCATTAGTATATAAGATACTTATAGTGAGGGAGGGTACAACAGGCCTTCATTAGTATATAAGGTATTTATAGTGAGGGAGGATACAACAGGCCTTCATTAGTATATAAGATACTTTTAGTGAGGGAGGATACAACAGGCCTTCATTAGTATATAAGATACTTATTGGGAGGGAAGGTACAACAGGCCTTCATCAGTATATAAGGTACTTATAGGGAGGGAGGGTACAACAGGCCTTCATCAGGATATAAGATACTTATAGGGAGGGAGGGTACAACAGGCCTTCATTAGTATATATGGTACTTATAGGGAGGGAGGGTACAACAGGCCTTCATCAGGATATATGGTACTTATAGGGAGGGAAGGTACAACAGGCCTTCATTAGTATATAAGGTACTTATAGTGAGGGAGGGTACAACAGGCCTTCATCAGTATATAAGGTACTTATAGGGAGGAAGGGTACAACAGGCCTTCATTAGTATATATGGTACTTATAGGGAGGGAGGGTACAACAGGCCTTCAACAGGATATATGGTACTTATAGGGAGGGAAGGTACAACAGGCCTTCATTAGTATATAAGGTACTTATAGTGAGGGAGGGTACAAGAGGCCTTCATTAGTATATATGGTACTTATAGGGAGGGAGGGTACAACAGGCCTTCAACAGGATATATGGTACTTATAGGGAGGGAAGGTACAACAGGCCTTCATTAGTATATAAGGTACTTATAGTGAGGGAGGGTACAAGAGGCCTTCATTAGTATATATGGTACTTATAGGGAGGGAGCGTACAACAGGCCTTCATCAGTATATCAGGTACTTATAGTGAGGGAGGGAACAACAGGCCTTCATTAGTATATAAGGTACTTATAGGGAGGGAGGATACAACAGGCCTTCATTAGTATATAAGGTACTTATATGGAGGGAGGGTACAACAGGCCTTCATTAGTATATAAGGTACTTATAGTGAGGGAGGGTACAACAGGCCTTCATTAGTATATATGGTACTTATAGGGAGGGAGGGTACAACAGGCCTTCATTAGTATATATGGTACTTATAGGGAGGGAAGGTACAACAGGCCTTCATTAGTATATAAGGTACTTATAGGGAGGGAGGGTACAACAGGCCTTCATTAGTATATAAGGTACTTATAGTGAGGGAGGGAACAACAGGCCTTCATTAGTATATAAGGTACTTATAGTGAGGGAAGGTACAACAGGCCTTCATTAGTATATAAGGTACTTATAGTGAGGGAGGGTACAACAGGCCTTCATCAGTATATAAGGTACTTATAGTGAGGGAAGGTACAACAGGCCTTCATCAGTATATAAGGTACTTATAGGGAGGGAGGGTACAACAGGCCTTCATCAGGATATAAGATACTTATAGGGAGGGAAGGTACAACAGGCCTTCATTAGTATATATGGTACTTATAGGGAGGGAGGGTACAACAGGCCTTAATCAGGATATATGGTACTTATAGTGAGGGAGGGTACAACAGGCCTTCATTAGTATATAAGGTACTTATAGTGAGGGAAGGTACAACAGGCCTTCATCAGGATATAAGATACTTATAGGGAGGGAAGGTACAACAGGCCTTCATTAGTATATAAGATACTTATAGGGAGGGAGGGTACAACAGGCCTTCATCAGGATATATGGTACTTATACTGAGGGAAGGTACAACAGGCCTTCATTAGTATATAAGGTACTTATAGTGAGGGAAGGTATATATGTTACTTATAGGGAGGGAGCGTACAACAGGCCTTCATCAGTATATCAGGTACTTATAGTGAGGGAGGGTACAACAGGCCTTTATTAGTATATAAGGTACTTATAGTGAGGGAGGGTACAACAGGCCTTCATCAGTATATAAGGTACTTATAGGGAGGGAGGGTACAACAGGCCTTCATCAGGATATAAGATACTTATAGGGAGGGAGGGTACAACAGGCCTTCATCAGGATATATGGTACTTATACTGAGGGAAGGTACTTATAGGGAGGGAGGGTACAACAGGCCTTCATCAGGATATAAGATACTTATAGGGAGGGAGGGTACAACAGGCCTTCATCAGGATATATGGTACTTATACTGAGGGAAGGTACAACAGGCCTTCATTAGTATATAAGGTACTTATAGTGAGGGAAGGTATATATGTTACTTATAGGGAGGGAGCGTACAACAGGCCTTCATCAGTATATCAGGTACTTATAGTGAGGGAGGGTACAACAGGCCTTTATTAGTATATAAGGTACTTATAGTGAGGGAGGGTACAACAGGCCTTCATTAGTATATAAGGTACTTATAGTGAGGGAGGGAACAACAGGCCTTCATTAGTATATAAGGTACTTATAGTGAGGGAGGGTACAAGAGGCCTTCATTAGTATATATGTTACTTATAGGGAGGGAGCGTACAACAGGCCTTCATCAGTATATCAGGTACTTATAGTGAGGGAGGGTACAACAGGCCTTCATCAGGATATAAGATACTTATAGGGAGGGAGGGTACAACAGGCCTTCATCAGGATATAAGATACTTATAGGGAGGGAGGGTACAACAGGCCTTCATCAGGATATATGGTACTTATACTGAGGGAAGGTACTTATAGGGAGGGAGGGTACAACAGGCCTTCATCAGGATATAAGATACTTATAGGGAGGGAGGGTACAACAGGCCTTCATCAGGATATATGGTACTTATACTGAGGGAAGGTACAACAGGCCTTCATTAGTATATAAGGTACTTATAGTGAGGGAAGGTATATATGTTACTTATAGGGAGGGAGCGTACAACAGGCCTTCATCAGTATATCAGGTACTTATAGTGAGGGAGGGTACAACAGGCCTTTATTAGTATATAAGGTACTTATAGTGAGGGAGGGTACAACAGGCCTTCATCAGTATATAAGGTACTTATAGGGAGGGAGGGTACAACAGGCCTTCATCAGGATATAAGATACTTATAGGGAGGGAGGGTACAACAGGCCTTCATCAGGATATATGGTACTTATACTGAGGGAAGGTACAACAGGCCTTCATTAGTATATAAGGTACTTATAGTGAGGGAAGGTACAACAGGCCTTCATTAGTATATAAGGTACTTATAGTGAGGGAGGGTACAACAGGCCTTCATCAGGATATATGGTACTTATAGGGATGGAAGGTACAACAGGCCTTCATCAGTATATAAGGTACTTATAGGGAGGGAGGGTACAATAGGCCTTCATCAGGATATAAGATACTTATAGGGAGGGAGGGTACAACAGGCCTTCATTAGTATATATGGTACTTATAGGGAGGGAGGGTACAACAGGCCTTCATCAGGATATATGGTACTTAGAGGGAGGGAGGGTACAACAGGCCTTCATTTGTATATAAGGTACTTATAGGGAGGGAGGGTACAACAGGCCTTCATTAGTATATATGGTACTTATAGGGAGGGAAGGTACAACAGGCCTTCATTAGTATATAAGGTACTTATAGGGAGGGAGGGTACAACAGGCCTTCATTAGTATATAAGGTACTTATAGTGAGGGAGGGAACAACAGGCCTTCATTAGTATATAAGGTACTTATAGTGAGGGAAGGTACAACAGGCCTTCATTAGTATATAAGGTACTTATAGTGAGGGAGGGTACAACAGGCCTTCATCAGTATATAAGGTACTTATAGGGAGGGAGGGTACAACAGGCCTTCATCAGGATATAAGATACTTATAGGGAGGGAGGGTACAACAGGCCTTCATCAGGATATATGGTACTTATAGTGAGGGAGGGTACAACAGGCCTTTATTAGTATATAAAGTACTTATAGTGAGGGAGGGTACAACAGGCCTTCATTAGTATATAAGGTACTTATAGGGAGGGAGGGTACAACAGGCCTTCATTAGTATATAAGGTACTTATAGTGAGGGAGGGTACAACAGGCCTTCATCAGTATATAAGGTACTTATAGGGAGGGAGGGTACAACAGGCCTTCATCAGGATATAAGATACTTATAGGGAGGGAGGGTACAACAGGCCTTCATCAGGATATATGGTACTTATAGTGAGGGAGGGTACAACAGGCCTTCATTAGTATATAAGGTACTTATAGTGAGGGAGGGTACAACAGGCCTTCATTAGTATATAAGGTACTTATAGTGATGGAGGGAACAACAGGCCTTCATTAGTATATAAGGTACTTATAGTGAGGGAGGGAACAACAGGCCTTCATTAGTATATAAGATACTTATAGTGAGGGAGGGTACAACAGGCCTTCATTAGTATATAAGATGCTTATAGTGAGGGAGGGTTCAACAGGCCTTCATTAGTATATAAGATACTTATAGTGAGGGAAGGTACAACAGGCCTTCATTAGTATATAAGGTACTTATAGTGAGGGAGGGTACAACAGGCCTTCATTAGTATATAAGGTAATTATAGTGAGGGAAAGTACAACAGGCCTTCATTAGTATATAAGGTACTTATAGTGAGGGAAGGTACAACAGGCCTTCGTCATGATATATGTTACTTATAGGGAGGGAGGGTACAACAGGCCTTCATTAGTATATGGTACTTATAGTGAGGGAGGGTACAACAGGCCTTCATTAGTATATAAGGTACTTATAGTGAGGGAAGGTACAACAGGCCTTCATTAGTATATAAGGTACTTATAGTGAGGGAGGGTACAACAGGCCTTCATCAGTATATAAGGTACTTATAGGTAGGGAGGGTACAACAGGCCTTCATCAGGATATAAGATACTTATAGGGAGGGAGGGTACAACAGGCCTTCATCAGGATATATGGTACTTATAGTTAAAGGGAGGGTACAACAGGCCTTCATTAGTATATAAGGTACTTATAGTGAGGTAGGGTACAACAGGCCTTCATTAGTATATAAGGTACTTATAGTGAGGGAGGGAACAACAGGCCTTCATTAGTATATAAGGTACTTATAGGGAGGGAGGGTACAACAGGCCTTCATTAGTATATAAGGTACTTATAGTGAGGGAGGGAACAACAGGCCTTCATTAGTATATAAGGTACTTATAGTGAGGGAGGGTACAACAGGCCTTTATTAGTATATAAGGTACTTATAGTGAGGGAGGGAACAACAGGCCTTCATTAGTATATATGGTACTTATAGGGAGGGAGGGTACAACAGGCCTTCATTAGTATATAAGGTACTTATAGTGAGGGAGGGAACAACAGACCTTCATTAGTATATAAGGTACTTATAGGGAGGGAGGGTACAACAGGCCTTCATTAGTATATAAGGTACTTATAGTGAGGGAAAGTACAACAGGCCTTCATTAGTATATAAGGTACTTATAGGGAGGGAGGGTACAACAGGCCTTCATTAGTATATAAGGCACTTATAGGGAGGGAAGGTACAAAAGGCCTTCATTAGTATATAAGGTACTTATAGGGGGGGAGGGTACAACAGGCCTTCATTAGTATATGGTACTTATAGGGAGGGAAGGTACAACAGGCCTTCATTAGTATATAAGGAACTTATAGGGAGGGAGGGTACAACAGGCCTTCATTAGTATATAAGGTACTTATAGTGAAGGAGGGTACAACAGGCCTTCATCAGGATATAAGATACTTATAGGGAGGGAGGGTACAACAGGCCTTCATCAGGATATAAGTTACTTATAGGGAGGGAAGGTACAACAGGCCTTCATTAGTATATAAGGTACTTATAGGGAGGGAGGGAACAACAGGCCTTCATTAGTATATAAGGTACTTATAGGGAGGGAGGGTACAACAGGCCTTCATTAGTATATAAGGTACTTATAGGGAGGGAGGGTACAACAGGCCTTCATCAGGATATATGCTACTTATAGGGAGGGAGGGTACAACAGGCCTTCATTAGTATATAAGGTACTTATAGTGAGGGAAGGTACAACAGGCCTTCTTTAGTATATAAGGTACTTTTAGTGAGGGAGGGTACAACAGGCCTTCATTAGTATATAAGGTACTTATAGGGAGGGAGGGTACAACAGGCCTTCATCAGGATATATGGTACTTATAGGGAGGGAGGGTACAACAGGCCTTCATTAGTATATAAGGTACTTATAGGGAGGGAGGGTACAACAGGCCTTCATCAGTATATAAGGTACTAATAGGGAGGGAGGGTACAACAGGCCTTCATCAGGATATATGGTACTTATAGGGAGGGAGGGTACAACAGGCCTTCATTAGTATATAAGGTACTTATAGGGAGGGAGGGTACAACAGGCCTTCATCAGGATATATGGTACTTATAGGGAGGGAGGGTACAACAGGCCTTCATTAGTATATAATGTACTTATAGGGAGGGGGGGTACAACAGGCCTTCATCAGTATATAAGGTACTTATAGTGAGGGAGGGTACAACAGGCCTTCATTAGTATATAAGGTACTTATAGGGAGGGAGGGTACAACAGGCCTTCATTAGTATATAAGGTACTTATAGTTAGGGAGGGTACAACAGGCCTTCATTAGTATATAAGGTACTTATAGGGAGGGAGGGTACAACAGGCCTTCATTAGTATATAAGGTACTTATTGGGAGGGAGGGTACAACAGGCCTTCATTAGTATATATGGTACTTATAGGGAGTGAGGGTACAACAAGCCTTCATTAGTATATAAGGTACTTATAGGGAGGGAGGGTACAACAGGCCTTCATTAGTATATAAGGTACTTATAGGGAGGGAGGGTACAACAGGCCTTCATTAGTATATAAGGTACTTATAGGCAGGGAGGGTACAACAGGCCTTCATTAGTATATAAGGTACTTATAGTAAGGGAGGGTACAACAGGCCTTCATTAGTATATAAGGTACTTATAGGGAGGGAGGGTACAACAGGCCTTCATTAGTATATAAGGTACTTATAGTGAGGGAGGGAACAACAGGCCTTCATTAGAATATAAGGTACTTATAGTGAGGGAGGGTACAACAGGCCTTCATTAGTATATATGGTACTGATAGGGACGGAGGGTACAACAGGCCTTCATTAGTATATAAGGTACTTATAGGGAGGGAGGGTACAACAGGCCTTCATTAGTATATAAGGTAATTATAGGGAGGGAGGGTACAACAGGCCTTCATTAGTATATAAGGTACTTATAGTAAGGGAGGGTACAACAGGCCTTCATTAGTATATAAGGTACTTATAGGGAGGGAGGGTACAACAGGCCTTCATTAGTATATAAGGTACTTATAGTGAGGGAGGGAACAACAGGCCTTCATTAGTATATAAGGTACTTATAGTGAGGGAGGGTACAACAGGCCTTCATTAGTATATATGGTACTTATAGGGAGGGAGGGTACACCAGGCCTTCATTAGTATATAAGGTACTTATAGGGAGGGAGGGTACAACAGGCCTTCATTAGTATATAAGGTACTTATAGTGAGGGAGGGTACAGCAGGCCTTCATTAGTATATATGGTACTTATAGGGAGGGAGGGTACAACAGGCCTTCATTAGTATATAAGGTACTTATAGTGAGGGAGGGTACAACAGGCCTTCATTAGTATATAAGGTACTTATAGTGAGGGAGGGTACAACAGGCCTTCATTAGTATATATGGTACTTATAGGGAGGGAGGGTACAACAGGCCTTCATTAGTATATAAGGTACTTATAGGGAGGGAGGGTACAACAGGCCTTCATTAGTATATAAGGTACTTATAGGGAGGGAGGGTACAACAGGCCTTCATTAGTATATAAGGTACTTATAGGGAGGGAGGGTACAACAGGCCTTCATTAGTATATAAGGTACTTATAGTAAGGGAGGGTACAACAGGCCTTCATTAGTATATAAGGTACTTATAGGGAGGGAGGGTACAACAGGCCTTCATTAGTATATAAGGTACTTATAGTGAGGGAGGGAACAACAGGCCTTCATTAGTATATAAGGTACTTATAGTGAGGGAGGGTACAACAGGCCTTCATTAGTATATATGGTACTTATAGGGAGGGAGGGTACAACAGGCCTTCATTAGTATATAAGGTACTTATAGGGAGGGAGGGTACAACAGGCCTTCATTAGTATATAAGGTACTTATAGTGAGGGAGGGTACAACAGGCCTTCATTAGTATATATGGTACTTATAGGGAGGGAGGGTACAACAGGCCTTCATTAGTATATAAGGTACTTATAGTGAGGGAGGGTTAAACAGGCCTTCATTAGTATATATGGTACTTATAGGGAGGGAGGGTACAACAGGCCTTCATTAGTATATAAGGTACTTATAGGGAGGGAGGGTACAACAGGCCTTCATTAGTATATAAGGTACTTATAGGGATGGAGGGTACAACAGGCCTTCATTAGTATATATGGTACTTATAGTGAGGGAGGGTACAACAGGCCTTCATTAGTATATATGGTACTTATAGGGAGGGAGGGTACAACAGGCCTTCATTAGTATATAAGGTACTTATAGTGAGGGAGGGTACAACAGGCCTTCATCAGTATATAAGGTACTTATAGGGAGGGAGGGTACAACAGGCCTTCATCAGGATATAAGATACTTATAGGGAGGGAGGGTACAACAGGCCTTCATCAGGATATATGGTACTTATAGTGAGGGAGGGTACAACAGGCCTTTATTAGTATATAAAGTACTTATAGTGAGGGAGGGTACAACAGGCCTTCATTAGTATATAAGGTACTTATAGGGAGGGAGGGTACAACAGGCCTTCATGAGTATATAAGGTACTTATAGTGAGGGAGGGTACAACAGGCCTTCATCAGTATATAAGGTACTTATAGGGAGGGAGGGTACAACAGGCCTTCATCAGGATATAAGATACTTATAGGGAGGGAGGGTACAACAGGCCTTCATCAGGATATATGGTACTTATAGTGAGGGAGGGTACAACAGGCCTTCATTAGTATATAAGGTACTTATAGTGAGGGAGGGTACAACAGGCCTTAATTAGTATATAAGGTACTTATAGTGATGGAGGGAACAACAGGCCTTCATTAGTATATAAGGTACTTATAGTGAGGGAGGGAACAACAGGCCTTCGTTAGTATATAAGATACTTATAGTGAGGGAGGGTACAACAGGCCTTCATTAGTATATAAGATGCTTATAGTGAGGGAGGGTTCAACAGGCCTTCATTTGTATATAAGATACTTATAGTGAGGGAAGGTACAACAGGCCTTCATTAGTATATAAGGTACTTATAGTGAGGGAGGGACAACAGGCCTTCATTAGTATATAAGGTAATTATAGTGAGGGAAAGTACAACAGGCCTTCATTAGTATATAAGGTACTTATAGTGAGGGAAGGTACAACAGGCCTTCGTCATGATATATGTTACTTATAGGGAGGGAGGGTACAACAGGCCTTCATTAGTATATGGTACTTATAGTGAGGGAGGGTATAACAGGCCTTCATTAGTATATAAGGTACTTATAGTGAGGGAAGGTACAACAGGCCTTCATTAGTATATAAGGTACTTATAGTGAGGGAGGGTACAACAGGCCTTCATCAGTATATAAGGTACTTATAGGGAGGGAGGGTACAACAGGCCTTCATCAGGATATAAGATACTTATAGGGAGGGAGGGTACAACAGGCCTTCATCAGGATATATGGTACTTATAGTTAAAGGGAGGGTACAACAGGCCTTGATTAGTATATAAGGTACTTATAGTGAGGTAGGGTACAACAGGCCTTCATTAGTATATAAGGTACTTATAGTGAGGGAGGGTCCAACAGGCCTTCATTAGTATATAAGGTACTTATAGTGAGGGAGGGAACAACAGGCCTTCATTAGTATATATGGTACTTATAGGGAGGGAGGGTACAACAGGCCTTCATTAGTATATAAGGTACTTATAGTGAGGGAGGGAACAACAGGCCTTCATTAGTATATAAGGTACTTATAGTGAGGGAGGGTACAACAGGCCTTCATTAGTATATAAGGTACTTATAGTGAGGGAGGGAACAACAGGCCTTCATTAGTATATATGGTACTTATAGGGAGGGAGGGTACAACAGGCCTTCATTAGTATATAAGGTACTTATAGTGAGGGAGGGAACAACAGACCTTCATTAGTATATAAGGTACTTATAGGGAGGGAGGGTACAACAGGCCTTCATTAGTATATAAGGTACTTATAGTGAGGGAAAGTACAACAGGCCTTCATTAGTATATAAGGTACTTATAGGGAGGGAGGGTACAACAGGCCTTCATTAGTATATAAGGCACTTATAGGGAGGGAAGGTACAACAGGCCTTCATTAGTATATAAGGTACTTATAGGGGGGGGAGGGTACAACAGGCCTTCATTAGTATATGGTACTTATAGGGAGGGAAGGTACAACAGGCCTTCATTAGTATATAAGGAACTTATAGGGAGGGAGGGTACAACAGGCCTTCATTAGTATATAAGGTACTTATAGTGAGGGAGGGTACAACAGGCCTTCATCAGGATATAAGATACTTATAGGGAGGGAGGGTACAACAGGCCTTCATCAGGATATAAGGTACTTATAGAGAGGGAAGGTACAACAGGCCTTCATTAGTATATAAGGTACTTATAGGGAGGGAGGGAACAACAGGCCTTCATTAGTATATAAGGTACTTATAGGGAGGGAGGGTACAACAGGCCTTCATTAGTATATAAGGTACTTATAGGGAGGGAGGGTACAACAGGCCTTCATCAGGATATATGGTACTTATAGGGAGGGAGGGTACAACAGGCCTTCATTAGTATATAAGGTACTTATAATGAGGGAGGGTACAACAGGCCTTCATTAGTATATAAGGTACTTATAGTGAGGGAGGGTACAACAGGCCTTCATTAGTATATAAGGTACTTATAGGAGGGAGGGTACAACAGGCCTTCATTAGTATATAAGGTACTTATAGGGAGGGAGGGTACAACAGGCCTTCATCAGGATATATGGTACTTATAGGGAGGGAGGGTACAACAGGCCTTCATAAGTATATAAGGTACTTACAGGGAGGGAGGGTACAACAGGCCTTCATCAGTATATAAGGTACTTATAGGGAGGGAGGGTACAACAGGCCTTCATCAGGATATATGGTACTTATAGGGAGGGAGGGTACAACAGGCCTTCATTAGTATATAAGGTACTTATAGGGAGGGAGGGTACAACAGGCCTTCATCAGGATATATGGTACTTATAGGGAGGGAGGGTACAACAGGCCTTCATTAGTATATAATGTACTTATAGTGAGGGAGGGTACAACAGGCCTTCATCAGTATATAAGGTACTTATAGTGAGGGAGGGTACAACAGGCCTTCATTAGTATATAAGGTACTTATTGGGAGGGAGGGTACAACAGGCCTTCATTAGTATATAAGGTACTTATAGTAAGGGAGGGTACAACAGGCCTTCATTAGTATATAAGGTACTAATAGGGAGGGAGGGTACAACAGGCCTTCATTAGTATATAAGGTACTTATTGGGAGGGAGGGTACAACAGGCCTTCATTAGTATATATGGTACTTATAGGGAGGGAGGGTACAACAGGCCTTCATTAGTATATATGGTACTTATAGGGAGGGAAGGTACAACAGGCCTTCATTAGTATATATGGTACTTATAGGGAGGGAGGGTACAACAGGCCTTCATTAGTATATATGGTACTTAGAGGGAGGGAGGGTACAACAGGCCTTCATTAGTATATAGGTACTTATAGGGAGGGAGGGTACAACAGGCCTTCATTAGTATATATGGTACTTATAGGGAGGGAGGGTACAACAGGCCTTCATTAGTATATATGGTACTTATAGGGAGGGAGGGTACAACAGACCTTCATTAGTATATATGGTACTTATAGGGAGGGAGGGTACAACAGGCCTTCATTAGTATATATGGTACTTATAGGGAGGGAGGGTACAACAGGCCTTCATTAGTATATAAGGTACTTATAGGGAGGGAGGGTACAACAGACCTTCATTAGTATATAAGGTACTTATAGTGAGGGAGGGTACAACAGGCCTTCATTAGTATATATGGTACTTAAAGGGAGGGAGGGTACAACAGGCCTTCATTAGTATATAAGGTACTTATAGGGAGGGAGGGTACAACAGGCCTTCATAAGTAAATATGGTACTTATATGGGGGGAAAGTACAACAGGCCTTCATTAGTATATAAGGTACTTATAGGGAGGGAGGGTACAACAGGCCTTCATTAGTATATAAGGTACTTTTAGTGAGGGAGGGAACAACAGGCCTTCATTAGTATATAAGGTACTTATAGTGAGGGAAGGTACAACAGGCCTTCATTAGTATATAAGGTACTTATAGTGAGGGAGGGTACAACAGGCCTTCATCAGTATATAAGGTACTTATAGGGAGGGAGGGTACAACAGGCCTTCATCAGGATATAAGATACTTATAGGGAGGGAGGGTACAACAGGCCTTCATTAGGATATATGGTACTTATAGTGAGGGAGGGTACAACAGGCCTTCATTAGTATATAAGGTACTTATAGTGAGGGAGGGTACAACAGGCCTTCATTAGTATATAAGGTACTTATAGGGAGAGAGGGTACAACAGGCCTTCATTAGTATATGAGGTACTTATAGTGAGGGAGGGTACAACAGGCCTTCATCAGTATATAAGGTACTTATAGGGAGGGAGGGTACAACAGGCCTTCATCAGGATATAAGATACTTATAGGGAGGGAGGGTACAACAGGCCTTCATCAGGATATATGGTACTTGTAGTGAGGGAGGGTACAACAGGCCTTCATTAGTATATAAGGTACTTATAGTGAGGGAAGGTACAACAGGCCTTCATTAGTATATAAGGTACTTATAGTGAGGGAGGGTACAACAGGCCTTCATCAGTATATAAGGTACCTATAGGGAGGGAGGGTACAACAGGCCTTCATCAGGATATATGGTACTTATAAGGAGGGAGGGTACAACAGGCCTTCATCAGTATATAAGGTACTTATAGAGAGGGAGGGTACAATAGGCCTTCATTAGTATATGGTACTTAAAGGGAGGGAGGGTACAACAGGCCTTCATCAGGATATATGGTACTTATAGTGAGGGAGGGTACAACAGGCCTTCATTAGTATATAAGGTACTTATAGGGAGGGAGGGTACAACAGGCCTTCATCAGGATATATGGTACTTATAGGGAGGGAGGGTACAACAGGCCTTCATTAGTATATAAGGTACTTATAGGGAGGGAGGGTACAACAGGCCTTCATCAGTATATAAGGTACTTATAGTGAGGGAGGGTACAACAGGCCTTCATCAGTATATAAGGTACTTATAGAGAGGGAGGGTACAACAGGCCTTCATTAGTATATGGTACTTAAAGGGAGGGAGGGTACAACAGGCCTTCATCAGGATATATGGTACTTATAGTGAGGGAGGGTACAACAGGCCTTCATTAGTATATAAGGTACTTATAGGGAGGGAGGGTACAACAGGCCTTCATCAGGATATATGGTACTTATAGGGAGGGAGGGTACAACAGGCCTTCATTAGTATATAAGGTACTTATAGGGAGGGAGGGTACAACAGGCCTTCATCAGTATATAAGGTACCTATAGTGAGGGAGGGTACAACAGGCCTTCATTAGTATATAAGGTACTTATAGGGAGGGAGGGTACAACAGGCCTTCATTAGTATATAAGGTACTTATAGGGAGGGAGGGTACAACAGGCCTTCATCAGGATATATGGTACTTATAGGGAGGGAGGGTACAACAGGCATTCATTAGTATATAAGGTACTTATAGTGAGGGAGGGTACAACAGGCCTTCATCAGGATATATGGTACTTATAGTGAGAGAGGGTACAACAGGCCTTCATTAGTATATAAGGTACTTATAGGGAGGGAGGGTACAACAGGCCTTCATCAGGATATATGGTACTTATAGGGAGGGAGGGTACAACAGGCCTTCATTAGTATATAAGGTACTTATAGGGAGGGAGGGTACAACAGGCCTTCATCAGGATATATGGTACTTATAGGGAGGGAGGGTACAACAGGCCTTCATCAGGATATATGGTACTTATAGGGAGGGAGGGTACAACAGGCCTTCATTAGTATATAAGGTGCTTATAGTGAGGGAGGGTACAACAGGCCTTCATTAGTATATAAGGTACTTATAGGGAGGGAGGATACAACAGGCCTTCATCAGGATATATGGTACTTATAAGGAGGGAGGGTACAACAGGCCTTCATTAGTATATAAGGTACTTATAGGGAGGGAGGGTACAACAGGACTTCATTAGTATATGGTACTTATAGTGAGGGAGGGTACAACAGGCCTTCATTAGTATATAAGGTACTTATAGTGAGGGAAGGTACAACAGGCCTTCATTAGTATATAAGGTACTTATAGTGAGGGAGGGTACAACAGGCCTTCATCAGTATATAAGGTACTTATAGGGAGGGAGGGTACAACAGGCCTTAATCAGGATATAAGATACTTATAGGGAGGGAGGGTACAACAGGCCTTCATCAGGATATATGGTACTTATAGTGAGGGAGGGTACAACAAGCCTTCATTAGTATATAAGGTACTTATAGTGAGGGAGGATACAACGGGCCTTCATTAGTATATAAGGTACTTATAGGGAGGGAGGGTACAACAGGCCTTCATTAGTATATAAGGTACTTATAGTGAGGGAGGGTACAACAGGCCTTCATTAGTATATAAGGTACTTATAGTAAGGGAGGGTACAACAGGCCTTCATTAGTATATAAGGTACTTATAGGGAGGGAGGGTACAACAGGCCTTCATTAGTATATAAGGTACTTATAGTGAGGGAGGGAACAACAGGCCTTCATTAGTATATAAGGTACTTATAGTGAGGGAGGGTACAACAGGCCTTCATTAGTATATATGGTACTTATAGGGAGGGAGGGTACAACAGGCCTTCATTAGTATATAAGGTACTTATAGGGAGGGAGGGTACAACAGGCCTTCATTAGTATATAAGGTACTTATAGTGAGGGAGGGTACAACAGGCCTTCATTAGTATATATGGTACTTATAGGGAGGGAGGGTACAACAGGCCTTCATCAGGATATAAGAAACTTATAGGGAGGGAAGGTACAACAGGCCTTCATTAGTATATAAGGTACTTATAGTGAGGGAGGGTACAACAGGCCATCATTAGTATATATGGTACTTATAGGGAGGGAGGGTACAACAGGCCTTCATTAGTATATAAGGTACTTATAGGGAGGGAGGGTACAACAGGCCTTCATTAGTATATAAGGTACTTATAGGGAGGGAGGGTACAACAGGCCTTCATTAGTATATAAGGTACTTATAGGGAGGGAGGGTACAACAGGCCTTCATTAGTATATAAGGTACTTATAGTAAGGGAGGGTACAACAGGCCTTCATTAGTATATAAGGTACTTATAGGGAGGGAGGGTACAACAGGCCTTCATTAGTATATAAGGTACTTATAGTGAGGGAGGGAACAACAGGCCTTCATTAGAATATAAGGTACTTATAGTGAGGGAGGGTACAACAGGCCTTCATTAGTATATATGGTACTGATAGGGAGGGAGGGTACAACAGGCCTTCATTAGTATATAAGGTACTTATAGGGAGGGAGGGTACAACAGGCCTTCATTAGTATATAAGTTAATTATAGGGAGGGAGGGTACAACAGGCCTTCAATAGTATATAAGGTACTTATAGTAAGGGAGGGTACAGCAGGCCTTCATTAGTATATAAGGTACTTATAGGGAGGGAGGGTACAACAGGCCTTCATTAGTATATATGGTACTTATAGTGAGGGAGGGAACAACAGGCCTTCATTAGTATATAAGGTACTTATAGTGAGGGAGGGTACAACAGGCCTTCATTAGTATATATGGTACTTATAGGGAGGGAGGGTACAACAGGCCTTCATTAGTATATAAGGTACTTATAGGGAGGGAGGGTACAACAGGCCTTCATTAGTATATAAGGTACTTATAGTGAGGGAGGGTACAACAGGCCTTCATTAGTATATATGGTACTTATAGGGAGGGAGGGTACAACAGGCCTTCATTAGTATATAAGGTACTTATAGTGAGGGAGGGTACAACAGGCCTTCATTAGTATATAAGGTACTTATAGTGAGGGAGGGTACAACAGGCCTTCATTAGTATATATGGTACTTATAGGGAGGGAGGGTACAACAGGCCTTCATTAGTATATAAGGTACTTATAGGGAGGGAGGGTACAACAGGCCTTCATTAGTATATAAGGTACTTATAGGGAGGGAGGGTACAACAGGCCTTCATTAGTATATAAGGTACTTATAGGGAGGGAGGGTACAACAGGCCTTCATTAGTATATAAGGTACTTATAGTAAGGGAGGGTACAACAGGCCTTCATTAGTATATAAGGTACTTATAGGGAGGGAGGGTACAACAGGCCTTCATTAGTATATAAGGTACTTATAGTGAGGGAGGGAACAACAGGCCTTCATTAGTATATAAGGTACTTATAGTGAGGGAGGGTACAACAGGCCTTCATTAGTATATATGGTACTTATAGGGAGGGAGGGTACAACAGGCCTTCATTAGTATATAAGGTACTTATAGGGAGGGAGGGTACAACAGGCCTTCATTAGTATATAAGGTACTTATAGTGAGGGAGGGTACAACAGGCCTTCATTAGTATATATGGTACTTATAGGGAGGGAGGGTACAACAGGCCTTCATTAGTATATAAGGTACTTATAGTGAGGGAGGGTTAAACAGGCCTTCATTAGTATATATGGTACTTATAGGGAGGGAGGGTACAACAGGCCTTCATTAGTATATAAGGTACTTATAGGGAGGGAGGGTACAACAGGCCTTCATTAGTATATAAGGTACTTATAGGGAGGGAGGGTACAACAGGCCTTCATTAGTATATATGGTACTTATAGGGAGGGAGGGTACAACAGGCCTTCATTAGTATATAAGGTACTTATAGGGAGGGAGGGTACAACAGGCCTTCATTAGTATATATGGTACTTATAGGGAGGGAAGGTACAACAGGCCTTCATTAGTATATAAGGTACTTATAGGGAGGGAGGGTACAACAGGCCTTCATTAGTATATAAGGTACTTATAGTGAGGGAGGGAACAACAGGCCTTCATTAGTATATAAGGTACTTATAGTGAGGGAAGGTACAACAGGCCTTCATTAGTATATAAGGTACTTATAGTGAGGGAGGGTACAACAGGCCTTCATCAGTATATAAGGTACTTATAGGGAGGGAGGTTACAACAGGCCTTCATCAGGATATAAGATACTTATAGGGAGGGAGGGTACAACAGGCCTTCATCAGGATATATGGTACTTATAGTGAGGGAGGGTACAACAGGTCTTCATTAGTATATAAGGTACTTATAGTGAGGGAGGGTACAACAGGCCTTCATTAGTATATAAGGTACTTATAGTGAGGGAGGGTACAACAGGCCTTCATTAGTATATATGGTACTTAAAGGGAGGGAGGGTACAACAGGCCTTCATTAGTATATAAGGTACTTATAGGGAGGGAGGGTACAACAGGCCTTCATAAGTATATATGGTACTTATAGGGAGGGAAGGTACAACAGGCCTTCATTAGTATATAAGGTACTTATAGGGAGGGAGGGTACAACAGGCCTTCATTAGTATATAAGGTACTTATAGTGAGGGAGGGAACAACAGGCCTTCATTAGTATATAAGGTACTTATAGTGAGGGAAGGTACAACAGGCCTTCATTAGTATATAAGGTACTTATAGTGAGGGAGGGTACAACAGGCCTTCATCAGTATATAAGGTACTTATAGGGAGGGAGGGTACAACAGGCCTTCATCAGGATATAAGATACTTATAGGGAGGGAGGGTACAACAGGCCTTCATTAGGATATATGGTACTTATAGTGAGGGAGGGTACAACAGGCCTTCATCAGGATATATGGTACTTGTAGTGAGGGAGGGTACAACAGGCCTTCATTAGTATATAAGGTACTTATAGTGAGGGAAGGTACAACAGGCCTTCATTAGTATATATGGTACTTATAGTGAGGGAGGGTACAACAGGCCTTCATCAGTATATAAGGTACCTATAGGGAGGGAGGGTACAACAGGCCTTCATCAGGATATATGGTACTTATAAGGAGGGAGGGTACAACAGGCCTTCATCAGTATATAAGGTACTTATAGAGAGGGAGGGTACAATAGGCCTTCATTAGTATATGGTACTTAAAGGGAGGGAGGGTACAACAGGCCTTCATCAGGATATATGGTACTTATAGTGAGGGAGGGTACAACAGGCCTTCATTAGTATATAAGGTACTTATAGGGAGGGAGGGTACAACAGGCCTTCATCAGGATATATGGTACTTATAGGGAGGGAGGGTACAACAGGCCTTCATTAGTATATAAGGTACTTATAGGGAGGGAGGGTACAACAGGCCTTCATCAGTATATAAGGTACTTATAGTGAGGGAGGGTACAACAGGCCTTCATCAGTATATAAGGTACTTATAGAGAGGGAGGGTACAACAGGCCTTCATTAGTATATGGTACTTAAAGGGAGGGAGGGTACAACAGGCCTTCATCAGGATATATGGTACTTATAGTGAGGGAGGGTACAACAGGCCTTCATTAGTATATAAGGTACTTATAGGGAGGGAGGGTACAACAGGCCTTCATCAGGATATATGGTACTTATAGGGAGGGAGGGTACAACAGGCCTTCATCAGGATATATGGTACTTATAGGGAGGGAGGGTACAACAGGCCTTCATTAGTATATAAGGTGCTTATAGTGAGGGAGGGTACAACAGGCCTTCATTAGTATATAAGGTACTTATAGGGAGGGAGGATACAACAGGCCTTCATCAGGATATATGGTACTTATAAGGAGGGAGGGTACAACAGGCCTTCATTAGTATATAAGGTACTTATAGGGAGGGAGGGTACAACAGGACTTCATTAGTATATGGTACTTATAGTGAGGGAGGGTACAACAGGCCTTCATTAGTATATAAGGTACTTATAGTGAGGGAAGGTACAACAGGCCTTCATTAGTATATAAGGTACTTATAGTGAGGGAGGGTACAACAGGCCTTCATCAGTATATAAGGTACTTATAGGGAGGGAGGGTACAACAGGCCTTAATCAGGATATAAGATACTTATAGGGAGGGAGGGTACAACAGGCCTTCATCAGGATATATGGTACTTATAGTGAGGGAGGGTACAACAAGCCTTCATTAGTATATAAGGTACTTATAGTGAGGGAGGGTACAACAGGCCTTCATTAGTATATAAGGTACTTATAGTGAGGGAGGGTACAACAGGCCTTCATTAGTATATATGGTATTTATAGGGAGGGAGGGTACAACAGGCCTTCATTAGTATATAAGGTACTTATAGGGAGGGAGGGTACAACAGGCCTTCATTAGTATATAAGGTACTTATAGGGAGGGAGGGTACAACAGGCCTTCATTAGTATATAAGGTACTTATAGGGAGGGAGGGTACAACAGGCCTTCATTAGTATATAAGGTACTTATAGTAAGGGAGGGTACAACAGGCCTTCATTAGTATATAAGGTACTTATAGGGAGGGAGGGTACAACAGGCCTTCATTAGTATATAAGGTACTTATAGTGAGGGAGGGAACAACAGGCCTTCATTAGTATATAAGGTACTTATAGTGAGGGAGGGTACAACAGGCCTTCATTAGTATATATGGTACTTATAGGGAGGGAGGGTACAACAGGCCTTCATTAGTATATAAGGTACTTATAGTGAGGGAGGGTACAACAGGCCTTCATTAGTATATATGGTACTTATAGGGAGGGAGGGTACAACAGGCCTTCATTAGTATATAAGGTACTTATAGTGAGGGAGGGTTAAACAGGCCTTCATTAGTATATATGGTACTTATAGGGAGGGAGGGTACAACAGGCCTTCATTAGTATATAAGGTACTTATAGGGAGGGAGGGTACAACAGGCCTTCATTAGTATATAAGGTACTTATAGGGAGGGAGGGTACAACAGGCCTTCATTAGTATATATGGTACTTATAGGGAGGGAGGGTACAACAGGCCTTCATTAGTATATAAGGTACTTATAGGGAGGGAGGGTACAACAGGCCTTCATTAGTATATATGGTACTTATAGGGAGGGAAGGTACAACAGGCCTTCATTAGTATATAAGGTACTTATAGGGAGGGAGGGTACAACAGGCCTTCATTAGTATATAAGGTACTTATAGTGAGGGAGGGAACAACAGGCCTTCATTAGTATATAAGGTACTTATAGTGAGGGAAGGTACAACAGGCCTTCATTAGTATATAAGGTACTTATAGTGAGGGAGGGTACAACAGGCCTTCATCAGTATATAAGGTACTTATAGGGAGGGAGGTTACAACAGGCCTTCATCAGGATATAAGATACTTATAGGGAGGGAGGGTACAACAGGCCTTCATCAGGATATATGGTACTTATAGTGAGGGAGGGTACAACAGGTCTTCATTAGTATATAAGGTACTTATAGTGAGGGAGGGTACAACAGGCCTTCATTAGTATATAAGGTACTTATAGGGAGGGAGGGTACAACAGGCCTTCATTAGTATATAAGGTACTTATAGTGAGGGAGGGTACAACAGGCCTTCATCAGTATATAAGGTACTTATAGGGAGGGAGGGTACAACAGGCCTTCATCAGGATATAAGATACTTATAGGGAGGGAGGGTACAACAGGCCTTCATCAGGATATATGGTACTTGTAGTGAGGGAGGGTACAACAGGCCTTCATTAGTATATAAGGTACTTATAGTGAGGGAAGGTACAACAGGCCTTCATTAGTATATAAGGTACTTATAGTGAGGGAGGGTACAACAGGCCTTCATCAGTATATAAGGTACTTATAGGGAGGGAGGGTACAACAGGCCTTCATTAGTATATATGGTACTTATAGGGAGGGAGGGTACAACAGGCCTTCATTAGTATATAAGGTACTTATAGGGAGGGAGGGTACAACATGCCTTCATTAGTATATAAGGTACTTATAGGGAGGGAGGGTACAACAGGCCTTCATTAGTATATAAGGTACTTATAGTAAGGGAGGGTACAACAGGCCTTCATTAGTATATAAGGTACTTATAGGGAGGGAGGGTACAACAGGCCTTCATTAGTATATAAGGTACTTATAGTGAGGGAGGGAACAACAGGCCTTCATTAGTATATAAGGTACTTATAGTGAGGGAGGGTACAACAGGCCTTCATTAGTATATATGGTACTTATAGGGAGGGAGGGTACAACAGGCCTTCATTAGTATATAAGGTACTTATAGGGAGGGAGGGTACAACAGGCCTTCATTAGTATATAAGGTACTTAAAGTGAGGGAGGGTACAACAGGCCTTCATTAGTATATATGGTACTTATAGGGAGGGAGGGTACAACAGGCCTTCATTAGTATATAAGGTACTTATAGTGAGGGAGGGTTAAACAGGCCTTCATTAGTATATATGGTACTTATAGGGAGGGAGGGTACAACAGGCCTTCATTAGTATATAAGGTACTTATAGGGAGGGAGGGTACAACAGGCCTTCATTAGTATATAAGGTACTTATAGGGAGGGAGGGTACAACAGGCCTTCATTAGTATATATGGTACTTATAGGGAGGGAGGGTACAACAGGCCTTCATTAGTATATAAGGTACTTATAGGGAGGGAGGGTACAACAGGCCTTCATTAGTATATATGGTACTTATAGGGAGGGAAGGTACAACAGGCCTTCATTAGTATATAAGGTACTTATAGGGAGGGAGGGTACAACAGGCCTTCATTAGTATATAAGGTACTTATAGTGAGGGAGGGAACAACAGGCCTTCATTAGTATATAAGGTACTTATAGTGAGGGAAGGTACAACAGGCCTTCATTAGTATATAAGGTACTTATAGTGAGGGAGGGTACAACAGGCCTTCATCAGTATATAAGGTACTTATAGGGAGGGAGGTTACAACAGGCCTTCATCAGGATATAAGATACTTATAGGGAGGGAGGGTACAACAGGCCTTCATCAGGATATATGGTACTTATAGTGAGGGAGGGTACAACAGGCCTTCATTAGTATATAAGGTACTTATAGTGAGGGAGGGTACAACAGGCCTTCATTAGTATATAAGGTACTTATAGGGAGGGAGGGTACAACAGGCCTTCATTAGTATATAAGGTACTTATAGTGAGGGAGGGTACAACAGGCCTTCATCAGTATATAAGGTACTTATAGGGAGGGAGGGTACAACAGGCCTTCATCAGGATATAAGATACTTATAGGGAGGGAGGGTACAACAGGCCTTCATCAGGATATATGGTACTTGTAGTGAGGGAGGGTACAACAGGCCTTCATTAGTATATAAGGTACTTATAGTGAGGGAAGGTACAACAGGCCTTCATTAGTATATAAGGTACTTATAGTGAGGGAGGGTACAACAGGCCTTCATCAGTATATAAGGTACTTATAGGGAGGGAGGGTACAACAGGCCTTCATCAGGATATATGGTACTTATAGGGAGGGAGGGTACAACAGGCCTTCATCAGTATATAAGGTACTTATAGAGAGGGAGGGTACAACAGGCCTTCATTAGTATATGGTACTTAAAGGGAGGGAGGGTACAACAGGCCTTCATCAGGATATATGGTATTTATAGGGAGGGAAGGTTCAACAGGCCTTCATCAGGATATAAGATACTTATAGGGAGGGAGGGTACAACAGGCCTTCATCAGGATATAAGATACTTATAGGGAGGGAAGGTACAACAGGCCTTCATTAGTATATGGTACTTATAGGGAGGGAAGGTACAACAGGCCTTCATTAGTATATGGTACTTATAGGGAGGGAAGGTACAACAGGCCTTCATTAGTATATGGTACTTATAGGGAGGGAAGGTACAACAGTCCTTCATTAGTATATGGTACTTATAGGGAGGGACGGTACAACAGGCCTTCATTAGTATATGGTACTTATAGGGAGGGAAGGTACAACAGGCCTTCATTAGTATATAAGGTACTTATAGAGAGGGAGGGTACAACAGGCCTTCATTAGTATATGGTACTTAAAGGGAGGGAGGGTACAACAGGCCTTCATCAGGATATATGGTACTTATAGGGAGGGAAGGTACAACAGGCCTTCATTAGTATATGGTACTTATAGGGAGGGAGGGTACAACAGGCCTTCATTAGTATATAAGGTACTTATAGTGAGGGAGGATACAACACGCCTTCATCAGGATATAAGATACTTATAGGGAGGGAAGGTACAACAGGCCTTCATTAGTATATATGGTACTTATAGGGAGGGAGGGTACAACAGGCCTTCAATAGTATATGGTACTTATAGTGAGGGAGGGTACAACAGGCCTTCACTAGTATATATGGTACTTATAGGGAGGGAGGGTACAACAGGCCTTCATTAGTATATATGGTACTTATAGGAAGGGAGGGTACAACAGGCCTTCATTAGTATATGGTACTTATAGGGAGGGAGGGTACAACAGGCCTTCATCAGGATATAAGATACTTATAGGGAGGGAAGGTACAACAGGCCTTCATTAGTATATATGGTACTTATAGGGAGGGAGGGTACAACAGGCCTTCAACAGGATATATGGTACTTATAGGGAGGGAGGGTACAACAGGCCTTCATCAGGATATAAGGTACTTATAGGGAGGGAGGGTACAACAGGCCTTCATCAGGATATATGGTACTTATAGGGAGGGAGGGTTAAACAGGCCTTCATCAGGATATAAGGTACTTATATGGAGGGAGGGTACAACAGGCCTTCATCAAGATATATGGTACTTATAGGAAGGGAGGGTAAAACAGGCCTTCATTAGTATATGGTACTTATAGGGAGGGAGGGTACAACAGGCCTTCATTAGTATATAAGGTACTTATAGGGAGGGAGGGTACAACAGGCCTTCATCGGGATATATGGTACTTATAGGGAGGGAGGGTACAACAGGCCTTCATCAAGATATATGGTACTTATAGAGAGGGAGGGTACAACAGGCCTTCAATAATACATGGTACTTATAGTGAGGGAGGGTACAACAGGCCTTCATTAGTATGTAAGGTACTTATAGGGAGGGAGGGTACAACAGGCCTTCATCAGGATATATGGTACTTATAGGGAGGGAGGGTACAACAGGCCTTCATTAGTATATATTGTACTTATAGGGAGGGAGGGTACAACAGGCCTTCATTGGTATATATGGTACTTATAGGGAGGGAGGGTACAAAAGGCCTTCATCAGGATATATGGTACTTATAGGGAGGGAGGGTACAACAGGCCTTCATCAGGATATATGGTACTTATAAAGAGGGAGGGTACAACAGGCCTTCAATAATATATGGTACTTATAGTGAGGGAGGGTACAACAGGCCTTCATTAGTATGTAAGGTACTTATAGGGAGGGAGGGTACAACAGGCCTTCATTAGTATATATGGTACTTATAGGGAGGGAGGGTACAACAGGCCTTCATTAGTATATATGGTACTTATAGGGAGGGAAGGTACAACAGGCCTTCATTAGTATATATGGTACCTACGGAGGGAGGGTGCAACAGGCTTTTATTTGTATATGGAACTTATAGGGAGGGAGGGTACAACAGGACTTCATTAGTATATGGTACTGGTGGCAAAGAAAGCACAAAGGATTTGAAATCACAAAAGAAACCACCCTAGATGGGGAAGAAACATTTTTATTCGATAAACTTGATAAAGAAAATAATTCAGGGCTTATAATCTTAAGTGTTAGTGTCAATTTTATATAAAAATGTTCAACCCGCATTGATTCGTGCATACACGTATTAGCACTCGACACATATTTGTCACACTGTTAATTTGAAATACATACTTGATTTTAATAACATCTGTATCATGTGTTACTTTCAGATGATGGAGCAAAAGTACCCAGACGGTCTTAAAGATAGTGCTCTCTGTAACATGAATCGGAAATTCGTGTCCATTAAATTCATGTTGTTTGTGTCTGCTATTATGTTTGTGACTGGAGTTACTGTTGGAATGTGGGAGACAATTTTCAGTTACCAAAATGAATTCTCAAGTCTACCTGAGTCATATACAAATCAAGAAAACAACACCGACAAAATATGGGAGAACGTCCCCGCTTGCAAAAATGATTTGACAGCAAGACTGAAGAATGATTCTTTACAAGGAGAACAAGTAGAATACAAAATCCCGAACGTAGTGCATTATCAGTGGTATTCAGATAAACCCCAGGTGTTTCCATTCACGGCCTACCTGAGTGTGATGAGCGTGTTCCGCTTTCAGAAGCCTTGTAGGATATACTTCCACACCAACATGGAGCCGTATGGGAAATACTGGAGCATGACCAAATGCCTTCCATCTTTTGAAGTAGTCAAGACAGAACCACCTAAACAGTTGTTTGGGACAAAAATTGCAAATAGGTTTGACACATCTTATTCAAATGTTGGTCGCTTGATGGTGCTTCACCGTAATGGTGGTATATATCTAGACACAGATGTACTTATTCTAAAATCTCTGGACACGTTACGTGAACATGAGTTTGTTATTGGCTATCAAGATGACCGTAAGACCGTTTGCAGCGCTGTTTTAATGTCAACGCCGTCCAATCCTTTGTTGAAATTATGGATGGAGCATTTTATATTTGACTACAAACCAACCATCTGGGCTTACAATATGCAGGCTGTACCTTCCTCAATTCTGAAGCGATATCCTGAACTGGCGTATATAGTAGAAAAAGAATTCCACCGGCCAAGTTATGTCGAATTGGATAATATATATAAGGAAGAGAATTATGACTGGAGTAATAATTATGCACTGCACTTATGGAGCAACATCATGAAACAATATAGATTTAGATATGATTCCATCACTCAAGATAACATAAACAACATAAAAAGCACAGTGGGACAGATAGCCAGGTATATACTTTACCGTAATTCATCGCTTATGGATTTATTTTATGAGTGTTGATTCCAGCAAACACCGGAGAATCTGTGAAAGAATGAGCACTGATCAGGACAACAATTGTTCTTACAATGGAAATGTGACATTGAACAGGACTAGTGACTAACAAACCTATACAAACCACGTGAAGAGGGATGCATGTGACCAATTTATCTGGATTTCTTTATATGTGCTGGTCTACCTAATCAGTAAAAAAAGCTATTGACACTGGAATCTTGTAGCTCCAGTGATTTACACGTTCATACCGGAAGTTGACTGATTCTTTCACATCGGCTGTTCGTGAGCTTTCATGTCACAAACTAAGGTCATTATCTCGGCCTAGATTATTTTAAAGATATATATGTTTTTAACCTTAAAATTTATTTTAAAATTAAACCTTTAATTCATAGCCGATGCCAATAGCGTCTGGTAATCGAGAAGTATACCAGATGCTGCCTTTTATGCAAGTCACGTGTAACAGGACTAGTCACATTCGTGTTCTAACTCCTCCCACTAAACTGCTGCTTTCAATGGTACTATTACAGGTACAAGGCCAAAAATGTACTGATTATGTTTGAGTCATTTGATACTATGTAACTCAAAATGTGATAATATGAGCAATTACTACATACAGTTACATGTGGGTCACCAGTCTAGGTTTTTCCCTTAATTCTAACCTTCCACCTGATGATTCGATCACAGGAATATATGAGTGCACACGATGTGATTTTGTTGATTAAGTTGTGATTATGGGATTATATCATAGTATGGGAAACTCCATTGCTGAAGAGAGATACAGGTACGCCATGCTCGTGGCCAACAACAATGTAAATATTTCCTGTGTCTGGAGTAGTCTAGAACTTCGTGTGACGTAATCTTATACTATAAATATTTAATATATTGGATGCTTCCCACAAATTAAGACTGGTGTATTGTTGTTTCGCCACACTTTTATTTATTTCGGCGTGACGTTCTCTTTAAGGATACATCACTTATGCGCACAACATCTCATAACACCTATGGTTTGTTGCACAGATTGTGAACCTATGTTTCTTCATAACATTTCTGTAACATTTTATTTCACATATTTTATAATTAATTTTCTACAAAGTGATCAACATCTAGAGGCACCGATCAAATTTTAATGGATGGAACATAAATATATGTGTAGGTGTTTCATACAATTCTGCAATTTCTCAATGTCATCCGCCATGGTACTATTTTTTAACATGTGACAATTCAGTGTGGCAACATTGTGTAAACGTGACAGAGCATCACTAACAAGACATACATTTGCTTTTAGAAAACATGTAGTTGACTTCAGTCATAGAGACTGGTTATGTTTCTCTTTGTAAGATTCATATCATCATTGTATCGGCTATGTGACGACAATGCCAACGTACCACAAGAACAGGGGAGGAACCAATACAGCTCTAACCCATATAATTGACATTACAACAACTATATTATAATATATACACAAAATCGCAACTACACATGATATGGTTATAGTTGGAATATGAAATGGAAGTTGCTAATAAAAGCCATATACATATACATATATATATATATATATATATATATATATATATATATTGTTACAGATGTCTCTTTTATTGTGTGCAGCAGTCATGCATGTGTCTTAGTAGCGCTAACATTGTCCGTTGCCATGGGAGACGCGCGAACTCGCCCGACCCAGGTGTGGGGACTGACATGAAGAAACACAGCGTTCATGCTAATCTGGAACTTTCTGGGCTGGTCGCGCTCTATGAGCGCGTGTCTTGTAATGTTCTTTGGGTGTGTGTATTATGTATTGTTGGGTTCTTAGGGAATGTTCGTGAAATGGAAGTTTCTATAATTTTCGGTTGAAAATTTATAAATAGGGGCTGTGTTTTAGAGCCAAGAGGAGGAGAGAGAAATACTCTAGCGGACACGGAAGAGTGTGAGTCAGTTTTGGGACCTATCCGATAATTGCAGTAGTTTTAGGGATTCTACGAATTTTATGCAGATTTAGTGCGGCCTGTCTCCAGTTTGCTTTCGGGATTATTACCAGAATTTCACTTTTGGATTACAACAGAATGATTTTGTGATTGAATTGGACTATTTTTCTCTGAGAAGATTTATGTGAACTGTTCATCTGGATAATATTCTTTAAGGGACTTGTTGTTGCTGTGACAGTGGTGGTATCCAGGTACTGTACACTTTATTTATTATACTGTGTAATTGTATTGATTTGCTGTTGTACTGTTGTTATACTGTGTAATTGTATTGATTTAGTGTATTGAAAAGTTAGGGTTGTTTTAAGAATAAATTATAATTATTTGTTAACAAAAAAACACTGACTTCTTTATTCATTCCCCTAGACATTTCACTCTGCCTAGTGTTACAGAATCTATTTTTTTTTTTATCTCCAAAACAAAATTTATGCTCGTCACGAATACGTGATCTGTTGATATTAGGTTCCGTAACAATATATATATCAATATATGGCCATTCTCGGACGTAAGTAAATGCTTCAGTGCTTGAATCTGCTTTTCCCTAAGCACCAAAAGGCTTTCATACGTCTTCGTGACTTCTAATATTTTTGCCACAGCCATGCGGGCCATGTTGCCAACATGTGAGCGAAGAGTGACCGGGGGTCATGACCAGGTGAAAAGTCCGTAGTCCGTATATAGCCTTTAACAGAGGTGAAATTAGCGTAGCGGTGGTGACCTCTAGTGTAGATTGAGTGGGCGTAACCTCAGTGACACCGGGATCACGCCGCATATAGGTGGAATTATATATTAAGGGTCCCGCTTGAATAAGCGAATGCCCTGTAGTAATCACACTGTCCGTCTGTCCCTCTGACCGTCCATAAAAATTTGTTTCCGGATGATAGCTACAATTTGGTTGACATATGGATTTCACACTTTACTTATATATGGCCAACCATGCACTTAAGCAAGAACCCTATTGATTTAGGGGTCATGAAGTCAAACGTCAAGGTCACATGACCTACATCTTTGAAAATGTTGAGGTTGTATTTTAAGTCAAACTTTTCATCCCTGACCCTTTCATCTCGCACATATAGCTCACCTGCCAAAAGAGAAAAAATCCTGTCAATTGGGGTCAAAGGTCAAGGTCACAGGAGTCAACAGTCAACAAATTCAATTCCGAATTATATTTCCAGTATATATATATTTACGTATTATACCTTACACGTACACATCTTATATATACGTATTATACCTTCTACGTAAACACCTTATATAAACGTATTATCTCTCACACGTAGACACCGTAAAATTACGTATTATACCGTATACGTACACACCTTATATAAACGTATTATACCTTATACATTCACACCTTATATTTATACATATTATACCTTAAACGTAAACACCTTAAATATACGTCATATAACTGATACGTACACATCCTATATATACGTATTATACCTTATACGTACACACCGTATATACATATATATAATATATGCGTGTTATAGCTTATACGTACACACCGTATATACATATATATAATATATGCGTGTTATAGCTTATACGTACACACCGTATATACATATATATAATATATGCGTGTTATAGCTTATACGTACACACCGTATATACATATATATAATATATGCGTGTTATAGCTTATACGTACACACCGTATATACATATATATAATATATGCGTGTTATAGCTTATACGTACACACCGTATATATACATATTATACCATTATACTTTCACACCTTATATATATATACGCGTTATACCTTATACGTACAATATACTTACCCCGATTGAGCACAGTTGACTTTAAAAGAATATAATGAGGATACAATTGTAGAAAGGAAAGAAGAAATACTCTGATCGTATGGACATTCTTTGATCATATATTGGAAACCGTATTGATTTTACGCGACTTAACATGCGAATTTTGATACATGTAATGTTATTAGAAGTTACTGAAGGTTCAGCACCTTTGGTAAGGAACCTGTGGCCCTGGGTCAGGATACATCAAGAGGCTTAAATTTATTGACACTTGATGATGAAACAGAACCTCGTTTCTAGTACTCAGACAGCGCCCTCTTTGCCCTCGAGGTCCCTCAGATGGCCACAGGGCTCGCTGTAAATTGATATCTGCATTTTTTATATTACTTAGTAACCGGATCTTAATTGTTAGCATGAACGAGGAAGGCATTCCAATCAAAGTGTTACTAGATTCTGGAATTTGGCTTAAATTTTTGTTACCCTGTTTATGATTGTTAGAAATAAGTAAGTTAAGTAAAAGTGCCCCGGTTAACCCATAAATTTTGTCATATCGGCGTGATGGCTAGAGTTCGAACTAATGGACAACTAGATATGACAATAAACTGCACGAGTTAATCTTATACATATGACAAACATCTGTTAAAATATGCCATGCACATTCTGCTAAAACTCCGTATCTAATATAAGATAATATTTTCTCCGAGACAATATTCTTCCTTGGTCATAATTATATTACAGAAACTTAATATTTAGTACTAAGTCATATTTATAACCATGTGTAAAATTTAATTATGAATTTGCACATCTTTGGTACATTGATCGGCGTCACTAAAGTGAATGCCAACTCACAGCCTGCCTAAAATCACACTCTGCCAGAGTGAACGATCGAATAAACTCATGTGTACAACGTGTTCTAATATTATACTTATTGCATACGTATATATGAAAAGCCACTTTTCCTAGTTAAAACAATAATCATTGACAGGACACGCTACACTCGCCTTAATATAAATAAGAGGCTAGACTTCTTATATATTATAAGAAGTAACATAAACTTTTAATTGTTCTCAAATACAGCGGCCAATATAGCTATTAAAAGTTGGGGAACTCTTTCCTGAAATAATATGGAATTGGGTCAATAAAACTTATTCTGTCTTCCCGAGTTGGTCCAGTGTGTATACAGCTTGGTGTAAGATATGTGTGAAGCGTCCTCATTAACCTGTGTGTCTGGACAGAGGTATAACATGGATAAGAAACGCGAATAGCGTGGACCGATATTTTTATAAGGTTCAGAGCACTTATAACAAATTTGAATTTAAATGTCTTCCGTGTCAAGTTTGAAACTAAAGAATCACATGACCCCACTGAATAAAGTTTGTATGAGCATTAAAAATAAGAACGCCACCGAGAATAATATCAACTGACATATTTAGGGACCTTTTAAACACAGAAAGCTATAGGTATACGTATGCATGCGTGCATGTTCAAAGTTTAACGAGTAGAAAGAATTGAAAAAAGAAAAGAACAATAAATCCTTAGTGGATTTTGTGGAGGAAAGCAGCTTTCCCACTGTTCTGAAATTTGAGGAAGAATGTGAAAGCGTGATAATTTAGTTTTTTTTTTCTCTCTACGAATGTTCACTGGACTAAACTGCTATTGCACGGGTGAAAGTATACCTCCGAAAAGAGGGTCATGTTAAACTGGTGTCGTGGACGGCTTGAGTTCAAACATTAACGTTTAATCGGCGAGACGAGACTGGAAGACAGGAATTCAATGTCAATAGCCATTTTTATTACTTTGGTAGACAAACCGACGCTATTTAACTCCAGCAATGATGATATATGCAAAACTGAATAATTAGCACATGTTTGTTCGACACTTTTGCGTTCAGCACCCTTTACGAATTAACATAACAAAATTTGTCACATTTTAATTGTTTTAACAATTTTTCCCCTGAGGATTTAATGTAGAGTTCATTGCATTTTGTTAAAGGGGCCCAATCACCCATAACGCATGTTGAATTAACATGAAAAATAGCTTCTTTCCTTTCAAATAAATCTGTACATGCCAAAATATTGCCTTGAAACCGTTTGCTTACTCATGTAAACGAGTGTTAAAACAGTGGACCGGGCACGATCACAGGTGTAAACATAAACACAGCGCGTTGGGCCGTGTGCATTTCGGAGAAACAATACGTGTCAATCAGGAGAAGACTTACTGACTTGGTCCAAAAATGTAATACATGTTCCCGATGAGTAAAACGAAGTGTGTTGCGGCTCACAATCGGACCTCCGGTCACGCGGTCATGGTATGGTGAACAGACACACCTGAACTGTGTTTACCAACGCGCAGAACCTTACAAGGTGTTAAACAGCCGCCGTATGGGAGGCACTGAGACTGTGCAGAGATGGTTTTGCTGGGAAACTTTTGTATAAAGGAAAACTGAACTGATAGTGGGAAAGAACAGGTGTGATATTGCTCCTGATTATGTCCCTTTAAAATTAACAAGAATAAAATAAATCCATATCCGATGAATGTCTATGTAGAATGTGTCTGGCAATTTGGCCGATCGTGCTGCTCTGGGTTTTATGTAGGATGTGTCTGGCAATTTGGCCGATCGTGCTGCTCTGGGTTTTATGTAGGATGTGTCTGGCAATTTGGCCGATCGTGCTGCTCTGGGTTTTATGTAGGATGTGTCTGGCAATTTGGCCGATCGCCCTGCTCTGGGTTTTATGTAGGATGTGTCTGGCAATTTGGCCGATCGTGCTGCTCTGGGTTTTTTATGCTCTCACGGGAAAGCGAGTTATACTTGTCTTCCTTATTTCTGAAGGCGTTGTTCCAAAGGTGCAGCGCATAATTGTGACTCCAATCTAAACTGTGTTTCTTGTATATATCATCCAATTCATGGAAACTTGGACGGTGAACTTCTTGTTCTACTATATACGCTAGTTCAGGATATCGCTTCAGAATTGCAGATGGTACAGCCAGCATATTATAACCCCAGCGGGTTGATTTATAATCAAATATGAAATGTTCCAACCATAATTTCAGGAAAGCGTTTTCAGGCGTTGACATTAAAAACGCACTGCAAACGGTCTTACGGTCATCTTGATAGCCTATAACAAACTCATGTTCACGTAACGTGTCCAAGGATTTCAGAAGAAGTACATCTGTGTCTGAATATATACCACCATTACGGTGAAGCACCAACAAGCGACTAACTTTTGAATAGGATGTACGAAAAATATTTACAATTCTTCTCCCAAACAACTGTTTAGGTGGTTCTGTCTTGACTACTTCAAAAGATGGAAGGCATTTGGTCATGCCCAGTATTTTCCATGAGGCTCCAGGTTGGTGTGGAAGTATATCCTACAAGGCTTCTGAAAGCGGAACACGCTCATCACACTCAGGTAGGCCGTGAATGGAAACTCCTTGGGTTTATCTGAATACCACTGATAATGCACTACGTTCGGGATTCTGTACATTTTATTGTTGGTGTTGTTGTTTGACTTATTTGCTGTTTTATTTTTGCAAACGAATATTCTGCCAGATTCTACCGATATTAATTTGTAGATATTTTGACGACTCGGTCAGACTTATTTATGGTTCAGATTGCAATCTAGAAATGTTGTCCATATTTCAAACATAACTCCGGACACAAACACAACACTGCACACAACCAGCAGGAATTTCAATGAAACTCTTTTCCGGTTTTTGTTAATGGCTAAACCAGCTGTAATTCCGATTGGGTACGTTTGGTCCATGATCTGAAGAAAAAACGATAAGAGCAATGCCGCATACATTGTAGATATACACTACTGTTATTATTTTGGAAATAAACCCCCGTCACAAAATCGGGGACGTGCAAGCGCTCATGAATAAAAATGGCGTGTTTACCTACCGTGATTGCTTGGTCGATGCTTAGTATTTTCTGTTAGAAATGGAGTGTTACTGTTTTAGCCTTAAACCGTTGAGCATGGCCTTGTCAACCACACACTGGGTTTTCCTTGGACTTGCCTGTACTGAGCACAGAAAGGATATCGTGTCTGTGGCCGTAAAACAGGATACGAAATCTGAAAAAACGCGGTTCAACGCATGATGAGGAAAATATCGACACTGTATGAATACTGTTTCACTGACCACATTATCAACGAACTGCACCGTATAACGTTTTCACAATCAGGCGTAAAACTAAAGAGTGATTCAGGTGAAAAACAAACTCAATTTATTCATGTGAAAATCAAACCCTTTCAAAGTTCAGTTCACACATTGTTTACGAACGCGTGAATGTGTTTCTATGAGTGTACCATTATGTTTACTCTTGAGGATTTTTGGAGGACAAAGATTCCAAAACTCCCGCTTATGAAAAAAAATGAAAGAACCTGTGTGCACGAAAGTCATGTCAGTAGAGCTGTGTTTGGGTACAGCGAAAGTACTCGAGTATGAGTTCGGGGTGTACATTAAAAGATACTCAAGTACTTGAACTTTATAGTCCTTTTTAAAACGGCACACTACTCGGTGTCCGTGTACTAAAAACATTTACTCGTGGGCAACATAATTAGTACGTTTAGCTGTTTAACCAATTTCGTGAAATGAAGTTTTTCATAAAACTATAAATGCCATCACCTTTGAGACACTGCTTTCTTTCGTTTAGGAAATATATGACTAAGGAAATATTGTAGCATTTTGCATGTTACAACAATTAAGGAATGCAATCAGCTGCCTTATTGGGTGTAAAATGTAAATTATTGCGTTAAACGTAAAAAGCTATGTAAAAATATTCTTTTGGTTTGTTGCATTTTTATATTTTAATAATAACATTGAGCATATATTTTATTTTAACGCCTCTCACTTTACGCAGATGAATTTACATTCAAGTTGTTAGGCGTACTTGAAAATCCAGAATTGTTACACCAATTTCCGAAGTGGTGATTCTTCCTCCATATTTAAGTATACGCACGTCAACGATTGTTATATTTCCTCCTTGCTGGGCTACGTTGTGTTTTAGTATAAATTGAATCGTTCTTTGGTATTTGCCCTTAAATTTGCGGCCATTGTAGTAGACTTTAATTTGGGATCCAGATTTCGCATATAGACCCAGAAGCGGATCCAGGGGGAGGGTCCAGGGGGTCCGGACCCCCCTCCCCCTTTTCATCCGAAGCAACCTTTTTTAGAGCTTATATTGGTGCTCCTGCGTTGGACACCACCCCCCCGCCCCCCCCCCCCCCCCCGACATAAATCCTGGATCCGCCCCTGAGACCTTTTCAACCTTTAAAAAATTATTTTTAACATTTTCTGTTAACCTATATAAGTTAAAGTTTTATAGGCTTACAGGGCTTAGCACAATATCAATACGTGACCAGTCTTCAAATATCCTACCATGTTCTTCATGTTTAAGTATATTCTAAACCCAGTGTTATCTGTATCGCCGAACACTCTCTGAAATTTCCCCTTAAGTTCTTAGGTATAGCAATTTAACATCGGTAAACACACTGAACCACATGACTCGCCAAAATGTGTATTTCAATTCAAGACAAATTCCCCTTTTCCTAATATAGATATTTTGCTTTTGTTTATACAAAGCCTTTAATTTATTTGGACAATAAATATTTGTTTATTGTTGTTTAAATCAAGAGTGAGGGCTCTCCTGTGCAGCTGACTCCGCTCCGTAACGCTTGAGCGGAGACCCCCGTTACATAATCACTAGCCGATTTCTGAAGTTTCCACTCAAGTCAAGTCAGTTGGTATTTGCATGCGCCTCGTGCAGGACTCTCAAATCTCGCTTAAGTTTATTATCTTTTCTTATCATGGGGTAATTTTCCCAATATACATATATATACAAAGCCTTAAATCTATCACACAAAAATGGTGGTCTCAGCATCATAATACAATTTTAGCATATTGATATTTACTTGCACAATTGTACCTTATAATTGCAAACAATTATAGTTCACTCAGTTCGGCAGTTCCTCCTATATCTACACAATTTAGAATCGAAAAGTGTTATTTTATACCTTGAATATTACTCAGTTACTAATTACCTCCTTTCCCGGCAAATTCAACAAAGTTGAGAGTCGGGTTCAGCAAACGTATTATATCAAAATATAAATAATGATTAGATATCAATAAGAAATTTATTTGAAAAAGCATTTAAAGAGAATACAAACCATAAACTGCTTTCAGCCTATTAAAAATGCAAGAAAAAATTACTAAACTGTAAATACATACCTAATTCTTTTATTTTGCCCTTTCCTTGTTAACTGAGTTGAATTCTGTTAATAATTAAGAATTAGGTAGTTATATTAAATTATAAGTAATGTAAGAATTTATTTATTTGAATAGATCCTAAAACCATAATTTACTTTCAACCACGAAAAAAATACAACAGATGACTAAATGCCACTGAAAGCTCCATTGCATTGAAACTTGTTTTTAAATCGATAATTTCGATAATTTTACTGCAGTTTATTAATTTATTGGAAATGTTATTATTCCAAACATATATTTTACATAAATGATGTTCAAGGACCGCCCAATAACTTGTTATATACTAACAAAAGTCCATGAATTTGCTTGTAGCCACATGCCAATGTTTTCCCCTGCAGATAGATTATAAAGGATAAGTTAAAACAAATACTGCTTCATGGCACAAGATCAACATGTATTTGTGCACTGATCATTTGTGATCAAAGGTGTGGTCAATTCAATAAATTGTTTCAATCTCCTGGGCTCTTCGTTAATACTACTTCAAATACAATTTTCGAAACAGATGATTTCACTGGAAATGTATATATACTAGCATATTCCCTATATATGTTATAGAGCTGATAATTTGTTATCATTTGAACCATTATGCAGTTCTAATTAATATTCAAATGATATACAGTTTCACATCAATGGATGACGTGACCTTTTAACCTCAAATAAGCTACATACATTTAACACTTTAACAAGATTTTCGTCACATTTTATGCAACAATTTTTTAAGTTATTTCATAATGGTGTTCTTAATATGTATATTTATTAATTCAAAACGAGTTTTAGAGTCAGTCAATATTAAAACATTCCGTTTATTATTGTAAACATGTGGAATTTTACGTACAATCCTGTTATTGTTGTCTCGGGCCTGCTGAAAGAAGTGGAAAATGAGTTCGGGTGGGCAACCCCTCCATAATGATCATAACTGACTTGAAGATACTTCATACCAAATTTGTTGCTTTTATCCGGTGTGTAACAAAAATTCCGTTAAGTCGTCTGACTAAGAGGAAGAAGCGTGTTGTCATCAAATGGCACACAAATGGCAGTCAGCTTTTTAACAATTGAAAAATGATGTGACATTCAGGATTCTTTATTGATATGTAAATAACAAAATTTATAACTACATACTTTAACACTTTGTAGACACACATCAAAACTCGCAAATTATACGATTACAGAGTACACTATGCTGTACGCATATCATATTACACGATTACAGAGTACACTGTGCAGAACACATTTCATATTACACGGTTACAGAGTACACTTTACGCTGTATGCATTTCAGCATAAGACTTGCCATCCGCTGTTACATTTAAAAAGGATTTTAATTAATGATTCTGTGAATGGAATGATAAAATTACCGACTTGATTACGACTTCCCATGATCATGAAATGATTAATGTGTCATGTTTAATGAAAGCACACGTCAAGTACACAAAACGCATGCATTAATTGAACACATGGCGTGAGACTGTCCAATTTGTCCAAATTAAACAGAGATATCAATGTTCCTCCACTGAACTGCCCTTGTACAACCTCTCCTGTACATGTTCCAGGCGTAGTCGTACTGCCGTCTCAGGAATGACGTCACATCCTTTGCTGTTAGGAACACCTGGTCGCCACACTTGGTTCTTTTAGTGATCACGGCTCGCCGGACGAATACCTTGCAGCCATTTTCAATGGCATGTTCAATATTTTTCTTGAATGAGCCTTTGCACAAATAAGTGTCCCAGCGCATACCATTGAAGCCTTTAGTACAACGGCAGCCCATGACATATTTCCGACAGGAAACCCGGGGTTGCACCGCGAATTCATACAGTGCAGGAACACAATAAGCTCCCCGGAAAAGCGCAAGTCGTCTGCTTCCGGAAAACCCATTGCGCGCTGAGCCCCAGAGGGCGCTGTTGTTGACATAGTCCGACTGAGCGAAAGCTAGTTGCCATGGCGTCCACTTAAGGTCTCTGAGAGCAAATCGTGTTTCGAATTCTTTTTCCCGATGTTTCCTTCCAGATTTTGTTGGAATCGTTGGAACGGTCGCTTTCTTACCAGCCATCTTGATCGCCTTTCTTTCAGCAGGAGCAAGGGAAGTTGGTTTAGTTCGGGACTTCAGACAGGTGGCGCCAGTTGTCTTCTTGTCTGTAGTAGATTTCTTGGCAGCACCGGTAGCTCTGCTTATTTTTGTCTCCCTTTTCGCGGTGCTGACTTTATTTACCAGTACGGGATCGGATGTGGACTCACTTGTTTCCCCTCTTAAGGCATGAAACATGGTGTCTAGTTCATTGCGCATGCCCGGTCCTTCCCTGTCACGTACTTCCTGTTCATACGCCTGAAAAAAATAAAATACAAAATGTGAACACATGCATTTATAAATGATACTGTGAAGTTTAGTCTCTACTTGTTAACAATTTTATATGTGATTTGTCTAGTTTGAGCAGTTTTCACGGATTATAAGCAGGGGGTGTACACAACACATTCAAGAAAATTTATATTAATAAAAACATTTACATCCAAGATAAAAAGAATTATTTTGCTTTAAAGGAAATATTTGATTCTTCAGATAACCGTTCATAAGCGATTAAAAGGAAAAGGACCCACCTGGAAGTACTCGACGCCATGTTCACGGTAACAGATGGCCATCATCATGTCAATGACAGTCTGAAGTTCCGTCAGCGTCAAGTAGCGACCTCCAGTACGCTGAGCCAGAGGACCCCAGAACTGATGTTTGGCCGTGGGGTGGCGTCCCGCCTGAACGCTGTATATTTTGACTCCCTGGAAAGAGGAATATCATCATCATCATCATCGTCGTCGTCGTCGTTATTATTATCAAGATTCATATTATTCCTGAGAATGTGAAAAAAATACATACAGTTATATATATATATATATATATATATATATATATATATATATATATTCAGTTATTTTTTTTATTAATTTATTATTTATGACAACCCTTGAAATACTTTTATTTTATCTTTATAAATATCATCCTACTTTTTTTTATAAAATAATACTTAAATATTATGATTATTTTCAATTTTATTATGTTCTTACCATTTGATCTCTGAGCTTTTGAACCTCCTCTTCCCAGTCTATGTTGTCTTCGTTCATTGTGTAGTCAGAGCTGTGTGGCAGGTCGTCTCCGATCATCACCAGGGAGCGCTGCGTACCGGGCTTCCAGCTCAGCTTCTCTCGCACTTCACGTAACACCAACTCGTAACACTCCTCGCTGTCACCTCCCCCAGTTCCACTGACGTCGTTCACAAAAGCACACAAAGCGCCAACGTCATTGGTAAAATCCACGAATTTGGTGACGTAACTCCATTTGGCATCACAGTAGTCGCCGTGGGCAAACACTGCAATCTGGAGGGAAGGAATGTCCATGAACAGCCGCTGGATGGTGTCTTTGAGTTTGTTTCTGACTTCATCAAGATACATCGACATGGAACCTGTCGTGTCAAAAGAAAACACCACCTGGATCGGCTGAGGTCCGTAGTGAGGGACAGATGACGCCATGTCGGTGTTCTCAGGAGTCGTGGTTCCTACGTCCATTGGCTCGCTGTCTGGCATATTTATTCTGGAAAATAGAGTATACCCTGTTTTTCAAGGGAGATGTCTGCTTCGGAGAATATAGGCATTATTACCCTAAAACATTGATGTTTTTTTTCTTGCGTTAAAATTTTATCACAACTTAATACAACAATTTTGAAAGTCTGTGTATGTGTGGGCACGTAGTTGATTAAGATTGCGTTAAAATGTGACTTCAAATTAAAAAAAATAACCGGTAAAAATTATGTATATTCATCCTTAAACATGTATTACTGTTTTGTATAATAATGTGAACATATAGTTAGCAATGCTTCCCATGCTTAATAAGGGCTTTAATTAACGTTACACTTTAACATATCAGTGAATACAATGCATGTATTTCCTCATTTACCTCTGTTGGTTTTAAGAGGGATTGGTGCAGGTCTCCGATAGTGCTACTTAATTTATTTTATTAGAGACTGAACACGTTCTCGCCTGGTAGGTGAGCAAGTTATCTGAATGGAATGCGAATCGCCAGTGATATTTATACTATGCTAGAGCCTCGGTCTGGATATCAGTTCGTAGACGCTTCACTTTGACCAGGTAACTTTATTCTCTTCGAGCTCATACAAACTGCCGAGTGGTATGAATAAACCACGACCCGTTCAGACTTGCAAGCTGTGACATGAGTCCAGTCATTCAGTGAGATCCTGCCCAGACATGTATGCGCCGCCATCGCCATCTGTCAACGAATAATGGTACTTATTAACTGGGCACAGTTTTGCATTTTTCGATTGTAAAAATAATGGGCTCATGAGGTCAAATGAAAAGAATTATGGGCTATATAATAGTTTCTCAGAAACAGACAATTTACTTTGTGCAGATATTTTAACAGTCCGACTGTATGTTCACAAACTGCTACAGCGCCGTCTCATACATTGCTTCATATCGCAGCAGTGAATCACATAGCCTCGTTTTCAAAAAAAGATTACCTCATCAAAACAAAACCACGTGCTTTCCTGACTGATGTCAATTAGTGCATGGAAGAAATAAAGCAGCTACACGTTAAAAAACTAAAACTAAAGTTGCCGATACCCTTTCGGAACTGAGGAGTTGTCAGTTTGTTCAACTTCCATGTTCGGCGTTTATTCAGTGCACAAATAATCCTGAAGAGATATATTAACATTATTTGCCAGTGATTTAACTGATTGTTGATATACTTATTCTGTTAATAGTAAATGTGCATTGATGTGTTATAGTGGGTAGAACCACGCATGTATATATTTACTCTATTTATTAGAAATTTCAGTTTTCGGATTTTTTCCCAAGGAAATGGTGTTTGTTATTTGAAATATCATTGACTATATATATAAAATATATATTTATATATGTGTGTGTGTTACAGTCATTCTGTGAAATCAGTCATTTCATGAAATGCCTAATTATTTAAGTCATTTCGCGTAATGCCTGTGACCACAAGTCATTACGTTAATTGAATAAAATTTTCAGTAATTTCATGAAATGACTGAAATTCCTGCCTGGTCTTTACATGGAATGACTGGATTGAAAAGAATGAACACAGTTTAAGCTAAAGCAACGGTATAATTGTCAGCAAAGCTTCACCAGACAATTATAGTTGATGCAAACACTCAGTGATACCCTATTTATTCGTCTTACCTGAAAAACTACTACCAATTTAGTTGTATCACATCCTCCCATGGGTCACGGCACTCCACTGAAATTGATTATGAGAACATTTGCAAATTTGTATTATAAAATTAATAATGGAAATGAGTTAATTCGTTGGTATGTCACTTTCTGGAATTTCTCAAAACAAACATAATTGGTGTTAAATATGTACTTTATAGGACTACACGAAAGAGGCAGAAGCTGCCTCTTATGATCATATTTTTTGTAAAAGTACCAGTATTTCAACTACGTGACTGTGATATGCATGTAAAATACCATCTGGAAATGTATGACCGTACACGGTGATATAATGGTTAAGAACGTGGCGCTGAAGTATAATGGCTTAAATAAAAGCTGTAAGAAAATTAATTTATTTTGATATAAAGAAAAAGGTGATAATCCTAAGAGTAATATGAAAGTATACATTTGATCAATGAAAACAATTGCAAAATTAATTGTTTCTTAAAACAGGTTAGACATGGTCAGTTGCTAAAAATTGATTTTTTTTTTAGATTTTTTTTTTCAATCAAATCAAAAGTTCTATGAAAATTTGTCCAATTGACCTGATTTATTGAGTGTACGAGTTATATGTATAGGCAGCCCAAGCGAGTTTTAAGAGATATGAATGAAATGCTACACATTATATACCATTTTGCTAGTTTTATCTGACTACATGTATTTAATTCAGGAATTTATTTGACATATGAAGTGATACCAGATTGAAAACAGCTGTACTTGATGAAACTACCTGTTCTCAGGGCTTTATAATATCATTTAAGGAGCATCATGTTAATACAGATTGCAAGAGTGCAAACCTGCACCTCTACAACATTAATAAAATCAAAACCTACATATATAGATGAGCCATCACCAGAGCGTTTAATCCATGCATTTGTGACCAGTAAGTTTGATTATGGTAATGATCTCCTCTTAACTTAGTATATCCAGTGTCCTTCATACAGTGGCTCCAGAGAGTTCAAAATTGTGCAGCTCGAATTCTGTGTGGGAGTAAAGAATACGAGCATATGACGCCTGTCTTGCAAGCCCTACATTGGCTCCCTCTGTGTCAACGGATAAAGTTTAAAGTTGCTATGTTGGTGTTTAAGGCAAAATATGGTATTGCTCCAAAATACCTCCAGGATTTAATCCAGCCTTACATACCTGCGAGACGTCTGAGATCATTAAACCAAGAATTACTGTGTGTTCCATATCAAGGCTAATAGAACTTTTTGTGTTGCAGGACCCACTTTGTGGAACTCTCTCCCACGGGACCTAAGTCAAACTTCTAATCTTGACACATTTATAAAAAAGCTTAAAACCTATTTGTTTTTGCAATATTTTGGTAGCTAATTATACTTTCACTAAAATCATTCGGCACATTTACTACGATATTTCGCTCTTGTGTTTTAACAGCTGCTTTTAATGATATGTGTATACAAAGTACTTTAAAGCAATTTTTAATCCTTTCAGTTTGTATGTTGTAAAGCGTTTTATAGAGCGGATTTAACATAAAATAAAAATTAATATTAATTATTATTATTAATTTATCAGATAAATCTATTACAATTTACAGCTGAAAACAGCTTGCAGAACCCATGCCTTTAATGCTACACGTACGAAAACAGGAGTATTACTATTATCTAGGTCGCCCAATCCCATTACTGAATTTCAACATGTGTAAATGATTGCGTTTGATTCTAATATTTTATCTCATTGAATTTTTTTTCAAATGTAATTAATGATTATATATGTGCAGTATGTAGATTTGGAAACCAAGACTTCTTGAACTAACATAAACACGAAGGCTTTTTTCCCACTGTTACACTCAATACTAATGGCTACCTGATACCCCGTATTATAGAAGGTATCTGCTCAGCTAATACATGAATATTGTTGAAGGGTTTCCTTGTAGTTACTCAATGGCGATTCCCCCCCCCCCCCCCCTCCCTTTTCAGCTTTAACAGGTGGTAAGTTTTCTTATTTCCCTGCTTTGCTAATGCATTTGTGTAGGGTTTATTTATAGCTTGTATACTTTACTATATTACTATATGCATTTGTGTAGGGTTTACTTATAGCTTGTATACTTTACTATATTATAATACTATATTTTACTCACTATTGCTGCGGAAGGGACCAAAGACGTGTGGTATCTATGTCCCCTGCATAAATAATACGAACACGGAGGCTTTTCCCACCACTACCTATACTGCTGATGACTACATGACAGCCCTAGCGATAATACCAAACACAGTGGGAAAAAAACAGTTGGCCAGTTGCTTAATTGCCTTTATGATTAAAAAAATCTGCTCATATCTCCCTATTTTACCTGTTATACAGATTACCTGATTTGCAGTCAGGAAATTTGTGAATTTATAACCCTTAATTATCAGTCATTTCAATGAAATGAACAATTTAGTCATTTCACTTGACTGGTGGTCAAAGGCATTACGCGAAATGACTGAAATGTTTAGGCATTTCATGAAATGAACATATACATATACATATTAAACTCGTCATGAATATTTCACTATACTGTTTGCTTTATAAAGGTCAAGAAGTACGTTAGAAGTATATGCTACATTAAAAATACGCATATGTTATGACGAAACACGAACGCAAAGAGCATGTGTAAATGGAACGACCCCTGACCTATCAGGCGACTAAGTTTGTCTCCATGCAAGCAGCGTAATTGCGACCAAACAACGTATAAGTGATTCACGTTTCTAAATAATCGTCATAGTGTGTTTCACCTATAGGATTCCCGTCCACGGGAGCTATATATAGCACGGGGAACCCCATTTCAAGTGAACGGTGACAACTAATTTTCCGAGGGGTGAAGTAAGGAAAAAGCAGGGAAACAGAACTAGATTTTGCAAGCCTCATTATGAAGGTCTTTATCCCCATAAATACGATGGTTTATAAATTCTTAATATAATTTGACACTCTCTGAAATCAGTATAAAAAATTGAGAAAACTGTATCCACCCCCTTTCAACACAAGGGGGGGGGGGGTGTCGCCTTCTATCTCCACCACGCTCTGACGCCTATGAAGAAGATGTTAAAAAGTAAATTTTAAATTTTCGTTCCATGAACTAAAAACATCGATTTTATTATCATAAATCATATTTAAGAAATTTAATAAACCTTTCACAATCATTCACGAAAAATTGCATAAAAAAATATTTGTATCTGTCATGTAAACATTTTAACATGTAAATTCTTCATTAAAATTCGACTATTTCTCATCGAAACGTACTGTTGTATAATTGTTTTTGCAACTTTACCAACCAGGAAAACTATCCTAAGGACAGAAAAGTGCTGCGTGCGCAGATAATAACCGAAGGGGGTACTACAAGAAGAATAAAGCAAACAAACCATGCACATCAAGAGAATCTTGGTCATGAACATTATAATGAACACGAGCATACAAGTCGACCAAGTAATAATTAAATATGGTGCAAACATCTGATGTGGGATTATGTTGAATCCCCCTGTTTCACAATAGTGTTGAAACCATCACGAATATTGTTTATCTCTACTAATTATGGTTTTCGAGCTTGAGATAAAAAAAAGTTAATGCAGTCATTTCGTTCCCAGTTCGCCTATCGATTAATGGTTTTCTTTGATACAATGGATCGATTTTTCGATACATTGTAGGTCCGAGTCCAGTTCAGACCGCCTTCTGCGCTAAGACTCCTGATGAAAGTCTTTACCACAAGTGCCCTCTCCTCCCGTGCATTAGTGAATGGGTACTTGTTATGATCAGCGGGAATATGTAGAACGGATAACCTTCTAGCGCTTGTTAGACATGTCTGCAAGAAGTATGGTCAGGCCCGGAAGGCAGGGAGCAAGTCAGATGGGACTGAAATAGGGCATTCGGTAAAACCCGGAATATCCGCGGAATTTCCGAGGCTATTCCGAGATTCCTCAGAATAAAAGTTAGAGCAATTTCCCTCGGCTGAGGACCAATGACAGTGGGAAAAAATATCTAAACATAAAGATTGAATAATAATCTTTATATTTTTATCAGGGTTCAGTTCTAATCTTCTACTATTCAACGTTTTTCCGAGCCAGATCTGACCGGCCCGGGACGAAGGCAATGTTGTTGGGGCATCATACCTAAATCCGGCGACTTTAGGACAATTCTGGGAGAGTATAAACAGCTGACAGGCCTGGATAAAAAAGATATGACCAAATTGCCGGTAAAGCGAGCGAATTTGAGATTTATCAGATATACTCTTCTTACTGATAATAAGATTATGGATTATTGTGGAAGGCCATAACTAAAGAAAGGGACGTGACATGGAGGCTTCAACAGTATCTGTGTCTACATTTACCACTGGCATTATTAAAATTCCATTTTGTTATTAGTTTAATGAACAAAGAAGACAACTTCCTCAGAAAAAAAAATAATTTATTAACAACTGAAGCATAATAATCAAATGAAATATTTAATAATTGAAAGTAAATTCAGCCTCATGAAATACATCAGATACCAGTTATCAATGTATGAAATATTTACAAATGACAAGTAAAAAGATGAAACACAAGTGATACCAGGTTTCAATTTATGCATTATGCAAAAGAAAAGTAAAATGATCATGTAATATACTCCCTATACCAGGTGTTAATGTATGTATTATATTTACAAATGAAAAGTGAAATCATCATCTTGAAATACATTATGTACGTTACCGGGTGATAATGAATATGAATGAGAGGAGAGGAATTAATATAGGGCTGTGCCCTGTTTTCCAATCCTCGTTGATGAATTTGAGATTCTAAACCATTGAATGCATGAAATATTTGCATATGAAAAGCAAATCGATAATGAAGTACATGTTACACAAGGTGTAAATTAAGACATGAAATATTTACATAATGAAAAGCGAAATGGCCATCATGTCAAATACATGTTATACCAAGTGACAATTATTGAAATATTTACAAATGAAAAGCGAAATGATCATAAAATACACGTTTTGCCTGGTGTCTATGTATGAACAATTTACAATGTAACATTGAGTAACAGTTAATGAATACTATAGTACATTTATAATTTTGGTTCTAACAGAGAAATAGTAAAAATAACACAAATACAGAAAATATGGATATAAATTAACACACACCCTGACGTATATCAACATATGATTACGTATGTAATTAGCCGTGACAATCCGACTCAGTAGGCAATCAGATTGTAGGATTTTCCCCACAGATAATAGAAAACGACACATAATTTTAGGTTTAAATTACCAAATGACCGAAAGATCTGTCCTTTTGAATTATACTGCCAGTCTGATAGTTATAAACGTGATAAACAGGGAGCTAGAAGGGTCGCGGCAGACTACTAAACTTCGCCTTATGTCGATTATCCTTTAGCCCCTTAACACGTCTAAATGACTAAACCTAGTGCTGACCAGACGTGGGCCTGTGTGGCCCACGTCTGCATCATTCAGCTGCACGCGGAAGAGTGAGGAGGACGGGACATTCCTGGCCGTAGGCCAGCCTACTTTACAATAGGGGTGGCATTAATGGGCGAGTCCAAATACTGATAGCTGACCGGTAGTAGGCCTCATATCTTACACTCTTCCCCCCTTATTTGAAAAAAAAAAAAAACAAAGTTTTTTTTTTTTTTTGTTAAATAAAGAAGACATCTTGGCCATATACAGGCAAAAGCAATTTTGAACAGACGCACATTACAGCCTCAAGGTAAAAAAAACCTGGGGACAGATATTCCAGGAAAAACCATGAGCTTGTAAATAATTGTGCCTATAACAGAGCTGGCAGTATTTGTTTTATATAACTGCAATATCTTGATCTGTGCCCCATCGCACAATTTTGTAAATTGGTAAGTTTATTCAAATAAACACATCAGTTAGTAATGGAATGATAACAACATGGAATAGCATTTCATGTATCAGTAAAACATTAATGTTTGCAAAATATTTTGCATAATGTCCAAATTTGGCTGCACTGTGTCAGCATAGCACATAAGAGAGTCCTTCTCAGAAATTACTCAGCATTTAGTATTCAAAAATGTCTTTCATCATAACTATGCACAAGCAGGCAAGTCCATAGGCAGCCGTGTTGTAACTTGTAGCTGTGCTGAACATAATGTTGGGTGCAGGAGGCAGAACATGTACGTCTTACTCCTGCAAAGAAATAAAACAACGCCGCAGTATCTATTCCACACAAATTATATCACAACATATAACAATAATGAACAACTCTGACTTAAAATTCAATGTGATTTGTTTTTGTTTTTTATAACTACCGCTTACAGCTTTTAGGTCTGAATAACTTTGACATGCCATACCGCTCTGGTTAATGTAACAATTATCATATACAGGTTGAATGGAGAATACGGTCAGGTCATAACAATACATTACCAGGGCTTATATATGTACCTAAATGGATGCAAACTTGCATGAATAACAATTTAACTCAAAGTATAATACGATGTTCTCATAATTAATGTTTTAATTAATTAAGTTGTGCAAGTCATGTTATACTAAAAGGAAGAAACTAAATAGCCTTAAACCGTAAGCTGTAATAAAAGAATACTGTATCCGTTTGCAAGGAGACCAACAGAACAGTTGGTCAAATTATGATTGAAATATCACACTATTTATTATAAATATCACACTATTTATTCAATCCTTTAATGCGAGAGAGTGAACTAGCTAATAACAAGCTAACAAATATATATTGGGTACAATTCGTAAATTAACATATCCGTTTTTAATAGATTTAATTGTTTACATTTAATATTGATATCCAGTAATTTAAAAAGTATACTACTAGAAATATTAATGTGCTGTTCTTTTTAAATGCCCAATGTTGTTCAAATTACTAAACTGTGTATAATTCCTAAATAAACATATCCGTTTTTAATAGATTTATTTGTTTACATTTAATATTGATATCCAGTATTTTTAAAATGTATACTACTAGAAATATTAATGTGCTGTTTATTTTAAATGCACTATGTTGTTCAAATTACTAAACGGTGTTGGCATCCCCAAATATTACAATATGTTTCCTGTTTCGTAAATGCCACCTTTAACACACTTGACAGTCACCAATCAGGCATACTTCTCAGCCAGATTGAACTAATCTGGAATTACTCGACTTATCAGTATTTCCTGACACTCGAAAGGTATACAAAGCTACTGCACCTGATAAGCGTTTTGACAGCTGACTGCTTAATAAACAGAGACATGACATAAGGCCAGCTGCTAAGTTGATATCAGATTTTATATATACAGGATTACATAGTGTGAATTGTGGAGCACTGATAAAAGAAGGGCGATTATGGGGGTTTGGGAGATCACAAAGGCTGGTGGCCGTTGCGTGTTACATCATCTGATACCAGTGTGTAGGCTCCACAAATATGCCTGAACTTGTGACTTGTATTATCTCACTGTGAATGCACATGACTGAGCATGTGATAGATTATTTCAATAAAGCTATTTACCTACTTTAGAAATACCTCTTTCAGTTGCCACAGTTGTTAACTATAGGCTTTATTGTTCTAGGCAAAACAGAAATATATTAAAACTGTATCTCACAGAGAACTAGTTACGTTAATTTAATATATATTATTCAGAGGGGAACGCCTATGTCTGGTTTGTTATTTAGTAATATTTACCACTAAAGAGTTTTCATTAAAAGTTTAGAGAATTGACTTTAACCACACAAAAATACCCATTACAACTCAAATCTAAAAGATTACTGCCCTTGGCCATTAAACGACAAATTCTGCACCTGCACTTAGTATCAAATTATAGGTTATCCACTTGAGCCTTAGAGTTGTACATTTTTTATTTATTGGTATTTGTAAAATTTTTTTTTTCTATTTTTATTATTATTTATCAATATTTCATAGACTCAAACTACAAGATTAGTATAACTACTACTTTCACAGGTTGATGTTATGGAATTTTGGTGCTTGCTTTTAATCTGTTGAGAAAATTCATTTAAAAATGAGAAACTACTGGTTTTATTTTTCGTACATCAAATTGTAATTGTTAAATAAATTATGATCTTAAGCATCTAAATAACTATGAAATGTACCTTATTAAATTTTTATTTTATAGTATATTCTTTAACAGGCCTTTCCCCTTTGGGTTAAGTGAATGAAATTTTGTCTGCTTGGCCCCGGAATATGGGAGCAAACTGATTATCAGATGAAACATGTCACTAATTGCTGCCCCGGCAAGTGAATGACAGAAAATTTCTAGACGTTCATATTTATGACTTTTTAAAGGGTGTGCATAGTTTTTCAGAATGGACTGCACAAATACACTTATTGGTTTCCTTGGATTTTTTTTTTTTTAATGTTTACGTATTATTTTAAAGCTAAAGTGTTTTAATCTTTTAAAAGTTATAAATTGTAAGATCTTGTTCAGCCACAATATTAAACCCTTGAAACCAGCCTAATAGATCTCACAAAGATATACAAAAATGAAGAATGATTTTATTATTTTTAGACTGTATTTTATGCTTACTTTAACATTTATTTATTTTAATGGTTGTTATATGGATTAATAATTGGACATATTGATATAACAATATTTTACTCCGTTTGTGTTTTTTTTTTTTTAAATTTTTTATATCAACTTTAAACTCAAGTCTACACTTAATTACTCTATCTATACATATATATGTAGCACGTAATCAGAATAATTAATAAATGAACGATTGGCTGTCCCCTTTTTATCATACAATTATAAAGTTCTGCATAGCGAAAAAAAAAGGATTTATAGAGCCTTACAATATATATATACACACACATATCAACGCTTACTTGACCTAACAACCTGTAAACCTCATCTTTTACATAAACTTAATTAGCACACTGCTCCACCTCTATACAATGAGTTCATGCTGCCTTACCTGGCCCTTTACTATTAACAAATACACTCAAAGTAACATTTTAAACAGTTTCTACATTTCATGTACATCAAAACAATAGTGGCACATACCTGTGTCAATAAGTACAATACTTTATTACATTTTCTCACATTATAGGCCTACCTCCTGGCCAATCATTGACACCACACTTGTGTCATTCTTTACACACTGGTTGCTCCAAGGCACAGTTTTTCATATTAACAATAATGACACTGCCAGTCCTAAAAGGGTGCGCGTAGTGAAAGGCTCAAACTATCGCGGCGGCTACTTATCTTTCGCCTTATGTCGACAAGTGTTTGAACCCTTTCAGCGCCAAGGTCATTTTTCAGGCCATTGAACTACACCAGTACCCTATTTCCAGCAACTCAGGGCCATTTCTATACAGCCAGTCCAGTCCTCGTTTGAGCGCTATTGGAAAGCTTTCAAAGTATCGCGGCAGGCTACTACTATACCGGTTCGCCTTATGTCGACACATGTTTGAACCTTTCGAGCGCTGAGGTAATTTTTCATGCCATTGAACTACAGCAGTTCCCTATTTCCAGCCACATAGGGCCATTTCTCATGTCATTTACAGCAATTAAATATTTCTAGCCTCATTGCTAATCATGGTTATTGCCAATATAAGCGATCTTATAAGGTACAGGCATGTCTCCGTTACTACTTTATAAATGTTCGTGTCGGTTAACAGCGGCCACGCTTACCTATGCTATGGCAATTCTCTTTAAAAGGTCACAGAGGCCAATTTCTCATAATATGTACATCAAATCTATTCAGCCAGCCTCTTAAGGCCTTTTTGATACTTACTATAGTATATGACATTTAACACAAACACAAAATTCACATACCGTAGTATTTCCAGGAACCTGTAACTTCTGGATTGGGTGGTCTTCTTCATCTTCACTCTTCTTCATTTATGTACCTAACTACTTTATGTGTGGCAGTTCATTTTTAAAATTTTGAAGAACAAATATTGCCAAAAATGCAGGTTCGAATCACTGCTCGTAAATATTTTGGATTTACAAGCTGGCAACCGCTCGCCAATGTAGGATTTTCCCCACAGATAATAGAAAACAACACATAATTTTAGGTTTAAATTACCAAATGACCGAAAGATCTGTCCATTTGAATTATACTGCCAGTCTGATAGTTATAAACGTGATAAACAGGGAGCTAGAAGGGTCGCGGCAGACTACTAAACTTCGCCTTATGTCGATTATCCTTTAGCCCCTTAACACGTCTAAATGACTAAACCTAGTGCTGACCAGACGTGGGCCTGTGGCCCACGTCTGCATCATTCAGCTGCACGCGGAAGAGTGAGGAGGACGGGACATTCCTGGCCGTAGGCCAGCCTACTTTACAATAGGGGTGGCATTAATGGGCGAGTCCAAATACTGATAGCTGACCGGTAGTAGGCCTCATATCTTACAAGATAATTGGGCTGGTAAGCCTATTCGAGTCGTGATATAAGTTATATCTATAGGAATGTATCGCAGTGGCCTTGCATCAGTGGTCTTGATCGGCCCATAATCTCAATTTTATGCTAAAAATAATGAATTTACACAATAGTATACATGTGAGCTCACAACCCAAACTGAAACACCGTCTCCATGGACACGGGTCATTTCCTGTATCGCTTGCAAGCTGCCTGCGTCCTGTAACCCGTGCCAGCCATGCACGTGTTCATGCGGACATACTGAATTCAACAAACACGCCAACGGGTTTACCAATGGGCTGATTTAAAACTGAAATTTTCTCGCTCATGTTTGGTATTATTAGAAAGAACACAAAAAATGCTAACGATTGGTCTTGTTTATGTTGATTGACAGTTTACCTGTTGGCCATGAAGCTTTGTCAGGAATGACGAAAATATTTGCATCTTCCTCAGACATAGATGTAATGACACGCGGGCGCAAGTAATCTGGTCGTAATGCCAGAGGGTCGATATGACGCAAGTATTTAATCAATATATGTATGTATATATATAAGTGTATATAATTATATATATATATTACTATTTGATACAATTTTGAATATTAGTTCATGTTTTAAATATTCATATATATACATATATATATATATATATATATATATATATATATATATATTATTCAATTATATATACTTGAACATTTTATAAAACAATTATACATCATAATCTATAGACATTATATATGAAATAATAATGAAATTTATGTGCTGTGAAAGAATTAAACGATGTTATGCAACAGGTACAAATTGATTTGTCAACAGAAATGGAGAAACAGTTTTTCATTTAGGTGGTTTTAAGTGGGCCGGCCAAGTTGTCGTGGGCTGGAATCTCCGAGAATTCTCCATGATGATGTCCGTTACACCGCTCAGGCAATAACTAGGGTTTCTACGCCGCAGTTTTGCCTCTTCGGGTACCCCCCCCCCCCCCCCCCCCCCTCTTTGCACTGAGGTCGCCAGAACTGACACGTAGGCCAGCCAGCCAGGTCCGGCCCGCCCTCGCTGACCGACCACCACCGGGGAATCCCCCAAGTAAACCCGGGAGCCTGAGCCTAGCAACCAGCCAGTAATGTCCGAGCGTCACCGGCCTACCCCTGGACTGCCGTGAGTCCTGCCCTGAGCCTTGTCCCTTTCGACCAGGTACCGTGTTCGTTCGATCGGAGCCTTTTCTGGAGCCTTTCCTGGTTCTTGTGCCATCATGCTTGAGCCTTGTCCCTGCTGGTCCTGACCGGACCCCCGGTTTTTACGTCTCGGAGCCTTGTCCCTGACCCTTTCGGGATCCCCTCAACTTTTATCCACCAAACGGCTGGCTCTTCAGGGCCAGGTTCCATACTGTCGGCAACGGGCTGGCCTACTCTTCTATCGAAAAACAGTATGGGATCTCTTACGTGCCCATCCCCTTCTGGACACGGGACCGCCATTTTACGTCCTCATCCGATGGACGGCCCGTATTTTGCTTTTGCAGTCGGGCGCTGCAGAGCCCGGAGCCTTTCTACCCCTGCCCCACTTTTTCTAGTGGGGTGATGATATCCGTTTGCCACTGATTTTTTGCCAGTCGAGCCACATTTTGAGGTCTTTATAGAACTTCTCTTGCTTAACCTTTTCGACATAGCCTTTGCTCAACCTTAGAATGTGGTCTTTCACATATTCTATTTCTGCCTTCTCGTGAAGCACAGATACTCGGGTTCGAGGCGGGAGTCTCAAGGCCGTCCTTAAGGCTCTGTTTTGAAGCCGTTGAAGTGTCTTAATGTGGTGCTCTTTGGCTGAGATCAGGGCTATGCAGCCGTACATCATGACCGGTCTGATCCAGGCTTTATAAAGGTATACATATCAAACTTTGGGTTGACATGCCCCCTGTCCCTGCTTTTAGCACTCTTAAGCAGTTTAGTCTCGCTTTGACCCTCTGTTCGATATCCTTTATATGAGCCGCCCATGTGAGTCTCTTATCAACCGTCAGCCCCAGGAATTTTACCTGGTCTGTGAATTGAATTGGTTCTCCGGCCAATTTCAGTTCTGGCGCTTTGTCGGCCTTGCTGCCTTTCAGGTGCCTACCAAACTTGCAAGCCTGCGTTTTTGTCGCATTGACTCTTACCCGCCATCTGGCGCACCACTCGGTCACTTCATCTAGACCTGCCTGTAGCCTGGGTGCTGCTCTCTTGCTATGTGTCCATAGCGCAGTATCATCCGCAAATTGGCTCGTCGCCCCCGTGCGGACTCCCCCTTTCTCGGACAGGCTAGGCATGTCGTTGACGTATATGACGTAGAGCAGCGGGCTGAGAGCTGAGCCCTGTGGTGTGCCAGCAGCGGGTTCGATCTCGTGCGACTTAGCGTCACCTACTCTGACCCATAGCTTCCTATCTCTTAGGAAGGATGAGAGAATCCTCACGATGCGAGCCGGCAGTTTAGCATGCGTTTAGCCTCAGTCTGTGTCATGTAAACGTGAACGGCCTGTACGGTAGGAGGAACGAGATTTCTCCTGACGCTTCCGAAATATGAGTAAACATGGCGGTCGTCCAGGGCCTTTTGAAAAGATGTTTATAAAATCGTCCGCTGTACCTTAATAATTGAAGATTAGAACTAAACCCAAAGAAATGGGAAGATTATTATTCATTCCTTTGGTATTGGTTCTTTTTTCCGACTTTCTTGAGTCGTCCGACGAGGGAAATCGCTTTAACTTTTATTCCGAGATATCTCGGAATTTCCGAGGATATTCCGGATTTTACCGAGTGCCCTGAAATAGACCTTATCCGGAACTCCCTGTAAGCTGGCCTGCAGGTGGTACAAACAGTGTTTAGTAGCCAGAGGCTGTGACTCACAGCAGTAGGCTGGACATAGAGCTGTTTGTATAATCTAGGGTCCTTATGTCTTAGATTTATCTGTAAATGACCATGGATAATTAGAATTAAATGCTGCTAGATGGATAACATAGGTAGCTACTGAAGTCACACATAGAAGCCATAAGATTTATTAAAATCCCAAATTAAGATGACAGGAGAAATAGATCAGACTGGATACATGTGCTTATCACTTCATGAATGTAAACAAGACAGAGACAGTGTTTATATCATGCCTAATTTTAACTCAATTTTTTTATCTATCAATTAGGGTGTTATTTGGATGAATGACAGTATTTTGGGGGAAAAAATCAATTATATCTTTCAAACATGACTTGGATTATTTGCCAAAGACATGTAGAGCTTTTATCACTGGATTATTGCAAAGTATTGCAAACAATCAACTGATTAAGAGGATAATATAAGGCATAAGCATAAATTAAGATGAAAAATAATAATCCACATGATGAAGTAACATAAATTGTTGCACTAAATCATAGTGAAAAATAAATTTAACATTTACTGAAGATTTCAACATTTATGAAACAGCTAATTTCTATTTCCTACTGATTGACAATGACCAAAAATATTAATAAGGAATATACACCAGTGATTACTTAGGGTCTAATAATGGCACCAAATGTAAAATATATTTCACATGTAAAAAATGTAACTCAATCTCTGATGGGGTACGTGGTTCCTTATGTGTTGGCTCCTCTCGCCCTGAGGTGAGACTTCACCCTGAATTTAAAGAAATATCTGGTTAATATCAACCTGATTGGCAGATTTAAAATATAAATTGTAATTTTAAAGAGGTTCAACATTGTTCCGACAAGTTTTGTAGCTTAAGGTACACTAGCCATGAAAACATGACTCGCATACCTTTATTTGAATAACAGACTGGGCATGTAGTTATCCGCTAGTTTGATCTGCTGCTTTTCCAACAAACAGAATCAGTCCATCTGCTTACAGATAATCCAGGAATTCCTCAAATCATTCTGTTGAAAAAAAAGTGGAAAAAGAGGCCATTACACAGAACTGACTTTTATACACAGAGTAAGTGATATATAATATGACCAGAGAGCGCTGGAGCAGGCACTTTTTGTACCACCAACAGGCTGCATTGACATGCCAGATGGCCCTCATTATTGGACAGTTCCGGAGTAGATCTACTGATATGCAGTGGCTATTACTTAATTCATTTAACCTTTACATTTTATATCCTGTTGTATATAGGATATACCATGCAAGTGCATATTTTTAGTTTCTTACCTGCTTTTGGATGACACATGAAATATACATAGGTGTCACACCACTAGATATGTGAACGACCAGGTTCTTTTAACTGTCAAACCAACTGGCTGAAACCCATGCATACGTACACTCAATAAGATAAATAAGACATGATTTAACAAAAACAAATCAATACATTAAAGAACACATACACCTACGTTTCTCTGAAGAGGCAAACCATGCACATAGGCACTGATGATCATAAAAGTTTGATTATAATCACAGAAAAAAACACCAAGTCCGTTAACCACAGTACACAGAGTAGTCCCTTGTTTACACTTCTCCTGATCACATGACACACGTGACATCGGAATTTTGCGCTGCCCGGCTCACCGTTTTTTCGCGCTGTGTTCACAGAACAATCAGTCCGTTTTTGATACACGGAGCTCCGACCACCAGTAGTCCCTCGTTGGAGTACTGTTATAACTCTCAAGACACAATTCAGGCAGTACTCACTAATAAGCGCACAGACGATTCTATCTTGACTTAGAGTCAATGTGTTTTACAGCTGATGTCTCCTTGAATCAATTTTTCTCTAGTTAACCGCATATGCTTTCAAACGAATATGCGATATCCAGTACCTACATAGTTACGCGTTTAAATAAATGTCCTCAGTCTGCTCCTGGAAGCGCTCACAACAGGTTTATATCGCCAAATTTACCAGTCCGTCGGCAAAAATGCGATACTCGCTCTGAAGTCCGTTACAGAAAATTTACAGTGGCCTTCCTCAGACACCGACAATCTACGCTTATAGACATCATCTCTCAGCTGTCTAAACTCTGACACAGACCTTCCCCTGGACTGCAGATATCGTCAAGCTACACGAACTGGTGCGCTGACCGGGCATATGTAGCGAATTCCGTCTTAATCATGTATTATATATGCTTGCAGACGTCACAAATCCTGACGTCTTCTGGCTAAACACTACTTCCTATTATGCTGACTACCAATTATTACATGAATCTTAATATGGACACGTATTCAGAGACAATTAAAACATTGAGAAAGCCAAATCTAAACAGCTGCACATCCTTTGAAGTCTACAACAAACAATCGTTACTATAAAGACCGCAAAACAGAAACGGCTCCCACGGAATTAAACTGTACTAAAATTGACATCAAACGAGACACGTATGCTCTCTTACAAAAGTTCTTACGCTAATATCTAAACATGATACACCATATAAATGCAGTACAGTAAATTATCAAAACTATCATCTGGTTATACTCCCTATGAGAACATGCAATACAATAACTGAGACACAGTCCTTTGGTGACAACATGTAATGACGGCAGTATACATATAAAACTAATGCTGAAAAGATTATAATCAAGTATACACTCGAGTCAGAGTAACTTACATTTTTAGACATTGGAGCATTCTGAATTTACTAAGTATGTCCCAGCCCTGCCTGGGCTTTAATATTAGAGTTTACATATAAAATGCTTAAAATAAAACGTGATCAGGGGATTCCATGTACTGATAAATATACCTCATATCAGCTCTCATCAGTAAAGCCCTGTAAAGTCCGTATGGTGAATCCCTGATATTTTCATACTAGGACGTCACAAAGCTCTTTGAGGACCTGACGATTCCCCCGCATCTGCACATCAGGCTGTCACGCCTCGTGAAATCGTTACTATGAGAACGCCAACAGCGGTCCCATAGACAATAGACAGCTCGACCCGCTTGGTAACATTCGCACAGAAATCATGTATTCAGATAGTCCATACATGGACCTTCGTCTCCTATGATATATCTCTGCTGTACAAACATTACGGTCCATGGGCCAAATGTAAGTGCATTGAAGACACTATCACAACAACTTTGTATCAAAAGGTCCAGTTAAATTCCCTCTGCCGAAATGACAGGAGCAGCTGGCAGCATTTGTGTGAACTGTGTACTGGTTCGCTAAGCCATTGCCAAGTTGCGAACACGGGAATCGATCGTTATCGTTTCAGCCAGCGGTATATGTATTACATTTTGACTACGTTCATCGCGTGTACACCTGAATATCTCACGCTTACTGGCTGAGCCAGAGTTTGTTAGGCCTAAATTTTGTTTAAACAACCCACTTTGAAGTGTGATGGTCTGATAAACGTTAACACTGAGGCTGAGAGTTTTAGTGTTGAATGTCTCGCCAAACCCAACACAGGCGAGGGCCTAATAAAATTAAGACTGATTTAATGGAAACACTAGTAGCCAACTGGAAGCCCGCAATAGGCGATGACTTAATGAACCATGTTGGTTTTGAAAAAGATTCCTGGAAAGACCACCAATTACTGCTGACGTCACTGGTAAAGACCTTAGTTCAGCGAGGCGGTGATGTGTGGCGCTGGCAGTCCCATAACTAGTGGAGTTTACCAGTTTATGAAATGATCGGCCAGAGATTTCTACTATAGTTATACAATTTTCTGCGAGGTGGCATTACCTAATCTAACTTTGGAAAATAGCAAAAGTAGTTGGAGGAATAATGTTTTAACCATTGCATCGACTGGGCCAGTCTAAGTGTGCAAGTAATCTTATTCGTTTCCTAACAATATAAGTTTCATATAGCATCCCTCCATTTGCATTAAACCAATTTCAGCAATGTTGTATAATATATGCAAGCAACTCATGGATAAAATTAGAGAAAAATAACGTTATAAATTTCATTTTATTATTTTTTATCAATATTAATTACCTCCTAGATCATTATCATGGTAACAAATGTTCCAGATTATGTCAGCTCATGGAGTACTAGAGTCCACATATGCTTTCCGTTTCAGCACCACGTGACGTATGACTACCCATGTCGTAGCTGGGTGTTGCTTGGTCCTGATCATCGAGAGCTACTTCAATTTTTATCAATCCTAGGTCTGGTGCACTTATTTGCATTTCTTCACGTTTAATCATTTTGTTTTCTTCTGTGTTGTTTTCTTTTGGTTGTTGTACGTTGCTTTTAGCTTTGTTGGAATGCCTATTTTTCGGTAAAAGTTTACATTTACACTCTTTAATCTTTTTAAGCTGGTTTCTGTGATTTTCCTTCAATTTTCTGATTATAAGGTTTTTCCTTTTCAGAGATTGATCTACTCTTTTGGGGTTGAGCATAATGACTTTTCTCCTCAGGGCAGCGTTTTCATTTTCAAGCTTCTCATTAACTACCTTTAATTCCTTCATCCTTCGCACCAGCCGGACCTCTTTGACCAGACCACTTTTCTCAGCAGCAAGTGTCTCCTCCATCAACTTTGGGTGCTTTTGAGCATCTTCATCTTCCGTGGCGACACGTGACCTTGGCCGCTTGCCTCTAGCAGTCACACCCAGGTGTTTGAAGTCAAAGCCCTGTTTCAAGAAGTTGTGAAAAGACTCTGGATCACGACCTTTGCATTTTAACAGTTTCATCCGCTTAGTTTTCACCTCAAGGAAGTTCCTAGCAAAGACCCTTTGATTTATATCTGACGCAATTACCGAAAGTTTCTCTGACATAACGGTGATGACTTCTTTCCAGGAAACATGCTTTCTTTTGTTTTGTACAAATATGACAATGTTGTATGCATCTTCATTGCTCATATGCCCTGGCTGGTACTGTCGTAAGGCTGCTAAAAACGCTTCTTTGGACAACTGATCCATCAGACACTGCAAAAAAATTTATCGATGCATGTTAATTCATACTCAATAATATATAGTTGTTAATATTTCGTAATGTTTAAGAATTAATCCTGTTGAGTAGTACTTATTGCTGACTTTAAAAAAAAATAGAATTAAATCTTAGATTAACTTTCTTCATTTATTAAACTGATATAAAAAAAGTCTAAATAAAAAAATAAATTTTAATACATTTTACATTTGTAACATTTTATAGGAATACCTATTAAATTAAAAAATGTCTTAATAAAAAATATTTCTGAATAAATAAATAATTAAATCAGAATAAAATCTTCCCCAGAACACTATCCGTTTGGCCATACTGAAATAGGTAGAGGTTTTTCTTTTTAATAAATTACTTGGTTCAATATTAAAATCTTGCAAAAACTCACTTTTATGTCATGTTAAAAGCAACATAGATTTCATGCAGTGAATTCGATCAAAATACACAGATTTCAAACTAAATATATTGCAACGAATAAAATCTTGTGAATTTTATTTTAACATTGAAATTATGACTGGATGGGCTAAATTCAGCAAAGATTTCGTCAGGTTCAAATTGCCAAAATATGACATGCTCGGAGACGGGGAGGAATTCGGGGAGCATTCGGGAACGGTCCCGGCAGCTGTCGCCAGCCGGTGTGGGTAAACTTGAATTTTCATGCGCACGCCATGACCTTTTCATGACGTGAAAGTTTTATAAACAATCCCATGAATAAGTGAGGGAAATAATCATAAATACTATGATTACTAAACAAATGAGCATTGTACAAAACTTACCACTGAAATTTAGGATCGAAGTGGTGACCAGGCGGAAATTACCCGGATAAACCAATCTAGTCTCTTGCACAGACACAAGGTGGCGCTCGCTGCACCTAGATTGTCTTACACAGACACACGGTGGCGCTCCACTACCCGTAGTGCCAATTCGGCGAGAAGCCAACGGATTCGGCCAAGGTGTTCGGAATGCCCAGTGCCATTGTGCTAATTTTTTTCTTTTTTTTTTTTTGCAAGAGGCTTATACCGATCTCGATGCAAAATGTCGATTCGGTCATGTGGTATAGAATTCTCGTGATTTGCATAGGACTGATATCTTAACTTAAACGAGATACAAATAACATATATATATATATATATATATATATATATATATATATATATATATATATATATACGCCGGTATGCAGGGACCCCGGGGGAAGAGAGGTCAAGTAAGGGCTAGCTGCATCAGTCAAGTGTAGGTATCCGGGCTGGCCGGTCCATTCTGCCATGTTCGCCGCTGTACACCGTCTTTCTGATATTAAAGGTGTCTTACATCGTCCATTGGAGTTTTTGCTATAGTCGTTACATCTAATTTATATCCTGAATAAGTACAGAACATATTTTCTTAAATATTGTGTCATTTAATTAACTTAGCATATTTCATCACATTTTATTTCATATATAGTCATTGTATCAACTCATGCTTGTATGCATATACATTGTATATTTCTTTACATTTCCTGTTGATAAATTGTAATATGTTGGAGAAAGCTTAACGTTAATCGTTGTTTGAAGGTTCCTCGTTTGATCTGTAAATTCGCACCTTCTTTGTCTGTAAGTACAAATAAATTATCGAGAGAGTCAGATGATATTTAATGGATGTTCCTATTTTTATGAAAATACATTAAAAATCTGGCTACTTGTGATGCTGTTAAATGTAAATGACGGCCTCTGTGTCATTTAGTCATTACTACATTTATGTTGTTACTATTAAAGTACTTCTGTCCTGTTTTGTATTAACATCATTTGTATGCACCTTCGTATGACCAAGATAGTTTACCAGGATTAACATATATGTTGAAACACGTATATTTCGGTATCAAATATGGAAGCTACTTATTCGCCTTTTCGACCAGCCCTGTCGACATCAGTTCTCAGAAAATAATTTTAGTTATCTAATTTGCTGTTGGATGACAACTGATATGAAATCAAGTCTTACCAGGCACTGCATTACATCTCATTTTACATGTCTTAGTGGCTCTTGTTTATATAATTAATCTGCTTGCGTTTTTATTTTAAACTTGACAAAATGCTGGGTCCGCTGAACATAACAAGAGGCGGTGCGGGAGTCTTTTAATTATACATAAATAATATAAGGGCGAAATTAATTTACAGTATTACGTTTGCTTTATTTCCATAATACAAAAGCAAATTTGACAAAAGTGTTACACCACTACTTTTTTATATATACAATTATACAGGACACAAATACATCGAATACACAGAGGGCCAGAAAATAAGCCCCGATTGTTATAAATTGTCATTTCTATCAGGTTTTAGATTATGCACCATACATCTCGCACGCCGCCTTATTTTTATCAAATGTACTTTGCCATTCTTTTCTTGTATAAACGCCATAAAGCTTGTGTATAAATTTAACTGTTTAATATTTTTTCAAGGACTAAAAACAAAGTATATCTTTGTCGAAATAATAAAATGAATTAGAAATGACACAGCGCAACCATCACCACATCATGATCTCCATATATATTCTTCTTGTTCCGTTACATTTATCTGATTCTCGATCATTTATTACTTCTTTCAGACACTAATTCTTGCAAAAAAATAATCGCCATCACCATGATTACATCATAATCATAATCATCATCGTGATAATTAGCAAGAGAGAAAAAAAGGGGGGGGGAGTTATTTCGATCTAAACATTTGTAATCTAATATTTCATTGTGCTAAATAGCGCAGTCCTGCTGGATCCGCCCCATGATTTGCCTGAGTATGCTCCACGTAGACCCCAATTTTACAAACTGACTGAAAAATCAGTCAGTTTATTTGACACATTGACTGAAATGTAAAAAGAAAGAAATACTATTGTTATAAGGTTACAAACATTTAAATGACATTTCATTTATTTCATATACCTTACTCTTACAAAACATTACACCATATTATTGTACAATTTAATATTTTTTTTATAAGGAGCGTCCATCTTGCTTGATTCAAGTTCTTCCATAAATAATTAGTTAATCATATGAGAAGTAAATATTTTATTATCTCACGGGCATAATTTCCTTTTGTGCTTTGGGGAGCGGGTGTGGGCGGGATGACCCCCTCCCTCAATGCGGGATAATTGTCACAAATGTCTTTTAAAATTTCAGCAGCTTTGAAGCACATTTGGTGTAAAATAACAAGGAATATTCTCGTTTTCAGAAACCAACAACATATTGAATTGTTTAACCTAAAATTACTTAGGGAAGCAAGCGTCCCCTGAGAACCCCCCCCCCCCCCTCCCTTGGATCTGCCGCTGGTTCAAGTTCTTGTTTAAATTCTTGAAATATGCATGGATTATTTAATTTGTGCTTTACTGATTGGGTCCCATGCACAATGTCACGGAAAAGAGCTAGTGAATTATGCCATAAATTAAGCCATGGTGTAAAGTTAGTTATTAGGTATTTCTGAAAGATTACATTCTTTCAATATTTGAGGAAAATGCTACACATTTTTTTAAATAACTGTATTTTAAGGGCAAAATGACATTCTTTTATTTGTCAATATGGGGGCGAAGGGGTTATATAATATGTCAACTCAGCCCCACCCACCCCCCACCCCCCTTGTTCCCCACCAGTTTGCACTTCTGTACTGTCTTATTAATAGCTGACTACACAATACTTTACCAGCCATCACAGTTTGGTCCCAATCAAAGAATGTGGATGGCCAACTCATTAAAGTAACAAATACAGTTGGTATAATTGTTGTTAAACCCTATATCCTTTGTAACTCACTGAAGCATATTTTAATCGTGTATTCGATATTAACAACCATATAACTGTGGTTATCCTCCAACATTCTACAATCTACATTAAATGTTTATTTAATCAAAAGCTTCCATTTGACATGAATCTCGTTCTTATATAAAAGCAAATATGTAGCCATATGAGTTGTAAGATATAGTATGTATATTTCATTATGTTATAATAGTCTGCATATTTCATCTATATATGATTCTGGTTACCCCTCACCTGTATGTGTATTTTAGTCTTATTACCTAATCAGTATTCTTCATAAATAGCCTAAAACGTAGAAACAGGCATAAGGTTTACTTAAAAGTAGCTGGTTATACTAAATGACAATGTCTGTTTCACAAAAATGAGATATGTGAAAACAACAGATTATTCCATATTTGTTCAATCAATGTGTCAAATAAAGTGACTGTTTTTTCAGTTAGTTTGTAAAATGCCCGAAAATTTTAGTCGTTTTATAAAGTGTCTGAAACTGAATCACTACCGTTGGTTTCGGATCATCAGGTGACTGAAGTTTAATTAATTGCGATATTGATTTTTATAATTTCTTTTTCGCACGGTTGGGTGCCCTTGGACCATGACGGCAGGCGGAAACGAACGTTCGTTCAATAGGTTCTTTTTTGAGCTTATGACTGCTAGTTTCTTTGCCAAACACATGTTGCACTGACATGAGGAGGCCATGAATGTGTTTGACTGCTTGATTATAGATCGATGATAATGAAACTTTAATTGTTGCTTGTCTTTCAGGGCCCATACGTGTTTGGCAAGCTCTGTTTCGTTTGAATGGGTACTGTGCATGCGTGAACGATTTCTTGTGGTTGTAATACCTTTGTTTGAAGGGGCCTCATATATATATATATATATATATATATATATATATATATATATATACTTAAATTTAATTCGATACCACGTGATACATATCCTTGAAAGTATATAGATAGATAGAGTTTATTCGGAAAAATTCATACACCTGTGCAACATACATATAAAAGTTACCGAGGATAACACATAAAAGTATTATAAAACACTTATTTCCAATGTGGTCCTCGAGAGAGCAAGCATAGTACGGCAACACTTGACAAATTATGATTAGAAATACAGTTTCTACAAATATACAAGTTTACATTAAAAATCTGCACTTATTGAAAATTTCTTGAGAGTTAACTAAAAATTAAAATGAGTTGATTTAAGAAATAAGATCTAAAATAGTTACCTAAAAATCCTAATAGTACATTCTATGTACCCTGCTATTTGTTATTTACATACCACAATTTAGGAAACCAGTGGTTTTTACTTCTAATTAAATGAATGCACATTGATTAAGTGATGAAATTGAATATAAATACTGTCTTCTTCTGATTTCAGTTTGTTTCAGAAAAATAATTTCAACTGTTTTTTTAAACATATATGCTTTCACACTGTTTGACTGAAAGTGGAAGACTGTTCCATAGACAAACACCTGTAAAATGAAATTAGCTTTTACCAAATCCTTTAACACTGGTTATAGAATTAGAACATGACAGATCATTATACCTTGTCCTGTGTCTGTGCTGCATATTACTCAAGTCCATATTATCTCTCAAGTATCTTAGTGCATTTCCATGAAATAAAATTGTGCATATAACCAAGTTTCAGTTGATCTGCCCTGTAGGATACTGGTGGAATATGTGATATTTAAACTGATTGTAACCTATATGCATTCTAGAATGTACATTATACATAAATCGTATCACTTTATTTTGCATTGTCTGCAATCTAAGCTTCAGTTTCTTTGAAGACCACTGTACCAAGCAGAGCAAGTGTATTCATGCATAATGACACAATATCAGGGCAGAAATAAGTAACTTTTTTTTAGACTGAAATTTTGTTTGTTTCTGTAGAGGAACTTTAGTGCATGTGCTGCTTTAGAAAGTACTTTTTTTACTTCATTGTACCAGTCATTGATTGATCCAGGTCAACCCCTAAGTACTTTACATTGGTCTTAGATTTAATAATACTATCTTTATAACAGACTCTCATTTCCTATATACTTTATTTAACCGTTTTTTTTTTTGAAGCAAATAATATGGATCCTGTTTTTCCTATATGTAACGATAATTTGTAATCAATTAACCAATCTCCAACTGAGTGTAGATCATATCCCAATTTCTCTTCTACCTTTATTCTGTTTTCCCCTGAAATCAGGAGTGCAGATTCACTGATCTACATACAAGAATAGTTTACATGTTACTGCAGCAGGCATGCCATTTATGTACAGCAAAAACAAATAAGGCCCTAAAATAGACTCCCTGTGGAACTCAACCTGTTATAGGTTCCAGGCATAACACCATCAACAACCTGAGTTCTATCAGTTAAATAAGACCAATATTTACCAATATTTTATACCAATATATTTAAGTTTGGTTAATAAAATTCCATGATTTACACTTTCGAACGCATTTTGCAGATCCAACATAACCAAACCACAATATTTACCCTCCTCATACTTTTATTTTTCAATGATCTGTCAAGTGAATTAAACAGGTATCTGTAGAATATGATGATCTGAAACCAGACTGGAGGTCAAATAGTAGGTCATGTTCAAGGCATTTAAGAAAGTACATTAAGTTGATCATGTACTTTTCTCTCAAACACTTTGGAAATTATGCTTAAGCAGACACAGGCCTGTAATTACCTGGATCTGTTTCACTGATCTTTTAATGAAGTGGGACTATCCTGTTTTTCTTTGAATTTAAGGAAATACTCCGGTACTCAAGGATAAATGTATAATATGTGTCAGCTAGAGGTTTTGTAATAATAGTAATTGCACTGTCCTTTACAAATCTAGCAAGTAAGTTGAAGACAGTCAGTACCTCGAGATTCGTGTACTAAGAACTTCGACCTAGAAGTCCGCATAATATCAGGTATCTTATATCATCATTAGAAAGTCATTCTGTGGTTCTGGCTAGCACAAATATCGATGTGAGAATTGAGAAGATCGACTTTCGAAAAGACCTGGAGCCAACGGGATGGTTTGTTGTATTGCCGCCAGATGTCACTAGCAAACAGTAGCTATGCAAAATTCAAAAGCTTGTAAAGTCTTTACAGAATTAATTGTGATCATTGAAAAGAGGGGGGGGGGCATCAGTTTATGACGTTTCATACATGTCACTTTCCATACAGCAATCTGTTATCACCGTTTTAAGTTCGCAGAGTTATTATATCAGGGTTTCTTGTGGCCACATGATTTCGCACAATCCTTACGGTATTGTCACAGATGGCTCATGGGATATATTAATATGGCGGACATCACCAAGAAGAGACCAGCTCTCTTTTATCTGGTTAATTTTCACTGATTTAGGTAATTTTCAAAGCATTCCGTGTCATTTCAGAATCCGTTCCTAGTCATTTTACCATAGTTGCCATGCATATGTCACAAGCGGTTGTACTGTCGCTGCATGTTGCCCCAACTTGTCTTTGTTGCCCCTATGTTTTGGGCTTTCGGCGCCAACCACCACTGCCTGGTAGTGTTAGTGTTAGTGGTACTCGAGACTGTGGCAAAAAATGTTTACAGGCTCTTGTCCTCCTGTTTGTTTTATTTGTATTTAAATGTATTATGATCACATGATAAGATGCATGAATGTTTTCGTCTGACAAGAAGCTTGTTCATGTCACAGACTTGCTCATTCGTGACTCGGTTTTACAGTTACAACCCCCCCCCCCCCCCCAATCTTCTTGGCAGTATTAAGTCTACTCTTAAAAGTCTCGGTCAAGACTGAAGTGCCAGGCTACTTCAGTCCAGGAAAAAGCATAATTAGTGGTGCAAAATATGCATCCTTCAAAATAATTTTGCGCAACCTAAATGGGAGCCACTAGAACGCAGGCTTCGTTTGTATTGAGGAACATATAAATAAAATTGTAACCTCTCATTCCCTATTTTTAACTCCTACTTTTCCCTGTAGATGTCCCTACACTCAACTCTTCTAACATAAACAACTACTAAGCATCAGAAGTCGCCTGAATCGGGAATCGAACCTACGATCTCTGGAGTAGGAGCCCTACACGCTACTAAGTGAGCCGTGAAGACGAGATACCAGCAGGAACAAGTTTTGTTCATTTATATCTGCGATTGAAAAGGCATCTATCGCGAAAATGGGAAACCATTTACTATTTTAACAGGAAAATTTAGCTTTAGGTGGGGGCTCCGGCCCCCACCCCCGTTCAGACGGGGAACCTAGGTTCCCCGGACCCCTCCTCATCTAATATAATAAACTCCAGCTATGAGCATAATTAAATACGGGAATTCTGAGGAAAATGATATGTATCGGCCTTTTCCAGGAATCAATTTATTATGCGACAATCGTTTTACCGGCGGTAGGCTGAAGCCCGGTTTCTATAGTTCTGCCCCTAAATGTCCAATAAAAAGTGACAACTGGGTATAAATGATACATCATTTTCCTTCTATGGGTATTTTAACAAGTTTGGGTAGAGAAAATCATTCTTGCCACGCTATCTGAAATGCTTTACAGTCTAATTTTACAACCTAAAATAGGCTTCCCAGATCTTGATCCTCCTGTTCACCATTATGCCGGCAAGCCGTTTTCTTATTGGCCATGGTCTCACAACAGGCTGCCTCATTTGAATGGATTTATGTTGACAATAAACGCACATTTCCAAAAGCATGGGAGTTTACCATATAATAAACAAAGCAAAGGTCAGATCATTCCCGTAAATTGTGAATAAAGCAATCTAACTGGTAACAGCTTGTTATAGCACTCTTCCCCCCCCCCCCCCCCCAAAACCCAAAAAAAAAGTTCCCTGAAAACTTGCCATGATAAAAATTAAACATTTAAGATTAACGCGCACTTTCAGGCCAAAGCTGACTATGGGCTACATACAGGCTGCCTAGTGTGAAAAGGCTGTACTGCTTAATTATATGCATGCATGGTCAGACGGCAGCATGGTGGTTTGAAAGCCATCAGTCAACAAACGGATAATAATGCCATGAGTTTAGGAAGAATTAAGTCAAGTAAAAATCATTTTTGTCTGAAACATTGAAATAAAACATCAATAAACCATTTGTGAACATAATTAATGTACATTGTCAGTTATTTGATGTGTTTTTCTGTTATTATCGTTCGAGGGGGCTTGCTTTCTATTCCGTGCAAGAAGTTCCCACATGTGACGTTAATGTATTCAAAGTCGAGTCCCATGACATTACTTATTAGTCTTGACCTTATTTTCTGCTATTAATCTTATTCAATAATAGTCCATATTACATTCCTGCTTTGTTCCTGCTTCATTCACCTGTTGGGACATTCACATTTTGTCATAGCCATGTTCCTGGACAAAACCGATGCCAGCCCAGCAAGGACCGCCCTAGAGTCGGTGTTGTTAATTTTGTTTAATCTGATAGCACACTGGCATGACACCCAGTATATACAGGTCTGTGTACCACAAGGGTGTTCTTGCTGATGTGGACCTCAACAGGAAAAATCTCTTTTGATGTACACAATAATGTGGTTGGCTTCATATTTGCGAGATTAAATTTTCACTGTTCAGTTTTACAGTCTTTTTCGATGGTAAAATTGTTGCGGTCCCACTGTGTATTTTAGAGATCTTATATCATTTAAAATATCAACTTTTGATTTATGGCAACATCTATTTCATTATTAGCTCAGCTGACTGTAAATCATCTGAGTTATAGCGATCACTCTTTGTCTGTCGGCCGGCCGTCTGTCTGTTAACAAGGCACAGATCATAACCACTTGACCTGGAATCTTCTAACTTTACATCCTGAGAGGTCCATGAAAAATCTCCTTGGAAACCTGGAATTAAGTCTCTGTTACCCATATTCTTCAAACTATGGGGCTCTGAAGTACCCCCCCCCCCCCCCCAGAATAATGCAAAATTTGATACAAACAAAAGCTCCATTATCTGAATAACTAATGCCTTGATAGCCATGATTCTTTTGATATATATTGATCATGGAGTGTTTCATCAGTTCCTGCAGAGTGCAGACTGGTGGCACTTCCTGTATTTTTTCAAATTTTTACGCATTTTTTTTTCTATTTATGAGACCTTCAAATGAAGTTGTCATCTGTCCAAAAGCCCACTGAAACCCATTTCTAAGGACTCTTCACAAAATTCATGATTTGTTTGCACTCTGGCAGTCATTTTCCTCATTGTTCAACATTCCTTGAATTCAGCTGAGCGTCATGGCCCAGGGGCCACTAGTTATTTCATGCGATATTTAAACTTAAACATAAACATATATAAACAAAAAGCCAACCACAGTACTAACTGTAATCAACATTTAACATCTCTCTGCATTAAACCTGGAATTTTATGAAATATAGATTCACACGGATTGCTTAACCACTGTAAATAAGCATTGTGAAACAAAATAAGGCATTTGATAATGTTAGTAAAATTACTTGTATGTGAAATTCTGAATGACCTGTAGTATAAGATAGCATAATTGTATGAAGTTTATTACTTAGAATTTCATGGACAGAAAAAACCACGTGTAACCAATTATGTAAATTGTTTAATAGAAAAATTGCATAGTAAAATTATATGCATATTTTTCAAACAGACATTATATGGTTGTGTTATTATATTTTTGCCATAATATATGTTTGTCATTGTTCTCCCTGCCAAGGTGTTAATACACATGTCTGGAAAGATCAAATATTCAAATCAGGGTTGGGGCCAGGTACAAGTGAAAGTACCTAGGTACAGGTACTTGTGAATTGGCCAGGTTAGGTACTTGATTTTCACAGGGTACAGGTACAGGTACATTTATTTTATGATCACTTCAAAGACATTTTTAAAGAGAATAAAAGCGGCATTATGTTAACATGCCTTTTAGCTCAGCTGACTATAAGTCATCTGAGCTATAGTCGTGGTCCTTTGTCCGTCGGCCGTCTGGCCATCCGGCCGTTAACAGGGCACGTTTTAAAACCGTTGGACCTACGATTCCAAAATTTTGCATACCATTAGATGTCCCCAAAATCTCCTACCATACCGAAAATTGGGTCATTAGGACTTCGTTCCTGAGAGATATTGAGGAAAAACCTCCATTTTCCATGAAAAAGCCATTGTTACACTTCAAGGCTGCCTAATATCAAAACCACTGATCTGTTTTTGATCATAATTAGTATTCATATTCTTCCATACATTTTCTATGAACATACCAAAAATTAGGTCAGTGTTGGGTCCTATTTTGAAGTTATATGCCAAAATATAATACAATTTTAAAAAATCAGGAAAGATAGTTACTCACCTAACATGAGAATTTCTGAAGCTAGAGACTTTTTTTCAGGAATATAACTTTATTTAATCAAATTCAATTGTTTACCCAAAATTAGATCTGAATTTTGTAAATTTTTCAAGTTATTAGCATAAATAAGAAATCAATACCTTAAATTTTTTTCCAACTTTGGCAATAGCACGTTTTTTCCCTGTAAGCACTGTTGATTTAATTTTCACAGCATATATATATATAAGGATTTAATCTTTTAAAACCTGAAATTTCAAAGGAATTGATTGAAAAGGGTAGCTTTTATTCAGGTTTTCATACACCATGTCAAGTGTTATTTACATCTAGCCCACCTAGTAGTACAGCTTTCACTTGCATTATGTAACCCACCCCAGGCAGCTTGCCTTGGCTCAGCTTGGCCACTACCAGCAGGCTTCCCCTCTGCCCTGCACTCCCCCCCCCCCCCCCCCACCAGGTGGTGCATAAACAAGATGATTATTGTTAATATGTTATTGTATCCACAAACAGAGTTTTGCGGATACTATGTTTTCAGCCCACCGCCGCCGCCGCGTAGGTGTCCGGAGAACTCCTCCTTAACCTCTTGGCGGAATTTTACGAAACCCGGGATTATGTTCGGGTCACATGTGAACTGCTGCGCCCCGATTTTGTTTTGACCTCTGACCTTTCCTCTGCGCTCTGCGTCTGTTTGTGCGTCTGTTCCCACACATAAACCCACATATCTCGGGAACCGTTTGACCAATCAGGAAATTTTTTTTGCACAAATGTAGCCCTTGGAGAGCTTTATAACATACCCAAAAAATGGTGGCGCCACCTGCAACCATGTTTGCACAGTGTCCATCTGTTCGTCTGCCTTGGGTTAAAATCACTCATATCTCTGCAGTGGTTTGCCTAATTCCCCTGAAATTTGGCATGTATATACATCCTGGATAGCTTTTCTGATTTTATGACAGGTGGCGCCACCTACATTCACGTTTACGCTGCAGACATCCAAGCTCATATCTCGGGAACCGTTTGACCGATTTGGCCAAACTTTTGCATGTGTATAGATCTCACATAGCTCTTTATCATACGCAAAACTGGTGGCGCCACCTGCAGCCATTTTTGCACAGCTCCCGTCTATTTGTCTGCCATGGGATAAAATCACTCATATCTCGGCAGTGGTTTGACATATCTGCCTAAAATTTTGCAGGTTTATACATCCCTGACAGCTCTCTTGATTTTATGACAGGTGGCGCCACCTACATTTTAGTTTATGCAGCAGATATCCAAGCTCATATCTTGGGAACCGTTCGACCGATTGGGCCAAAGTTTTGCATGTGTATAGTTCTCACATAGCTCTTTATCATACGCAAAACTGGTGGCGCCACCTGCAACCATTTTTGCACAGGGTCCATCTGTTTGTCTTTCAAGGGCAAAAATCACTCATATACATGTTCTAGTTATTTCTGTATTTGATTCATTCTTATTCTAGGCTATGCTACATTTTAAATTTTGTATTGTACTGCCAGGGTTACAATGATTAAAGTGCACATTTAATTGTGTCCACAAATTTGTGTATTGCTATGAAAGTGTGGATGTTCATTAGATAAGTAATTCCTTACTTCAGAAGAGTAAAAACTTCACCACGTGTGAAATTGACTATTAATTGTATCCGCCAAAACAGAGTTTTGCGGATACTATGTTTTCAGCTGCACGCCGCCGCTGCGTAGGTGTCCAGAGAACTCCTCTGTAACCGCTGAGCGGAATTTGACAAAACCCGGGATTATGTTCGGGTCACATGTGAACTGCTGCGTCCATTTGTGTGTCTGTTTCCACACATAAACCCACATATCTTGGGAACCGTTTGATGGATCAGGAAAATTTTTTTGCACAAATGTAGCCCTTGGAGAGCTTTATAACATACACAAAAAATGGTGGCGCCACCTGCAACCATGTTTGCACAGTGTCCATCTGTTCGTCTGCCTTGGGTTAAAATTACTCATATCTCTGCAGTGATTTGACTAATTCACCTGAAATTTGGCATGCGTATACAACCTGGATAACTTTTCTGATTTTATGACAGGTGGCGCCACCTGCATTCTAGTTTATGCAGCAGACATCCAGGCTCATATCTTGGGAACTGTTTGATCGATTGGGCCAAAGTTTTGCATGTGTATAGTTCTAACATAGCTCTTTATCATACGCAAAACTGGTGGTGCCACCTTCAACCATTTTTGCACAGCTCCCATCTGTTTGTCTGCCACAGGCTAAAATCACTCATAAACATATAGTGGTTTGACTTATCTGCCTCAAATTTTGCATATGTATACAACTTGGACGGCTTTCTGGATTTTGTGGAAGGTGGCGCAACCTACATACACCATTTGGCTGCAGACATCCATGCTAATATGCAACACTTCACTCTATTTCCCCTTGCCACTCAATCCATGCCTCACTTCACCGGTTCCACTCTGATTTAGGCAGATACACGTTGTCGCTTGTCGACTACCCATATTCTAGTTCCAGTAATAAATTAAAGCTGAGATAGTAATTAGCAGGGTTGGGTTTTAGGCTGCCTAAAACCTGTTTTCGGCAGGGCAGAGCCTAAAACATGCCTTTAACTGCCTAAAATAGGTTATAACCTGCCTAAAACTGCCTTTAACTGCCTAAAACCTTATTTACCCTTACCTATGACTTTTAGTTTAACTATGTTTTATTGTTAAACATCTAAATGCATTAAAGAAATATGCTCAACAAATTATAATTGAGGATCATTTTATTCAAACTAAACAAATTAAACCATGACACAAAAAAAAGCAACAAATGAATTCAACACTACTTCAGGGATTTCCTTATGAACACAGTTCTCCGACTCTCCTACCTCCATTACTGCCAATTTATAAAAAAATGCTCTTACTTTAAGCTTATAACCAGATACTTTTATTGGCTTTTTGATCACAAGGGATTAAATTTTGTGATAAATGGAAAAGAAGTTTTCCTGGATTTAAAATGTTGTTCCATTTACACTGATGAATAGTTCTTTATACTGTAGCTTCACTAACATAACATGTTTATTTTGTATGCCTTTAGCTTCAATGGCAAAAAGCATTGGATTGGATTTATAAATTATTACATATCTTTTATGCTAGCCATAAAACTAAAAATATGATAATATCTGATAATGAACAAGAATTTCCACTATTTGTTTATTCCCTTAGCTAGGTCATCCCTTGTCAAATTTTAAGATTTTGTGCACATACTTATCTTCTATATAATGATGGATATACTCTGTTAATTGTATGATGAAATTGTAAAAATGGAACCCTCATTAAACACTATAATTAGTATAAAACTGAAAATGTGAAAATATTTTGCAATGAATATGTTGCAAACCACAGAATATTCATAATTACTCAGGGGCTGTGTTAAACCTGAAGGCCTGAGGGGCACTGACTGCATCACTCAGTAAAATGTTTGCTCAAGAACAGTCTTCAGGGCAAGGGCTTTGATTGCATCCTCCTAGTCATGTATGAAAGTTGACATGAACATCTACTAGGACACAGTAGTAGGACTTATGACCATTAGGTCTTATGACCCCATCACCCTGATAAATTGTAATTAACTTGTCTAATCAAGTAGTCCTCCCCTCTGATAGTGATACCCTGTCTTACAAGGGCAAACTGGAGGCTGTATTACATCATTCAAGGTAGCTGGGCACTCATCAGGAAACCCAAAAGGTCCTGATAATGTCATTACCTTGGCCAATAAAACTATGTGCCACACAAACATGGTCTCATGTTCAGACACCTATACAGGCTCTTTGAAGACTGCATGGTACCAGCCAACAGGAAATCATGCATTTCTAATACTTGATAGCTTCCAGAAGCCCAGCAAAGCCTTGTGACTGCTTCACCCCAGCCAGTATGGTAGTTTTACAGATCTTTAAGTAAAAAATGTAAACAAATATAGGTTTTGGGCACTTTTGGTGCCTAAAACCTGCCTAAAACCTGTTTTAGGCGGGGCGGTTTTAACCAGGTTATAACCTATGGTTAAAACCTTCATGCCTAAAACTTGCCAACCCTGGTAATTAGCACAATGATATTGTTTGTCCCTCATTCAACCAACAATGTGTATACTTGATTTGAAAAGATGTTTTATTTATCAAATTTACTGAATCTTTTATTTTATATCAGTGAATAAAATTAAGCATGTACTGAAAACTCCAATGTGCAAAACTTTTTAATAGTGATTTAAGGAATAATCTTGTAAATGCCATGTTGTGGCATTATTTTCCTTTAAATTCTGTTTAAACATTTGTGATTTAAAAATAATAAAATATATGTGTATGCATAATATGACCCAATATGAGCTACACCATGGATATATAATGATTGCAACAATTCTAATATTTTAACTTATATTTCAGTTTTTTACTCTTGATATATAGTGATTGCAACTTTTTAATGGAAAAAGTGGATATGCTATAAAAATAGGCTTATATATAAACTTAAATGCATTATTACCATGAAAGTGAAATAAAGGTATTAGTCAATATTGTCCACTTGCCTGTCCATCTGTAAATTTTCATATGAATCACAGTATCTCAAAACTTTTACTGTTTTTCTTCATGACAGTCTTGTCAGAGTATTAGTTTGCAATCATATATTTAGAACTTTACTATAACCAAGTAGGAGGGCCCCATTCCTCTTAGCTTCTCATATTCTTATATAAATAAAAAAACATTACAATAGAATATTTTGCTCTTGCAAAAATTTCAAACTTCAGCTGAGCGCCGTGACCCATTGGTCTCTTGTTTTCTATCGAACAATATTGAAGTTGTTTGCTAAAGTAAATTCTAAATATAAGTATAAAGTATATTATTACACTGATGGCTTGCTGATTATTTTACACTACAGGTAATCTTATTTTAAAACTTAAAGAAGAAAAAAAATAAAAATATGAAAATATACCTGGAGTACCTTGTACCAGGTACAGGTACTTTAGTTCCAGGTACAGGTATAAGGTACTTCCTACTCATGACCGGCAGGTACAGATACAGGTACTCTGAAATGTGTACCCAGGTACAGGTACAAGTACCTGGCCCCATCCCTGATTCATATCAAGGACCTTAACATGAGTTTTCTCTGTGTCCCACAGGTGAACTGTGCGCTAGTGTCCTCAAAGAATGGATCCGATCCGATGGCATGGACTCGGCCAGTCATTTGGCCATTTGCCTTCTGGATCTCAACTCCCAAACACGGCCTCATCTGGGATGCCAAGTGGTTATGATATACCCAGCATGACTCAACTTGGATTTCCACAAGGTGAGTTCAAACACCTGTCATTTAATGGAGATTCCTGGTATGATAGTAGATTCAAAACTATCTGCATATGTAGATAAAAAAGTGATATGAGCAGCTGGTATAGTTGTAATATCAGGATGATGTAACTCTTTGGTCACTTAAATCAGATTTTATATTTTTGTGCATTGTTTGATTATCACACAGAATAAAAAGTCACACATCTGCATGTCATGCTTCCATGTTTTTTAATTTTTTTTCTGCATGGGCTAGTACTTCTGTAATGCACAATATATTTAAATTTTTAATGCAGGATAATAAATTCCAGAAAACCTTAATATTCAAGTGAAAATGAAATTAGGCTTTCATTGCCTCAATTTATTTTTTTATCTTGAGGTTTATTTGGATTTAGGATGGAATTTTTCCCTACATTAGCACATGCAAAATCTCTCTTTTGGTTTCACATAAAAATTATTTCTTTTGGATTTTCACAAACATTTAGAATGATTGATTATGTGTACATTTGTTCAGCATACAATATGCATGAAGATATAACACTGCTTTAAGTTTGCATACTTTCAGAATGGTGAATTATCTATGCTTAGATTTGCCAATCATTTAGAATAAGGTGTAAGACATATCTGTGCTGCGGCCCTGCATTCATCTGGCATTATGTGAATATATTGCAGGGATATCACCCCTGTCCATGCCAGACCTTGCAGGGCAGTGCCCGATGTCACAGGAACAGATGATCGGAGGGAACCTGGGTCAGAGTACTTCAGGACTTGAATCATTGACAAGTCTTCACTCTCCTTACAAGTCTGTGCCGGTGGGACAGCCTGCATTCAGCCTCGAGTCACCAGGTCATATGAACCCATCTTTTTCCCGACACCCCTACGCTGAAGTGGAAGCCGCTGCTCGGTCACTCTCCTACAGCACAGACGTGAAAGGATCTCTCAATGACCAGAAAGCAGATTTAGGCCTCCCGGATGATCTGTCTAAAAGCTGGGCTCTGTCAGGTGGTGGTGGTTTACTGCATAATTCCACTCTACAGTTTCCATCCAGCAGCTCAGTGCATGAAGGGATAAAATACCCTGCCAGCAACCAGCCTCATAGCCAAGCATTACCAGTCCACTCACAGCACAACGTCATCCACAGAGACCAGCACATGGATAAATCAGTAGGCATGTATGGAGATGCCGGGTTATACAAGCATGAATTAGCACCAAGTCTCTCCTTGGACATGAAATATGGATTCGGGGACAAGCAGCCTCAGCCGTATTCCGACCATTCCTCTGGAGTGTACCAGTCCCCGCCAATCAGCACTGGATTACCTTCACTTAACCTGTTATCACCGTCATCCAGTAACGCCTCGTCCCATGTCAGCCTGTTTGGGCAGCAGAAAGGGCTGTCATCCAGCCAAGAACTGCTTGGATCAATGTCATCACTAAGTCAGCCAAGGTCAGAGGTTATTCGCAGTGGTTTTTTGTCTCCAGAAGTTGAAACTAAAAATAAGACACCAACTAAACCAGTGATTCCAGTACCTGTAAGTCAGGAGCTGCCCCAGAATAACTTCCCTCTTCCTCAGCCCAACAGATCTGTCCCTCCGTCTCCAAACATCAAAGAAGATACAGGTCCATTTCTGCCTCAGATGTCCCCAGCTAAGTCAGAATATTCCCCATTTACTTCACAGATTCGTACACCAAGTGGGCAGAGCTTTGACCACATTTTAGGTCAGACTGGTGTGAGGCCCCAAGAAAGCAGTATACGTAATATTTCACAGGAGTTAAACCAGATACTGGACAGAGCAGACTTTGATGCGGACAGAGCTGGTGTGTCTCTTTCAAATGATGAGCAAGATTTTCAGACACTCTTGGCAAGCACCGACTTCGAGCAGGACCCAGAACCTGCAATAAGCAGTGACCAAGACATCAATAACTTGCCGTCAAGCATGAAATTTGAAGAAGAGTCTTTGCCTGGACCAGAACCTCGGCCAGAAACACAAGAGCTGAAAACACCACCGGAAATTGCACCTGAAAGTGAGACAAAAACGGAGACTGCCACTGATGACTCCCCGGCCAATAAACCTGGCGATTCAGTGCTGATCAATGAGAAAGAAACTGAGGACCTTGTCTCATCAGAAAATGTTGTTTCATCTGAAGCTGACGATTCACAGGACAGCACCAACAGACAGGTAAAGTGCACTCTGGTGGAGACAAAATCAATGCTGAAAATAAAGTTAGACCGAGGAGTGGTGGAGAATTTCAAAGCACAGAAACAAGAAACAACAGAAGACTTGATCAAGTCTGATCAGGATGAAGAGTATACTCCAGGACGAAGTGTTGCCAGAACCTCCAGAAGGGGGCGTGGTGGTAAAAAGAAGAGGGGCGGCAGAGTTGGACGACCACCTAAACAGCCAAAAAAAGAAGAAGCCTCCACGGCTGATTTAATTGCAGAAGCTGACCGCAGAGCACAAGAAAACCCAGGATTGCAAGCCGACATGTTTGGTTTAGAGTCAGTTGAACATGGGCTTCCAGATTTTGAACGTGATTCAAGTTGGTTCTCAGTTAGAATGTATGGAGGTGGTCCAAAGACCAAAGCTGAACAGAAACAGATGACCTTTAAGCCCAGCAAGGTCACTGTCGCAGCAGTCGATGACGATGATGATGAGTTTGCCCATCTTAGTGCTCCACCAGATGTAACGGCATTCCCTCCAGTTGTAGAGAAAAAAGCGATTAGCGATGACGAGTTTGCTGGACTTGATGAATGTGTGGTTGAAGATACCACTCGTGTTGCTGCAAAACCAAAAGCAGAGATAAAACCAGCATTTGATGCGTCTTTCCAGAGCTCATTTTTGAGTTTTATCCAAGGAGATAAACAAGAAACTTTGGACAGTGTAACAAACAGCCATGTTGACAGAAAGCCCATCCTGCCAAAATACGTTCCTGAGCCACAAAAACCAAAACAGGTCTTTAGAAGGGTTAACAAACCAAAAGAGATTAAAAATCCCATTGATTCTGAGGTAGCTAAAGAGCGTGCCAGTCCAAAATTGGTGTCTGGCACTGTTAGCCACTCAACAGCACCATCTAGTGTGGAGTTTTCTGATGATGAAGCCTCTGTGGACAGTAACTTACAAACACAAGGATTAAGTAAAACTGTGGAGAGTGTGATTTCTAGTCTTGGTAAAGATGATAGTAGTGAGGTCTCAAGCAATCCACCATCCGTGAATCCTGGTGCCAGCTTGGAGAGTAAAGAAGAAGGCATGGAAAGACCAAATGGAGTAGTGGCGCCATCTAATGGTGAAAATACCAGGGAACAAATCGTGGAGAAGGCGGAACATTTTACCCCAAGAGGGAGAGGGAAAGGAAAACGGGGAGGAACGGCCCGGCGAGGTCGTAAACCGAAAAACCATCACTTGCACTGGAAAAAATTTGAGAGTTCTACAGCATCATCAGATTCAGAGAACTTTGAGATGGAAGTGGAAGAAATCAAGGAAGAGAGGCCAGTTATAGAAGAGGTTGAGTCAGATGGGGAGGGTATTCCCACAGCAACCACAACCCCGGTGAGAAGATCTGCTCGAAAAGCATCCAACAAGATGAGGGAGCACACTGTAAACCTGCTGGAGGGTGAGTTATATAATGTTGTATAATTGTTACAGGCACTTGATAGTTGTGTAAAATTACTTATTGTTGGTCTCATACGATAAACTGCCCTTTTACATGTAAATATAACTAAAAATGACAAAGATAATTAAATACAACCTTCATAGTTTACCAATATGTTCATTGTCAGGAGACTGGTCTTTTCAGTAGAAGATTTGAAGAGAGAATGTTACTTGAGATGGCTCCAAGAAGCTGAGCATCCTCAATTCAAAGTCCTATTTCTCTATTAAAAAAAAAATTTCTCTAAATAATTTATTTTTTTTTTTATATGAATAATGTAAATGAAAAAAGTATGAAATTGTTCACTGACCAACCTCTGTTAAAAAGATTTGAAAATGGTCTTGGGAGCCATAACAGTGATTAAACCAGCAATCTGTTGACAGTATTGAGTCATGATGTGGTCTTATTCTCATCCATTAAGACTTAAGGATATATGTATGAAATAATTTAAAATCGGAGAATTATTTCTTTGCTATGCATGATTTAAGTATAATCATTGAGCAGTAGTAAACCAATGATATGAAATTCAAAATAGCAATAAATTGTAAAAGCCCTTGTGTATTGCAAAAGATCCTGAATGTTGAACCAGGTGATATATGTAACACTGTTTCCATATTTTTTTCCATTTTATTTATATTTTAAAAAGTTCAGTAATAAAAAATATCACAAATAAAATTTCCTCAATTAAGAGGAACTGTCAGAGAAGTATTAAAAACCTATTACCAATATGTATACATTTAATTAAACCAATATGACAAAATAGGGACTGCCATAATCACATGATGTACAGACTGCAAACATACCTTGAAGGAGTCCAATAGTAATGTGATAAACAAAGTTTTAATGATGACTAAAAACAACTTTCACTAGACAAGATCTGTAAGACCTGTGCAAGTGTGACAGTTAAAAGAGAAATTTAAATGTAAGTCGTTTAATGTAAATTAGACATGTCAAAATAGTTTAAATGTGATAATGTACAATTTTATATTAACATTTTGCTCTTGAATTTTGATACAACATCATTTGATTGAACATCATGTTATTTATTTATTTCCCAGAGTCCATTGATATAAAGAAGGCTCTGAAGGATGAAGTGGAGGTTGCCATGAGCACCGAGTCTGACGTTGAATCAATCCATGAGGCTGACTCCGATAGCGACCCGTCATGGATGCCTCAGGGACATGGACCTGTGTCTGTATGTATCTTTTTCATGTCCAAGCCTTATATAGCTATGTGGAGTGTAAAATATCACATCTTTCAAAAGGTCTGATTAGGCTAGCTTTGATTAATCTAGCCCTGGGCCAAGAGTGTGTATGAGTTCTTAAATATCACTAGTGCTTATCTATGTATTCCCAAAAGCCTTAGTTAATCGTTACATTGTCAGCCAGGAGAATTTGTTTAAAATTATTTTTATAATTTTGGCACTTATCATTATTTCCCTAATAGTATGCAATCTCAGACTAAAATTTCAGTTACTAGATTTTTAGATCTCATGTATTTAAATTGTTGTGCCTTCATTAATTAACAATTAAGAAATTCAGAAAAATAATTAAATTATGGGACTATCAGATTTAATGTTTGGTGTAGTAATTTTCTTTTAAATTTGATAATCATCTATATGTAATACTTCATTGTACTTTCTTCATCAGCGACGACTCCGAGCAAGCTCTGATTCAGATGAAGATCGTAGAGAAAAGAACCGAGTGAAAAGAATGCGCGGCAGCGGTCATAGAGGGAGGTTGGTGCATATGCATGTCATTGTCCTCTGTTCGTGATTAGTCAGTAGTGTTTCATGATAAACAAACTTCCTTAGAAAATTCCTGGAATGTAATAGTTAACCATTATACACCATGGCATCATTTGCCCTTCCAGCTGTTCTGCATTTAGCAGAAAGTCTGGTAGCTGAGTTCTTTGAGGAAATGTTGGGTCTTGGATTTGAAACCTCATTAGAATGAACTTAACTTTTATTCTCATTAAACAATGTTCAAATTTTCAGTCTGCTCTTTGCGACCTTGATCAGGTTTTCTCAGTGGCAGTCCTTCCTGCCAGAACACACTTCCTGCTCTAACCTTTTTGGGTATAAAGGGACACCTTCCTCCCCTTACATACTATAACTCTGCCAATGCCTCTTCCTGTCTGTTGGATACCAAGTCACACTTTTAAACTCGATGTTGCAAAAATATATTTCACTTTAAGTCCTGTAGCTATTTTGTAGGGGCAGAGGGTCAAGTTCTATCGTTATTTTGTGTCCAATTTTTATTTTCTGCTTAAATAGAACAGGAAAGCTAGCTGAAATCAACTCTTCTGTTCCAGAAACACACAATTTTATTTTTAAAAGTAGGCATTTTTAATATATAAAATAAACCATGACCCTTCCCCCCCCCCCCCCTCAGGCAAATAGCCCCCAGTATGCATAGAGGGTTGTTGAAAAGGGTCTGAAATGTTTCTGCCTTAAACAATTAAATAAATGGCTGTATGCCAAATTTTCACTAATTTGTAGGTCAGTAAGATTATTTATTACCATGAACAAAATTTTCGTTCATGTGTGCTTTTGCAGATAATCCACAGTAGGGCCATTCTGCCTCTGGCTTTTCTGGTTTAATATTAATATTGATTTGATTGTGGTATATTTTAAGAATACTACAGATCTGTTCCAAGGTCTGATTTAGGAGCGTCACCAACAGTATCATAAACATTAATGGGCGACCAACAGCTGACACTGCAATACAATGTGAATACTTTCACAGTGCAAAAATTGCCAGGGCAGGAATGTGTGTATTCATGGCCTAACAGTAAGGGCATGAAGCACTCCCTTTCTCATTGATCTTCCTGGGTAGGACCTCCTTTTCCAAACTCCTGAGATAATTTTTGCATTTACTGATTCTGTTTTTCCTGACATGACCACAGAGTCAACTGTTGTCTCTAAGTACAGACATAGCTGTAGTGAGGAAGTCATTGGTGATCATGCACAATGCCATGTCAAAGGTAGAAGCATAAGCTGTGGGAGACAAAATTGTAGTACGTATATTGAACTTTTAATAAAATAAATACAAAAAAATATTTAAGGTCAGATATCTTTGTTTATGGCTAAATACCTGACACGATGTCTTCTTGTTTGTGTGACAGCGCCAGCTGTTACCTTTTTACAGACTTCCTCAGAATGTGCCGTGTACTGCTGGCCAGCTGGTGGTGTTATGGCATGCCTGGCTTGCCCAGGTGTTATTAAATGGCCATGTATGATATCACCCAGATACAGAGTCTGGCATGCGTGTAGGCTCCGCATGCAGCAGTTGTACACCCGAGTCGTCCTAGATCTCTTTTTGTGCAACCCCTGCTTTGTGTCAGATTTGCTCTCACTGGTCTGATAACACCGGGACATAAGCTCTGAGCCACAACTGGTGGTATCAGACCAACAAAAGTGGATGTCACATGTTTAAAATTTGGAGCTGGATGCACATTGTGATACCACACTCATTGGTCTGATTACACTTCTTTGCTCTGTGCCCACCCTGGTGTTCAGACCCAGAGAATCTTGCTATGCAAACAGTGGATACAGGATAGAGATCTGGGATCACTGCAGTATCTAACCGCGTTGTGAGGAGCGTGGCATGCCTGATACCACACATCACTCAAGGTTTATATCAATACCTGTGGACGATATGGCTTATACATTGATTTAATACAGAGGCCTCATATCAGCCCAGCATTCAGTGACTCAAGGCCTCAGAATGAAATTGATCAATGTCAAAATTAATGTGATGTCAGTGTGCATTGTGACTCATCACCCTTGAATGAAATTGACAAGCAGCATAGGGCATGTGACATCATTATGCTGTGACACACAGGTCAGGAATGAAACTGACGGAAAGTTGTCTCAAGTGTGTGATGTTGTTGGGGCGCCTGCCTTTTGAAGAGTTTTGTTTAAAATAGGGTGAAAATAGGGTGACTATACCAGTACCCAGTGGGTTGTGCTGATAACATGCGTGGCCATTTAATAAAAATATTATGAACCGGCTTGTTAGAACCAGATTGCCTTTTTATTTGCCAATACAAAGGTAATACAGGGCCAGCTGGTTAATGAAATATCAATATTGCCTTCCTGGCAGGCGTTAAGGATCTTTCATTGTAACACTGTGATGTGACACACCTTGGGAACAAGCTGGTCAGTAATTACACCAGCAGCAGTGACGGTCAGACTGATTAGAGATGAAATATGAAGATCTATCAGTGTGTCTTCATGTGACAAGAAACAGCTATGATAATGCTAAAACAACCAACACTTGATAATTGAGAGAGCTCTAAATGTGCACATCACTTACCATCAAGAAACGTTACATTGAATAAGTTACATAAAAGCAGAGTTACATAATGCCAGTTTTGTCCCTCCATGTTACTGCTGTTGTTATTTTAAGGGTATACACTCTTTGTAAAAGCAGTAAGCACTTGTCAGATTAAAACCTTTATGGCAGCAGTAAATTTGTACCGAGAAATAAAAACTGCCACATTAGAGACAGACATGTTCCTGTGTGGAATTTTTGGCGTTTCATGTTTAATACTTTACTGGTCATAGAAGTTTGCACATTAAAGGTTACATGGACCACATGAAAATCTCTTTATTCCATCTCCCTATTAATTTCAACTGTTAATCTGGAAAATATTATAAATTTCGTAAGTGGAATCCATCATTTTAACCCTGATTTATAGATAGGTTTTGCCTTCATTTGAATGTTATTTCTAATGTTTTAATTCATTACTAGTGAAAAGTCAAACAGAGCGTATGATGTAGCTTTCAAAAATGAAGTGGTACAACATGCAAGGAAGTCAGGTAGCAACAGGAAAACAGCAAGACATTATGGGATTAATGAAAAGCAAGTGCGCAGATGGTTAAAACAAGTTGAACAGTTTGATCAAATTGACAGTTCAAGAAAGCGTCTCAGTGGTGCTGGTCACCCTGTTCAGTACAAAGAGTTGGAATCAAGGCTAATGGCTTGGGTCATTGAAACGCGCAAAAAGGGGCGACCTATAAAAGGTAAAGACCTGAGAGTACAAGCGCTGCTTATGGCGTCAGGCTCATCCTTCAGGGCGTCTAACGGCTGGCTAACACGTTTTATGAAGCGCTTTGGTCTGACTGTTAGCAAGCTCAGATCCACATCGCAAGATTGGGATTCTAAAACAGTGAAAAAAAGTACTTTCCAAGATAAAAATGGCAGTGGACTCATGCTTAAAGGGGAGGAACAGTTGCTTCCCATTTCAAATTCAAATACCCCAGTGCCAGGTAACAGTACTAGCCAAGATGACCTGATTCTGAGGTCTGATGCGGGGGGACAGATGAGCATTTTAAAAAAAGAGGCAGATTCAGTTTTAAAGTCTGACACGCACACCTCAGAACTGCCTTCTCATACTGGTCAGACTGAAAAACCAGAGGTCACAAAACTGGTTCCGGAGCAGAGTGAGGAGGAAGAAGTGATAGTGTCCATGTCAGACATAGATGATCATGAAATAATTCCTCAGGAAACTGTGTCTGCTGTATCGGCCTCAGATGATGCAAACCAAGTCACCCAATTTGCTCAAAAGGAAGACCTACTTTCTAGGTTGCAACAAAGTTTCAAAGACAGGGTTCAGAATTCTGTCCAAGGTACAGAGGAACTGGTACCATGGTTAAAACAAAGACACTCACAGCAGGATAAAAGCTCAAACCAAAATGAAGGAGAGGTTCTGAGTTCAATCATGAATACACCAGAGCTAGTGACCAAGTCAGAGCGGCCACATGTACCAGAGTCAGTCCAAGATGATCCTGAAGTGGTCGGGAAATCAGTCCAAAATCAGGAAAGACAAACTCCCTGTAATAGGCAAGGAGACCAAGGTCCTACGTCAGACCGTGATACACAAGGTCCTCCGTCAGACCGTGATACACAAGGTCCTCCGTCAGACCGTGATACACAAGGTCCTACGTCAGACCGTGATACACAAGGTCCTACGTCAGACCGTGATACACAAGGTCCTCCGTCAGACCGTGATACACAAGGTCCTCCGTCAGACCGTGATACACAAGGTCCTCCGTCAGACCGTGATACACAAGGTCCTCCGTCAGACCGTGATACACAAGGTCCTCCGTCAGACCGTGATACACAAGGTCCTCCGTCAGACCGTGATACACAAGGTCCTCCGTCAGACCGTGATACACAAGGTCCTCCGTCAGACCGTGATACACAAGGTCCTCCGTCAGACCGTGATACACAAGGTCCTCCGTCAGACCGTGATACACAAGGTCCTCCGTCAGACCGTGATACACAAGGTCCTCCGTCAGACCGTGATACACAAGGTCCTCCGTCAGACCGTGATACACAAGGTCCTCCGTCAGACCGTGATACACAAGGTCCTCCGTCAGACCGTGATACACAAGGTCCTCCGTCAGACCGTGATACACAAGGTCCTCCGTCAGACCGTGATACACAAGGTCCTCCGTCAGACCGTGATACACAAGGTCCTACGTCAGACCGTGATACACAAGGTCCTCCGTCAGACCGTGATACACAAGGTCCTCCGTCAGACCGTGATACACAAGGTCCTCCGTCAGACCGTGATACACAATTGCAAGGTCCTACAAGTGAAAGAGAACAAGGGGAGAGTGTCTCCTCATACCATGAATCAGGAGATAAGGCAAACCAGCATCCAGTTAAAGGTGTCCCACCCATGTCTGACCAGGATCCAGCAGTCCAGAAGGACCAACATCCAGTTACCAGGTGTGATATATCAAGCAGTTTTGAAGTAATAAATGATAGGTTGAAATGATTATACAAGCTTAAAACTAAAATGTAGTTTTCTAGAAAAAAACAATAAAACGGGGGAAGCACTGAATTTTTTCAGATATGCTGTTTTTAGGAAACTACAATTGACTTTTGATCTGGTTCTTTGTTTCTTATCTTTGCAACTTAGCAGGTCAATTTGAATGTACCTCCCAGTGATCAATTGATCTTTAATACAAATTTTTGTAAAAAATGTTCATGTTTATATATTTGCAAATCTTAAATTCTGAATACAGAATGTCATCCTTTGGGAATAACTATTTGGAGTATCTATACCCTGATCATGTATCCTTAAGAATTTTGGCTATTTATTTGTTATAACCTCGTAATCTTTTGATTGTAAACATTTACTGTACATACTTTGTTCAAGTTATTGCAAGACTACATGGCCCCAGGCCTGATTTTGTGTTACATTGTTTTATTTGATAGAGAAAAAATGAAGAAACGTTCCTCCTTTGATGTTGCTTTCAAGTGCCAAGTCGTGGAACATGCTAGGAAGTCTGGAAGCAACAGAAAAACAGCTAAGCATTATGGGATAGATGAAAGACAAGTGCGCATGTGGTCAAAACAAACAGAACAGTTTGAAAAATCAAAAAGCTCTGCAAAACGCCTGAAAGGAGGTGGTAGACGTGTTCATGATAAAGAGCTGGAACTGTCGTTAATGGACTGGGTGATCACCAAGCGCAAAAAGGGGATACCCATATCAGGCAGAGCACTCATGCAACAAGCTAGGCATTTATCGACCGACTCGTCTTTCAAGGCATCCCCAACATGGCTGAGACGTTTTAAATCTCGTCACGGACTCGGAGGGGACAATATGAGGTTCACCTGGGATGAACAGTTTGGGGTGTCAGATGGAGATCGTGATGATAACAAAGATCTTATTAAAAAACTGGCACTTAAAGACCAAGAATTGATTTCCAAAGCAGCACAGCAAAGGAACGAACAGATGCCTCAGGACCAACAGGAACAGAATCAGAAATCCCCGAACAACCAGGATGTGAAGCGTGAAGTGAGTGACGAAGAAAGCACGAGACCAAGGTGTGCCACAAAACTTCTTCATTTTAACGGAAATTTATTCTTCTGATGTAAAATGTGTTTAGGTCTGATTTGTTAAGTAAACAAGAAGAAATTTGTGTATATCGCAAAGAATTTGCAAGGATTGCCCTCTTACTTTTGATAAGTGTTAATATCTAGAATAGAAAGGAATATTGATTGTTGAAATGGTACTAATATACGTAAAATTTACAAGGACAAATGTATCTCTCTGTATTTTGATTTAAATATTGTGCTGTGAGCTTAGCAGACTACCAGTCATGCTGAGTTATAGCGATTGATTCTGTCATGTTCCTTCCAGCCAGCCAGCCATTAGCAAAGCACCAGTTATAAGCTTTAAAGGTCCAAAAAGTTCCTGTATGATGAAATATTGTTAGAATCCCCAAAGTCAATCTGTAAGTTTGTTCTACAAGTCATCAGGCAAAACAGGATATAAGGCGCCTTGAACATCAGATTCTCCATAACATGACTGAAAAAACATTTTGCATTAGATCATAAATTAATATCAGGCTTTTCAGTAATACATATATTCTGTGGTCATACTAAGTTTTAATAAAAGGGATCTGTTCATATACCAGGTATGTTAAATATACTTGGAGCAAAGTGTTTTTCGTTAAAATATTATTGTATCTCCTGATATTTGTTCTAAAACTGTTTGCTTTCTCCTGTACACAAGTGGAAATAAATTGGCACTAGGCATGATCAGTGGCACAAAACATAGTGCATGCTGCCTGCTGGTCATACTGCGCAACTTCACAAATCTAGATTTTTCAAGTTTCCAAACAGTGTTTCTTCTTCCATATTTCCTCTTGTCAAGCATTCAAAAGATTGGACCTTGGGTCAGTCTTGTTACGGTAAACAGTCGCACATGAACTGTGTTTATTGGGTACTCACAGAACCATAACAAAGTGAAAAACGTGAAGTATTGATAGTGTGTACCGAAATAGTTTTGTTTGGAAACTTTTGTATTCAGGCAAAATGAACTGTTACAGTGAGAAAATACACATATTTTTGTGTTTATATGTACCTTTAATTCAAGAGAATCATTTCTTAAAAATGTCATTAACTGTCATGAAACTTTACAGATTTGGCCAGTTATAAATAGATTTACAAGACATTTTACATTTATGGTTGCATTGATTGCCTTTGAATTTGATATGCATTCAACTCTAATCTTGGATAACTTTGTTCTGTAAGCACCTGACACCACCTGTAATTTCTACATTTTATTACCCAAGTTCAATGGTAGTTTTGAGGCTGACAACACTTCTTAGTTCCAAGAATAAGCTTTAGATAAATTTATTATTCTTAAAACAAATATGAATCCCTGAGGTTGATAAATGTTTGGTCATTAATTTCTTTTAAAAAAGTATAAATTTTCTTTGTCCATTATAGTTGATAAATTCATGCATTTTGTTGCAGTTACACAAAGAAGCCTGCACATATCACCAGGCCTTAAAAAGTCTTATTTTTTTATTTTGCATTTTTAAAAGCTTGAAAAGGCCATAAACGAAAATCCTGACACAGGTCTTAAAAAGGTCTTAAATTTGATTTTACCATCCTGACGTAATGAACGTGCACAAACAGTTCAGTGGTTGAACATAAGCTTGAGACAGTTTAGGAGACGTTGCCGAGGTTACTTGTCGAAGAAAGATCTCTGTAAATTCTCAGGACACACTACCATGAGACCAGATCCAACTTGTAGTGATCACCATTTGGGATCTTCAGTCGTTTTAAAGCATGGAAGGGCCACTAAGGAATTTATGTATAAAAGGGTCTGAAATTTTCTGTCAGCTGGTCTTAAAAAGTATTAAAAATGTCTTAAATTGGCTTTGCCAAGAGGTGCAGGATCCCTGATCACAGTTAATTTTCAAATGTGTCTTGTTGAATCAGAGACTTTTTCAGTTTTATAAGACTAGTGGTGCCACCTACATTTACTTAATTTCCTAATTATTTTCTAAAAATACTTGCATTTGTATCTTAATTTTTTGTTTGATCCACTTTAACTAATGGTGTACCAAATCAGAAAATGGAAATGATTTGCTTTACCCGTACCTGTATCTATGTCTTCATTTGAAGTCGGATATACAACAAAAATACCAATTCTTCAGTTTCAATGCATAGGCTAAGGTGAGTCTCATATTCAAATAGGTAATCTCGCTCTTTCTCTAGTCGTACTCCTACAAACTATTTCAGAACGATTTAAAACAATTTATGTACAGATTTTATCTTTCCTAAAGTAAGATTCATATTTATACTTCCTTTATCTCAGATCTGAAGTTTTCATTGGTGTCACGTCATTGGGTGACTGGCTGTGCTCACCAGCTGAGTGTCATGACCCATGGGTCATTTTGTATTTCTTCATGTGTCTGATTCATGTTGTACCATGTGTTGATAGTGAGAAATCAAAGAGAGGCTCCTATGATATAGCGTTCAAACGACAAGTAGTACAGCATGCCAAGACATCAGGCAGCAACAGGAAAACGGCAAAGATCTTTGGAATATGTGAGCGCCAAGTGCGTGTGTGGTCAAAACAAGTGGACAAATTCGATGAGATGGAAAATTCAGCCAAACGTGTTAAGGGAGCAGGACGGCGTGTTCAGAATGATGAATTAGAGGCAGCCCTGGTGGAATGGGTAATCGCTAAACGTAGACAGGGGATTCCCATCAAAGGGACGCAGCTAAAGCTTCAGGCTCATCTGATGTCAAAAGACCCATCCTTCAGAGCTTCCTCTGGATGGTTAAACAGGTTCAGAATCCGTCACGGTCTGACGGTTAGCAAGCTCAGACGCACCTGGAATGAGGAGACAGCAGCTAACATGGATGTTAAAGCAAAGGAACAGACAAACAGGTTAGCTCCGAGCTAGTCCCAGCTGTTATGATCAGCCCTAATTCTTATATAACAATAGTTTATTGTGATTGGGTGATAGGTACAAGCCAGTTAGTTCACTTGTATTGACGATGAGTATACTATACCTCTACACACAGCACTGATCAGCAGCAGACATACTTTGTTGATTTTAAAGTTTGCTCATAATACTTTAACATATCATGTTAATAGAATAGCTTTTGGTGAGGATACTGAGGCATGCATCAGATCTGACTTGCTATGACCTGATAAAAACAAGAATTGACAATTAATGTTATCTCTAAGGTCTCGCCTGCTAAAGTTCGTTCCACTACTCTGTCCACCTGTTTTTTGGTAAGTCCAGGATGTCAAAACTTTTTACATGAAAGGCAGAAAGAGTAAAACGTATAATTAAATATTATGAAAATATTAACATACCTCATGTCATTTTCTGTAAAGTTTTATAACAATCTTGTGTGAAACTAGTTCATTCTGTATTGCTATCAGACCACAAACTATATGAAATGGACTTTGTAGAGATATTGCGCATAAAAGACATAACTACAAGACCAATTTATAAAGATATTAGACCCTATTTACAGAGAGGTTTGTCCTCTCATGCACACACTTCATTGTTACATCACATATTACATCATAACCATATCTCTGAAGAACATACAATGATTACCTATTAAGAATGCCATGAATCACAGACATGCAACAGACAACTCAATTAGGCCGTAAAGTGAATAATAATTATATCAAAAGCAGGTATGATACAAAAAATCACACATTTTCCTCTTTTTCTGCCATTGGTGCAATATTTTTTGTTGGCAAGGTTGACTAATCTTTAAGTATTTAAGAAAAAACAGGTGAACAGGGGTGGTGGAACTGAATTTAACAGGTGCCATGTAGTAAGTAGGTTTTCCTTCTATATGTCCATCCATCCTTCACACATTTTTCTTGCACTATCTTAGCATATTTCTTGCACAGTCTCAAGAACTATTTGAAACATTGCCATAAAAGCTTATTGGAGATAGGTACCCATAAGTTTCATGACTGGAGTCCAACATGTCCACTATGCAGTTATATTCAGACTTAATTTAAACTCATGAATTATCTCAAGAACCATTTGAGCTTGGCTCTGAATTTTTTTCTCTGAAGATTAATGTGTTAGAGAAAAATGTGTGCTTTCATTCAGCCAGTGTGGTATGCATGGGGTATGTTGGGGCCCTGATTTAGGACCATATCCTATATGAACATTTAACATTCTGAAAATTTTAAGCTCTCCATTGTGTTTCTGAGAAAATAAAAAATACAAAAATGTCTTATCAACCCTTTAATATATAACATTATTTTATCTTTTTAAACAAAGACTTAGACCATTATAGCCTTAGGTCTGAATGCTTTGTCTGCTTCTGGTGAAAAGTTTGATGTAGACGTGTTCTGTTTTCCTCACTGTATTGAAATGATGGGCTTGTAACTGACCCAGAACTAACTTATCTGTGGATTTTATGACATGTTAATTTGATAATGATATTTGTTTGAATAAAAACATGAAGAAATCATCAGGATATTGTTATCAGTGGGATTTTTTAACCTTGGATTTTTTATAGACCCATGAAATGACTCGTGAAACAATAGGAATTTTGCTAAGCTCCATGGTTTAGGTACAGAATTTTAAAAACAATAAATTTTGGTCTTGAACTCACCAGGACACAAGTGGTGAAATGGGAGTGGTATTCCTTAAAATACATATCACATTATGTTGATGGATTCAGCTTATCTTGCTTTATATCTTGATATTTATTTCTGTGTTGGGTCTAGAAATATGCATGCGATTGCACTTACAATCAGTATCCAGATTGAAAAACCACAACATCTGTGTGGTTATAACCCCCCTTCCCCCCTCTCAAATAAATACTATGACATAATAATACTGGTTTTGGTACTGGTCTTGCTGAAACAAACCTACTCCTAAAAAAACAAGGATTTATTCAGTTAGACAGCTCACACACTGGTAACATAGGAATTTTGCCCATGATAAACTAGGTGGCAAACATTCTTTATGGCAAACATGCTTTTTTCAGCACGTTTTACACTTCTAATTGTTAGATGTTTTAGATGTTAAGCCCCACAGCTGAAGACACCTTGTCTGATCCCAGCACAAAATTGAAAATTTGGATGGTGGAAGTGCACTTTGATATTTGAATTGCAGATCATATCTTTTGGATTGTTGCTAGCCTTGTGTGTTCTTTATTGTATTGTTTGACATTCATTCATACATTGTGGTTGTTAAAATAATCAAATACAGAGTCACTGATAATTTTTTACAAGTATAATCTGTATATATGTTATTATATATTAAACGGACACTAATTTTATAATCCTGTAAAGTAATTGTATTTGACCATCTTTGTCAATCTGTATCTTCTCTATCTGTATTGCATGTTTGTGTGAAGTCCCCAAAACACCCAAAATCGCTCTAATTTGGTACCTGTTACAAAACACCCACTGACCCTCAAATTAGGAGCCAGCACCTAGTATAATTTGATAAATAAACAAATGTTGAATATATTTATGCAGTATTCTCATCTTATTTCATATACAGAAAAAACATTGAGTGTCATAGAGGTTTAGTTTTTAAGAAACCTTGTTGATTAATTGTATTTATATAGTTATGTCATAATACTACATCTATATTTAACAGGCATTTATTTATAAATTGATGCTAGCTTTTGGTTTCACATTTGGGATTGTTTTTACCTGTCTTTCTCCTGCACACACACTCTCTCTCTCTCTCTCTCTCTCTCTCTCTCTCTCTCTCTATACTTTGTTTTATATATTGTAAAACCTTGTTCTGTCAAACTGGTTGAATTTTCAGTAACCCTTTTGCATTCAGTTTACTTGTCCCTGAAAATTCAGTTAAATTTGTTTTCAAGTAAATCCAGTGATTTCATTCAGACCTAAAGAACAGTGGAACCCGTCTCAAAGACCACCTGCCTGATGAGACCACCTGTCTACTAAGACCACCTGTCTAATAAGACCACCTATCTACTAAGACCACCTGTCTAATAAGACCACCTGTCTACTAAGACCACCTGTCTAATAAGACCACCCTTCAGTGACCCTGACACGTTCATGTTGATTATAACTGACCTAACAAGACCTCCTGTTAATAAGGACCACTTTTGTTTTTTTTTTTTTACACAGCTTTCACTGTATATTTCACCATTTCTGAGAGTCCCTTTGGTTAAGGCTGAACAAGGTATTACATTATATAAATTTAAAATTGTATGACATCTTTACCTACAACTACTTCTGTATTTTTCAGGGGACGTGGACGAGGTAGGGGACACACAGTTACCCATGCAGTACAGCCCAGTCCCATACAAACAGAACAGACAGAGGTCAGTTCAGAGAAAAATGTTGAGAATTTATTGAGACTTGGGGAATCACTACTCCTAAGTAAATTAGCATCTTTATCATAACGTCTTTATATTTGCTACCAAGTATTATAAAAAATGTGACACCTTCTTCTGGAAATTTGGTTGATTTCAAATTAATACACTTTTGTTAAAACAATTACTGAAACCTACTGGTATTTATGGAAATGGCATCTTACTAATAGCACTGTCTGAATGGCCTCTTGATTTTGGTTTGTTGCTTTATCCCCAAGAATTGAAATTCTGAGTGGAAAGGAAGCTGCACATTGATTTGTTTAATTAAAAAAGGAAGACAAGTCTGTATATTTGCAAATATAAACTATAATGTGAATATACACAATTATGCCACAACAATTGATAAAACTATAAAAGATGACTGAAGCATTGATTTGGATGAAATAGGGAAATGTTCTCAAGGTAATGTACAGAACTTTTGATTATATAATTGTAGGCTTTACCTGAGTTTGCTTCTGTTCTTTTGTCAGATAATATGTGAGTGATATGACCTCGAGGTCATTCTCAGTGTAGCATACCCTACAGGGACTTCTTTGACGGTCCTCCTATACAAAACATCTTATCAGCTACATAAGAATAATGGAAGTGTGTTCACATCAGAAATCAGCCCTGTGTGACCTAGTTTTCATTGCAGAGGTGCAGTGGGATTAAGATCAGTTTAACTTATACCTTGATAGATACTTTGTTAATAGACCACTAGATGGTGCTACATATCAATATAGGGCAAGTTTACTGTGAATATGTGAGCTGTTTCTGTGAAATCAATACTAGATGGTGTTGATTTCTATTCAGAGTGCGTTTTATGCTGGTCAGCACTCTGTTCTGAAGTTATTCTTTTAGAAGGGCAGAAAATGTATTATATTACTTTATTGTTTCTATACAGGAGGTGAAGAGGAAGGCGATAGTGGGCACCCCTATCCCTGTAGCCATCGTCAATAAGCCAGGCACCCCAGGACCAAGCTCCACTCATACCACGGATAATGAAGAAGTGTCAGAGATTCTGGATGGCGATGAATCCAATCCTGTACACAATTATCAGGTAAATCAGTGATGCCTTTTGTACATCAGCCATCTACACATCTACTAAGTAATATTACAATACTAGTATCCTCAGAAATTTCTTAACTGAAGATATTACCGTAAGAATCTCAATAGAATACGCCTATTATACTAGGATAATGTCATTAACAAATTGGAGAATTTTGTATGAACTCCACCTGCTTTTTATATTTGAGGCATCACTGTGAATCTGATCAGGAGCAGCATGAAAAATGACTAAAGAGTGAGTGATAATAGAAGCATTTAATGGAAACTCTGAAATTTTCTCTATTTTCTTAAAATCATCATTCTAGTTTCTATATAAAAGGCTGATATTTATGTATAAACTACTTTTAGTTTAAAAGTGTTTCCAGTGGAAGAGTTGTAAAATATATGATTAACTTATCATCACTAGCCAATCACATACAGCTTGGCATGTCACATGATTTCAGCAAGCACATCAGTGTTAGTACAGGCACAAGGTGGTGCAACTCCAGCAGCTACATTCACTACCCTCGGCAGCAAATATTTTTCAATAGCATTTACTTAGTACAGCACATTGTGAAAGAGTACCTCTATTTAAATATTCATTTCCAGGCCTCGAATTTGACGACCGACAACCGGCAAATGCTGGTTAAAATGGCTGGTTGCCCTCAGCCATGATCCTGACTGCCAGCAAGCTGTCGGTCAAATAAATTCCTCACTACGTCCTTCTTGACTGTACACAATCTTAATCGCAGCCACTCCATATGCTTTTTAATTGAAAAAAAAACTTAGTGTTACTGGTTCCCCGTTTAAGAGGAAACTGGCCTGGGAAACCAGCAAATGAGCCGATAGTCTCTTACAGTGACACACGGTGGCGCTAAGCTAGCCACCATTCGGATCTACTCAGGGAAAATTCAGGGAACATTTCAGATAAAAAATGGCTACCCGTCTGCAAATCAGAAAAATGATCTTTTATGACCGGCTGTTATCAGCCAATCATAGCTAAGCATAGAGGTTAAAGCAGCTTGGGCTACACGTCTACATTATGTTACGCGTTATCCGATTGGTTCGCTGTATAAGGATATTGGTAATACAGTTTCGCGGGAAACTTCATCGTATCCATGCTGTGTTCAGTTGTAAAATCCTGCATATCTGGTGTTTAACATATATAGTATATATATAAATACTGGGAACACCATTAATATATCTATTATAAGGTCTATCATCGTCCAAATTAGGCCAGCTATTAAATTATGACCTGGTAAAAAAATTATTCCCATTTCCCAGCCCCCGTCCTTGTCTCCATTACACCCACCATTGTCACAATGAATAAAACATACTTGGATATGTTTTTTTCTTTTTCTTATTTAGACTTTATTCCAAATAAAATAATGCAAACAAATGAAAAAAATTAAAACTGCCTGTCAAATTTCTTTGTTGCCTGTCAAGATCAAATTTAACAGGCACCAGTAGCTTGTTATTTCCAAAAATGAAATTCGAGGCCTGATTTGGCCCCACTGTATGTCTTCTATATGAAAGAATACCTCCAATTACATATTCATTTGGGTCCTACTGGATGTCTTCTATGTGAAAGAGTGCCTCCAATTAAATATTCATATGGGCACAACTGGGTATCTTCTAGCTTGGCACATATACACTTCAAATATTTCCAGTGGGGGTCATGAAAAGTAATACAGGTAAAATACGGCAAGATACATACATACAAGTATGCATTTTTTTCATGGCTTAAAAATTACTGCCAGGCAGGCATTGACACTTTCCATTCATTAGCTGGGCGACAGGAAAAGTAGAGGGTTTGAGCTAAATTTGGGAGCGTATTCTGTTAGGGACTTTAATGGAAGAACTGTGTGTGCATCATGACTAAACATTCTGAGCAAAAACCAGGGTGCTTTTTCCAGTGAGGCAGCGTAATCTGTTGAGAACTTTACAGTAGTTGCACCAAAGTGAAATTAAGGGATCTATGAATGTGACAAGCAGGAGAAAAACAATTGTGGTTTAACATATTGATAATGTTGGCAAATGTTCGATCTGCAAGAAATAAAGGTTTGGATATATGCGAGTATATTTTGTCTCATGACCTGGATTTAATGGTAATGACCGAGACTTGGTTTAAATCGTATGATGAAGCAAAGCGAAATAAATGTGAACCGGATGGCTATACCTTGCATGATTTTCCAAGGAGAGACCATGTAAATGGAGGTGGGACTGGTATTATCACGAGAAATAATGTTCAAGTCAAATTACTAAAAGCAGAAGATGGGGAAATCATATGAATATTCTGAGTGGTCGCTGACGTATGACAAGCATGTCATTCACTTGGTTGTTCTCTATCGGCCTTGTTACTCGAAGAAGCATACAGTCACAGTGGGTGAATTTCTGGGTGATTTTTCAGAACACTTACAAGATTTACTGATAATTAGTGATCGGCTCTTAATTTTGGGAGATTTTAACATACATATAAACAATCCTTTTGATATTGATGGGCAACACCTCCTAGATATGTTAGATAGCATGAGTTTGTCGCAACATATAAATTTTCCTACGCATATACATGGTCATTCTTTGGACTTATTAGTCACGCGAAATTTCGACACCTCTGCTGCGAGTAATGTTCAATCGGACTATTTGATTAGTGATCATTTAACTATTTTGTTCAATTTAGAGATGCCAAAACCACTAAAAGAGATGAAAACCATCAACTTTAGACCTTTAAAAAATTTAGACATCGCAAATCTTGGTGAAGAGTTATCCAGTGGGTTTGAAGAGGCGATTTCTTGGATATACATGATGCAAATTTATTGGCTATTTTGTACAATGATATTATAGTGAATGTTTTGGATAAAGTTGCGCCTGCAAAAACAAAAGTTATTAGGACGCAACATTCTAGATGTACATGAATTCTCAGAGTGTCCATCCAGCAAAGCGATGCTACCAGAGTTTCAGCTAAGTACACATGAGGAAGTTCGAACATTAATTGCACAGTTGCCAGATAAACAGTGTTTCTCCGATCCAATACCTACTTCCATTGTAAAAAAGTGCTCAGATGTTTTTACAGGGATTATATCACATCTGATAAACACTTTGTTAAGCTCTGGTGTGTTCCCCGAGGTATGGAAGCAACCTATTGTGACGCCTTTGCCTAAAAAGCAAGGCATTTGTGAACTCTCAAATTTTCGACCAGTTAGCGGACTGCAGTTGTGCAGTAAACTAACAGAGAAAGTGTCAGTGTTAAGACTAAATGACCACATGTCACATTACTGTCCATTACCTGACCACCAGTCAGCATACCGTACCGCACACAGCACCGAAACGGCGCTTGTTAAAATTTGTTCTGATATATTCGACAGCATGGATCGGCAGGAGCTGGTTCTCCTCGTGCTGCTCGATCTTTCGGCAGCATTCGATACTATTGATGCTCGATTATTGGAAACTTTGCAAAAGGACTTGGGCCTTTGTGGCACAGTAATAAATTGGTTTAAATCATATGTTTGATCGGACCCAAAGAATTAAAGTAAATGGAACTCTGTCTTATATATTTGAACTTAAGTATGGGGTTTCCCAGGGATCCTGCTGTGGGCCTGTATTGTTTTCTGTGTACTGTCGGCAGTTAATGGGAAATAGTCAAAGGCCATCTTCCTCAGGTACATGGATATGCTGATGATCATCAGCTGTACCTGAGTTTCCGTCCTGGAAAAGAAGAAATCGCTGTACTGGCTATGGAAAACTGTGTCAGAGATGTACGTCACTGGATGCTACAGAATAAACTGAAAATTAACGACGGAAAAACTGATGTTTTAGTGTTAGGCACCAGACAGCAATTGGCTAAAGTTAATTTAGATTCTATTAGGATTGGAGAGGATATAGTCAAATGTTCAGTGATGGCACGAAATTTAGGTTTTTGGCTGGATTTAAATATGGGTATGAACGGACAGATTAATGCCACATGTAGCAATGCTTTTCATAGTCTTTATAATATCAAGCAGATCAGGAAGTATATAACAGATGATTCGGCGAAGACATTGATACATGCGGTTGTGACTAGTCAGTTGGATTATTGAAATGCTTTGTACATTAATTTACCTAAATGTAAATTAAAGAAATTGCAACGAGTCCAAAACACTGCAGCTCGGTTGATTTGTAAAGTATCTAAATTTGATCACATTTCACCGGTGCTTAAGATGCTGCACTGGTTACCAGTCAAATACAGATGTGAATACAAAATATTAATTCTTACATTCAAAGCTTTGCATGGTTTAGCCCCGATTTACATCAGTGAGATGCTTATACTGTGTGATCATGCTTGATACTATTTACGTTCAAACAATGCCATCACTTTGAGAGTACCACGAACAAAAACGAAAACAGTTGGTTGTAGTTCACTTCGATACGCAGCTCCTATATTGTGGAACAACCTACCAGTGCATCTGAGACTCGTGGATAATTATGAACGTTTTAAGTCCGATCTGAAGACATTCTATTTTAAAACTGTTTCTGAATTTAGATATATATAAATGCTATGCTATGTTTTACTGGTCATATATCATGTGCATATGTTTTAATATCATAGTCTGTTGTATAACTAGTGCAGTAGAGATCTGTTTATGATGATTAGCGCTATATAAAAAATAAACTATCTATCTAACTATCTAATGTATTTTTATATGAAGTCTTGTTTTTTGTGATTTTTTTCCCTGGTTTTTTATGATTTGTATAACAATGGATGATTTTCTTCTCACTGTATGTAAAATGAGCCTCTTTATCCCCATGTTGGTGTTCTGATGTGATGTCCCTAAATGATTTCACATAAAAGAGTTGGATGATATGCCTTTAGATGATATATATAGCAGTAATTCATTTGATATAGATGATATTCAATATATATTTTGGTATTATAATATTAGTTTAAACTGTTTACATGTTATTGTATCCCCAGACAAAGTCGGGGGATACTATGTTTTCATGAAGGTCCGGCCGCCGCAGCTGCATATTAAATTTGTTGGCGCGATAACTCAAAAAATATTTCACGGATCTTTACCAATCTTGGTATATGTAAAGATATGGGTGAGAGGACGACGCCTAATTAAAATGAGGTCATGACCTTTTCTAGGAGAGTGTCCTTGACCTTGAATAGATCTAATTTTGGAGAACATCACACAAATTCTTAAATATCTCAAGAAATCTTGCATGGATTGATCCCAAAATCAAGTTTATCGAAGATCATGGATAGGGTTGTCATGTTCCAGAAACTGTTGGCGCCACCTATTATTATTAACTTGTTTTCGTGCCTTTTAATACCCCCAAAATTTGCCACTTGACAGTACTGTGAGCATTATAAGTAAAAAATTAATGGACGGATTTCTTTTATATTATGCATTTACATAGATATGGGTTATGGGATGATGTTAATTTAAATTGGGGTCATGACCTTTCCTATGAGAGTGGCCTTGACCTTGAATATTCCTATATTTGGTAAAATTCACACAAAATCTTTAATGTCTAAGTAACGGATACATGGAATGATCCAAAAATCAAATTGACCAAAGATCTTGGATAGCCTTGTCTTTTGCAGAAGACAGGTGGCGCCACCTCATGTCGTTTTCTTGTTAAAATGATGTTAACGCAATAACTTTGTAAGAATTTGAGGTACAGTCACTTAACCCACAGGTTTGATGCATCTTATCAATGACTAGGTCAAGTTCGAACATGGTTGACTTTGATGCATTTTTTCAAGGTCACAGCAGCGATTATGCTAAGATGTTATTAGGACAATAACTCAAAAAGAATTTGTGGTACAGTCACCAAACCTACAGTTAAGATGCATCTTATCAAGGGCTAGGCCACGTTCGAATATGGATGACCTTGATGCAATTTTTCAAGGTCACTGATGCGAAAACGCTGACAAACCCACAAGTTTGATGCATCTTATCACCGGTAGGTCAAATTTGAACATGGATGGCCTTGATACATTTTTTCAAGGTCACAGCAGCGATAATGTTAAAATGAAATTACAACAATAACTAAAAAAAAAAAATGTTTGTACAGTCACCAAACTTACAGGTTAGATGCATCTTATCAAGGGCTGGGGGAAGCGGGGGGGGGGGGGGGGGGGTTTAATTGTCTGAGGATACTATGGCACCTGTGGGTCCAAGAAATATCTAGTTTTTAAATGAAATTTGTATGCAGTCCTTAGTATGCAAACTGTTTTGTGGCACTTTATATCAATGTGGGAAAAGGAAACTACATTATAATACTAAATTCTATTATTATCAATCCTCTGTATTTCAGGTGTTTGTGTGCATAGTGTAGCATTCACACAGAGTTAACAGAGGGAATTTTGCTGTGAAGATATTTGGTCTTTGTCAGGGATGGAGCTAAGAAGCCTTCAGCCCCACAATCCTATGCCTTAACCAATAACTTGTATGATTAATTTTTTATTTCTCTTTATTTGCAGAAGGGAGACTTCCTGATAGAGAAAGCAGAGATAGAAAAACGATCAGATGATGAACCATTCCCCATTTGGCGCATTGACTCTGCCAACCTGATCCAGAAGTTTGACCCATTTATTAAAGAGGGGAAGACTCTGCACAAAGCATCGGCCATGGTACGTCCTGATAGGATTGTGAATTGATATATGAAAAAAAGATATTATAATGTAGTATTTTGTAGTTTGTTGGTATTTATAAAGCTTCTTTAATGAGTTGCTGGACCGACTTAACAAAGTTTTGTTAGATCTAGCACTGCTATCAGATCATTACAGTTGTAATCCTAGCTAATATTCTGTTCTCCTTTAGTTGTAAAGTGTTAAAAAAATTTGCTCAATCAGACCGGAACGGAATTGTTTTTTGTATGATATAAGTTAAAGTGGCAGGATGCACAGAGAACAACTGACAGCTGTGCCACCAGTGAGTGTCACCTGTACCATTGTTAAGGCAGGGCCTGTAGGGAGAGCCCACGGGAGCTGGAGCTAGACGTAGCCATGATCACATAAGTAATCATCTGACCATGACGCTGTCAACAGTAGGCTAATTAAAGCTAAGGAAGTAATCACATTCACACCAGTATTCCTCACTTTGGTCAAGTTTCTTTGTAAGTGATTAGTGTTTCATGGGTCATTTCCCCATGAAAAAATATACCATGGCCCTAAGGGTGCCTAGATGCTACCACATATAGCGCCATCTACCAACTAACAATGGTATTAAATGATGTCAATAAGAGATGTGGTCATGCATATTCTAGTTGGCATATCATTAGTTCTCTGGGGTTGCAAGCAATATAAGAGGTATATATGAAGTATTTTGAAATTAAAGCAATAAATAAGATCAAACTTTATGTTATCTAATTGAAAATTAAACCAGTACTGTTCATTTACTTAAAATTCCTTTATTATTGCTCTACACTGGCTGATATTTTTGCGGTCTTCGGCCTTCCAAACGATGTTTCAGTGCAGCAGAAAAGAGTTGAGGAAATTATAACTCCATGTTTAATACCATCTAGGTTTTAAGTTTAGATTTTATGATGAAAAAATGATGAAGGGAAGACTATAGTCTCTTGATAAAGATATTAAAGTGCAATATGGGTTAAATAGGTTATCATAACCCCATATAGTCTCTTGTGAATATTAGATTTATATAATGCCTTGTTAATATGTTGCTGATGTTTTATCTTTGTCTTCTCTTTTGTCAGTATTCCAACTGGGCATTAAAGTTTAAGAACAAGTACATAACAACGAAGATCCACATCGTGGACTGTACGCGCAAGAAGGAGGTGGTGGAGCTCAGGTCCAGCTTACGTCCAGTCGGGAAGATCGATGAGGAGTAAGTGAAAATTATCATCATCCACAGGAGTTAGTCAGCATCAGTATCTACTATGTCATCTATTCAGTATCAGCTTCTACAGTATTATTTAGTTGATATCAGTATCTATTTCAGTTACACAATTTTCTTAAATATCTTGATAAACTCTCTCTATATCTGATTTGCAGTGTTATCTAATAAATCTGTGCTTAAAATCCTGATAGTATTTTTGTCAAGCCATTTGTTTTCATGTTGATTCTTGCCTGAGCCAACAATATTCATATTTATTCTTGATAAAGGTATCAGTAACAATATAGGTAAAGCTGCATGGATGGATATATCAGTGTATTGCATTAATTTACATAATTTGGTCATGTGTTATTCATAACCGTTTGTTTTTGTAGATTGGAAGCCAAGCCAGTCATGCAGTCATTTAACATTTTGATACAAGCAATGCTGAGCCAGGCGCTGGACAGCAGGTTCCTGAAAACAGCACGCGAGGCAGAAGGTAAGAATCATGCATTAGCCCACTCCTTCCTTAGGTCGTGAAGGAGTTATGCTGCTGAGGTGGTGCTATCAGATGGGCAGGTTGCACAGATTGCTGGTCTATCGGTCAGTTTCAAATATAATTATTAGCATATCAGAGTGATAAGCTTTCTGGCATTAGATTTGTCACAAGTTTAATGTGGGAAGTTTGGAGGTTTATCTCACCATGGCTCAGGAGATGACAGACTGTGTGATAGGCATGAATGTTTATACTGGGAGGAACCAGTGACTTACATGTATGTTTGAATCTGAGTACAAGATGGTAGAGGACCAGGCTGTCAGTTCTCTGAGAGGACTTCTGTATATTATAAAGTGGTGGTTACCTTCACTAAAGGTTCTTCAAAGGTATTACCACCTGTCATTATCCACCTTAACTGAAAAAATTAAACTAAATGCCTTAGAACTTGCTTGTAGGAAATTTATTTTCTTGTACATTATTCTCTGCAAAACAAATGCATCAGAACTGGTTATATACGTTCAGTTTGGTCATGTTAATCAAATCAATTATCATTAAAATTCCAAATATAGAGTCTGTGCATAGTGAGGCTTATTGAAGTATGTTTTGTATTTACAGAGCAGTATCTGTTGTTTTGTATTTACAGAGCAGTATCTGTTGTTTTGTATTCACAGAGCAGTATCTGTTGTTTTGTATTCACAGAGCAGTATCTGTTGTTTTGTATTTACAGAGCAGTATCTGTTGTTTTGTATTTACAGAGCAGTATCTGTTGTTTTGTATTTACAGAGCAGTATCTGTTGTTTTGTATTCACAGAGCAGTATCTGTTGTTTTGTATTCACAGAGCAGTATCTGTTGGATCCATTGAAGGAGTTTGAAAAAATAATAGAGGAAGGAAAAGAGAAAGCCATAGCCAACATCCAACTGGTTGCAGATTTCAAGGTAAGATTTATGTAGGGGTGGAGTGTGGTGCATTTATTAAGCCATGATTATACAATTCCCCTGGCAATAAACATGCACCTTAGACCACACTTGTAATCATAATTTGATGCCTTGATGGACTGATTCTCTTCCCACAAACCTGTCCACAAGTCACAAAAATCTTATGATAACATGGTGGGTGCTGTTAGATATTAAACAGGGCCCAGTTTATTATACGCCTGTCTTATAGACCAGTCACATTTTGGTATGGGCAGCAGCTGTCCATCCAATATCTGTTTGTTAACCTTTTGTGTAGCTACAATGATTCACCATGAATATGATGGATTTTTATGAAACTTACTAAGATATTTACCAAAAAAAAATCTTGCCAGAGTTTATTCTTGAGAAAAACACACAGAGGTCATCAGACTTCTTTACAGTCTTGATGTGATAACGTGCAAGGAGTTAGATTTGGAGAAAAAAAACTTACTAAGAGTATTTATTAATCAGGTATCTCATCAGACTTCAATTCTTGACAAACTCATCAAATGAGGTCAGAGGTCACAGTATTAACAGTTATGATGGGTGCATTGTTACCGTCCTCTTGTTTTATTTTTTCATAAAATATTTAAATGGCAAGTGATTTGTTTCTAGCTAAAGATTCCACTGTCGCTTTTACATTTGTTACTTAAGCTCTGTATATTATGAGTTGGTCAGACTGCCCTGATGTTTGTGTAAACTTCACCCAGATGTTGTGTGGCAGACTTTCAATGTGAAGGTGCTTAATCAAATTTGAATTTGTTAAATCTTTAATTTGGTCTCATAGTTATGTAACCACTGTAATTTCTATATTATCACCAGCTCTGTGAGGTAGAGGCATTAACTTTTGCCATACATATAAGCTCTTCCTATGGCACAACATCTGTCCATCTTCTGCTGTTTGTCTTTTAGCAGCTTTTCTGAGCTATGGGTAGAAAGATCCGCATAAAATTTTCTACATGTATGTATGTTATGCAAACTCTGAAATCCAGAAGACTAGGTCATTAAATAAAGAAGTCACTGTCCTGCAGCAAAGAAATATTTGTTGACAGCTCAGTGCCCTGTTCATTAAAAAAATTTGTCACTAAAAATCTGGATTGTGATATAACAAGTTGCTTCAAAAACTATTACCAGTTATTACCATTAGGCAATAGGATTTTTTGTGTGAAATTATCAAATATTTGCATATTTGGTTGTGCAGTTTTTTAAGGTGTGTATGTTTTATTTTTTAGATATAATAATATTTAGATGTTTTAATGATGGGATGTTTTAATGTTGGTATGTTTAATATATATCTGTTTTAATGGTTATAGATGTTTTAATATTTGTATGTTTAAATAATGGTATGTTTTAATGTTTAGATGTTTTAATGTTGGTATGTTTAAATGTTGGTATGTTTTAATGTTTAGATGTTTTAATGTAAGTATGTTTTCCTGTTTACAGAAGAAGCTTGAGATGTACCCACACCTAACAGAATACGCACGCACACACACCACCATCATGTGTCGGGTGAGTTACTTTCACAGAGAGATCGCTTATCTCTACAATATCAGTATATGGATTGAAATAAATTATCTCAAAAGAACATGAGTAAGAGTATTTAGAACTTATAATTTTCCATTTAATGTTAAATTAAACATTAAATGTTGCTTGTACAAGATAATATAGTGTATATAATTAAAAAACAAGTCTGTCCCTGCATATATTTTTTAGCTTTTTTATTTTGGACCTTTAGTCAAGAGATAAAGGGATTGACCATGATAGTCATACAACAACAACACATGCTATAAACAGTAGATACAAATTAATCATCTTGTACAAAGTATAACAGAACATTCACTCAGACACATGAATTTTGCATTTTGTGCATCTCATTACCTATGTTATACATGTTTTTCAGGTAACTATGAACCCAGTAGATTCAATTGAAAAGTTGATCAAGCTACATGGAAAGTCCTACGATCCATCCTCATTTCAGGAAACTGATGAAAACAAGCACATAGGGCTGGTAAGAAAATGAACGTTGTTGTTCCCTGATTGATATTAATTGACAAATTATTTTGAAGAAAATTTGTGATAGTCCAGGAGAACTGTTTGGGATAAGTTTCTCATTTTAAATTCAATACTTCAAACCTGTTTTAAACAGATATAATTAGAAAAAAAACTTAAGTATCTATTGATTTGATTAACTTAAATCTGGACTTATGATTTAAGGAGTAATATTAATTTGATCTTGATCTCGGCAAAAATTTGTAAGTTCATTTCATAAGCAGTTACTGAATACTTAAGTGGTACTTACATTGTCAGAAAGTTTCAAATAATATCTGAATTCAAAAATAATATTACTCATTGGTCTAGTTCGGTTGTTTAACACTTATCCACCAGAGGACAGCTTTGTCATAACAATGTTTATTTTAGATGTATTCATACTAGTACATTCCTTTCTTTTGCTTTTTCTTTCTTTAGGAGTTCTTGGTCAGCAGGAAGGCAGCTCACTGCTCGAAAACCTACCATAACCTCCATCACTTCTTCTATCACTCATTCCTCAAAAGTAAAGATAAGGTAAGAAACATGTTAGATGGTGTTCAGACAGAGGCAGTGTAAATTGTGTACATCATCCCTTATCCATAATGTTTCCCCTTTTGAAAAAGGTTGTTATATATAGGTAACATTGTCAGTGAAAACCCAAAGAAATGAATCTGCCTGTCATAAGAAGCTGAAGAGAACTACAGTGAAACCTCATTGTGTTTAAGTCAAAGGGACCCTCAGAAAATTTCGACAAATCCAAGGTTCAACACAAGCGGGTTTTATTTGGTTATAATATAACTAGAGTTATCCGGAATATCAAGTCTGTACGTCAACATAAGCGGGGTATTCGACTTAAGCGAGTTGGACACAACGAGGTTCCACTGTATATTGTGGTATAATATTTAATGGATAGTTCTTCTGTATTTGGATTTCAAGTGTTGTTATGCTATGCACAGGGTCAGGAATAATCCAATATTTTTACTTGTCAAGTGCAAATCTTTATTGTTCTATCTCCATACTATCTGTCACAGCCAGATCACCTATTAATACAGCACTTTTACCTGTTGTTTATGTTCAAGTATATTGTCAATGTAGTACTATTTAAAATCACAAGGTGATAGCACAAGTAGAACCAGTAAGGTTGTGTACATTTCCCACAGATATCTGGTATTAATTGAGTCATTTTGTGCTTGCAGATGCAAATATTGCAGAGAAAGGACCCAGACATTCAAGGAACAGAACTGGTGGAAATGGCGCTCAAAGATCGACTCTGGGTTCAAGAGGTTAGTAAGGTTCATGTGTAGAAAAGGATGCGAAGGCTTATTATTGGGGGAAGGGGGGGGGGGGGGGGGGGGGCATTCAACAAAACAACAATATGTAAGCATTTAATTTGATTTCATACAGTGATACATTTCCTACTAGTCCTTAACTAAATTTATTAATAGGGCCATAACTACTGCACGCAGCAGACTTGGCTTTCAGTGATCTGCCTCAGTTCAGACTATGTGTTGCCAGTTGCCTTCCTCTCGTCTTCAGCACATCTTCATCAAGTTTTCCTCAGTTATCCAACTTTCTTTTACCCCTTTGGGTTCCAGTCTAACGTCTGCCTGGTGATGTTACTTGGCAGTCAGTGGAGCGTGTGGCCAATCCAACCCCATTTTGATGTTTGGTTGGCTTTCTCCCACAGTTGTAATTGTATCCGCCAAAACGAAATTTTGCGTATACTCTGTTTTTGACCGGGTTCCGCCGCCGTCGCGTTCGTTTCCGGAGAACTCCTCTGAGACTACTGGACGGATTTTTCCGAAACTTACACAAATTATCGGGTCACATGTGAACTGTTGCCTAACCAAGTGACCTTGACCTCTGACCTTTCCTCTCTGCCCAGCGTCCGTTTGTGCGTCTGTTCCACACATAAACCCACATATCTCGAGAACCGTTTGACCGATCAGGAAAATTTTTTTACACAAATGTAGCCCGGGGATAGCTTTATAACATACACAAAAAAAGGTGGCGCCACCTGCAACCATGATTGCACAGTGTCCATCTGTTCATCTGCCTTGGGTTAAAATCACTCATATCTCTGCAGTGGTTTGACCAAATTACCTGAAATTCGGCATGCATATACATCCCGCATAGCTTTCTTGATTTTATGACAGGTGGCGCCTACTACATTCACGTTCACGCTGCAGGCATTAATGCTTATATCACTGGACTTGTTTGACCAATCAGGAAAAAAAATTTACACAAATTTAGCCCTACGATATCTTTATAACATACACAAAAAATGGTGGCGCCACCTTCAGCCATTTTTGCACAGCGTCCATCTGTTTGTCTGCTGTGGGATAAAATCACTCATATCTCTGCAGTGGTTTGACTTTTCCACATGAAATTTTACATGTGTATACATCTTGGATACTTTGTCGTTCAAATAACAGGTGGCGCCACCTACAATCATGTTTATGTGGCAGAGATCCATTTTAATATGTAACATATGTAACTCTATTTCCCCTTGCCACTCAATCCATGCCTCACTTCACCCGTCCTTCTCTGATTTTATCGGATACACGTAGTCGCTTGTCGACTACCCATATTCTAGTTTAGAGATATTGTCCTGCCATTAGATCTTGAGAATGAAGCGTAGACATCTGTTGGTAAAAATATGCAGACTGTTAGATATGGCCTTGTCCTACTTGTCCTTGTGAGGCTCACAATGGTACCATTAAATTTGACCATGGACTCTAGTAAGGCTATTAGGCTCAAGTCTCATGATGGTACCATTAACTTTGACCATGGACTCTAGTAAGGCTATTAGGCTCAAGTCTCACGATGGTACCATTAACTTTGACCATGGACTCTAGTAAGGCTATTAGGCTCAAGTCTTACGATGGTACCATTAACTTTGACCATGGACTCTTGTGAGGCTATTAGGCTCAAGTCTTACGATGGTACCATTAACTTTGACCATGGACTCTTGTGAGGCTATTAGGCTCAAGTCTCATGATGGTACCATTAACTTTGACCATGGACTCTAGTGAGGCTATTAGGCTCAAGTCTCACCATGGTACCATTAACTTTGACCATGGACTCTAGTGAGGCTATTAGGCTCAAGTCTTACGATGGTACCATTAACTTTGACCATGGACTCTAGTGAGGCTGTTAGGCTCAAGTCTTACGATGGTACCATTAACTTTGACCATGGACTCTAGTGAGGCTGTTAGGCTCAAGTCTCACGATGGTACCATTAACTTTGACCATGGACTCAAGTAAGGCTATTAGGCTCAAGTCTTACGATGGTACCATTAACTTTGACCATGGACTCTAGTAAGGCTATTAGGCTCAAGTCTTAAGATGGTACCATTAACTTTGACCATGGACTCTAGTGAGGCTATTAGGCTCAAGTCTTAAGATGGTACCATTAACTTTGACCATGGACTCAAGTGAGGCTATTAGGCTCAAGTCTCATGATGGTACCATTAACTTTGACCATGGACTCTTGTGAGGCTATTAGGCTCAAGTCTGACGATGGTACCATTAACTTTGACCATGGACTCAAGTGAGGCTATTAGGCTCAAGTCTCACGATGGTACCATTAACTTTGACCATGGACTCAAGTGAGGCTATTAGGCTCAAGTCTCATGATGGTACCATTAACTTTGACCATGGACTCTTGTGAGGCTATTAGGCTCAAGTCTCACGATGGTACCATTAACTTTGACCATGGACTCTAGTAAGGCTATTAGGCTCAAGTCTCATGATGGTACCATTTACTTTGACCATGGACTCTAGTAAGGCTATTAGGCTCAAGTCTCATGATGGTACCATTAACTTTGACCATGGACTCTTGTGAGGCTATTAGGCTCAAGTCTTACGATGGTAGCATTAACTTCGACCATGGACTCTTGTGAGGCTATTAGGCTCAAGTCTTACGATGGTACCATTAACTTTGACCATGGACTCTTGTGAGGCTATTAGGCTCAAGTCTTACGATGGTACCATTAACTTTGACCATGGACTCTTGTGAGGCTATTAGGCTCAAGTCTCATGATGGTACCATTAACTTTGACCATGGACTCTAGTAAGGCTATTAGGCTCAAGTTTCACGATGGTACCATTAACTTTGACCATGGACTCAAGTAAGGCTATTAGGCTCAAGTCTTACGATGGTACCATTAACTTTGACCATGGACTCTAGTGAGGCTATTAGGCTCAAGTCTCACGATGGTACCAATAACTTTGACCATGGACTCTAGTAAGGCTATTAGGCTCAAGTCTCACGATGGTACCATTAACTTGGACCATGGACTCTGGTTTGCACATGCCCTTCTGTCAGCATGTCAAAGAGATTGATACTCGTTTTAATAAACAACATAGTTAATTATTTTTTGGTTAAAAATGTGTATTGGCTGGATCTGTCCTTGAGCTGGCTTTGTGAGTCAGTATAATAGTTATACTAAAATTCCAAGTTAATTGATTACAGTAAATTTAGTATCGTCATCATGAAATTTAGATAATAATATTGTTTTGTAACAGTTTAACCTGTAAAGTAGTTTACTTTTTCATTTTAGTTACTTAGTCATTTTTACTTAGTCATTTTCCTATGATTTAATCAGAAAGAAGTGGTTTTTTTTTTTTTAACATCATTCATACTTTGATGGGGTAAAGGTGCGTTTGATATATCAAAGAGGGAACACTATCCAGAATATGATTAAATTTACATTTTAAGATGCTGTGCTGCTTTTATTACAGTTTACAAACAGAGAAATATATTATTCTTTATTTGTACCATATTATATAAAGAAAAAATTGGTCAAAATTTTGAAGAAAGATACAATTATTGGAATTCAGTCATTAACTCTTTTAATTTAGTTTAGAAATGAATCATTGCATATATAGAACAACTGCCCTCTTTAATATATGGATTTATGAAGTGCTTCTCTGTCTTTTCAGCAACTGCGGAATTTTGACCGGCTGGTGAAAGATTCCGGTATGGAGTCTGTGACCAGCTAGCAGGACCACCTTTATGTATGAGGGTGTGATCACAGCTGTTCATTACACTAACGTCTTCATTTACTCTATGACGGAGCCCTGGGTCTGTCAGGCAGCACTGTGGGGATAAATAAATGATTAATCCCTGCACTTAGTGAAGGTGTACTCACCAAACATGCCTGAGAGTCAAGTGCTGCCAAGTATTGCCAAGGACTTCCTTTGAATACAGTGAGCAAATGTGCACCCCACTTGGGATAGTTGAGGGTCACATATTGCCAAGGTTTGCCATGAACTGCCAAGGAGTACAAGAGAGTTTGAGATATGTTATTTATCCAGATAAAGGAGGATATTTTGTTATTTACTGAGGTTTTGTACATAGAAAAAAATGTCAACTCTTATATTTAAGATGACCAAGCTTTTTTTTCAATTTAAATATATATAGACTGAACTGTACCAATATGGTTTTAAAGAGTGCTGTCTTTTTGTCAGATTCATTTCTTATTAAAATCAGCCAAGGATATTGATGCCATAAACACTATTTTATGTTGCATATCTTCATGGAACATGCTTTTATACAGTGATAAAACTGTAGAACTGAATATCTCTTGATCTGTCCTCTCAGTTGTTGCTTTTGCATTGATAATCCTTTGCTGTTTCATTTCTGGAGATTTGATCATCAAATTTGATCATCATGGCACCCTTTTATCACGTCAGCTTCACTTCTTCAGATTTCAGATATGTGCGGATATCTGATGGTTGCTGATGGTACACCTCTGCTAGCCAGAATGCAAATTGCAGATACATGTGCTAAAAGAACCAGATTTTGGAAACACACCAGGTTAAATATAATTACATGGGATGATCTTTAGTTAAGTAAAAAAAATGAAATCTAATATGATTAAATACAAATTCTGATACCTGAAACCTTTTCAGAACGCAAAATGCTAGTAACAGATTCATTAAAAAGTAAAGCAAAATGAGAAAACATTTTGTTTAGCAAATGAAAGTTCTTTTGATGGTCACAGATTATATCCTTGCAGATTTCACAAATAGCCAGGGATGATGGGGTCAGATATTTGCTTACTAACGTAAATTATTGGCTGCTGCTTGCTGTTGCTTAAAGGTATATCTGCTACATAGGCATCTGTATGGTAAATTCTTTCAACTGACCATAAATGTTAGTTCTTTAAAAAACGCTCTGGATTTTGAGCTATATTAGTATAGCAAGCATTATGTTCTTGAGGCTGTGTCAGTCCAGCATATATTTCACTTACAGTGCTCTGGTTCAACCACTGCCTGCATTGATAAATGTTCCTGAATTCAGGCTCTGGATGGTGAAGGTTGTGGGCTACAGCACCGTGTATGATTGATTCAACTGTGCATAATCCAGTGTTCATTTGCAGTTTAGTGGAAAAGCAGTATGCCAAATAAACCCAAATATTCAGCTATGACTTTGAAATTCAACACTTTCTGTAGGCCAGCACAAAAGGCTGATGCTTGCATAGCTCTTCAGTTCTCCACTTGTCTTGAATGAAATATGGTAGATCCATATTTTCTACTATCAGCTGATCAGCTCAGCCAGTCATAAAACCTGCATTGCAAACTCAGTTTTCTCTGAATCATCAAAGTCTAATTTGGTCCAGCTTTTCATTCTGACCTTTTGTTGCCAAACCCAGGAAACAAAGCCAAAACAAACACAGCTCTGGAAACTAAGATATAATCTCTAGAAAATATTGTATCTTATTTTATAGGTTGTGATATTTAAAGTGTGCTGATATGAAGCAGAATGCAGAAACATGATTAGCTTATTGGTCAGTTCAGCACCATTTTCAAATGAGTTTCCAGGGTATTATCTATTCTCAGTAATGCCATATTTATATATTCATGAATGCACATCCATGATGATAAATGCAGTGGGAAAGGTATCCTGAAATAAGGCGACTTCAGCCATGTTATTTCTGTTTGAATAGACGATTCTTACTCTTGTTGGTAGCTTTGCTGTCGCCCTGTTTACATCTGAGGTTCAGGTCTTGAAATCATAACTGTAACCTCATATAAGTGGGATTATGTACTCACAACAGATAAACAAACAGCTGGATAGAGTTTACTTCTTAGGGCTCTCACATGCTGGAGCCATCCCAAGAAAAAAGCAAGAGGTGCCTATTATTAAGAGGGTTCAGATGTGGTTGCCAGACTTGGATGGCTATAAGTGTCCTGTGTTATCAATCAGTTACAGACAAACATACTTTAAATCATAGAACAGCTATTGTTGTTCAGAAACACTGCCTGCAACATTACAAACAAGATAACAAAAGTTCAGATCCATGGCTTCTGTTATGAATTTGCAAATATCCTGTATCATTACTGTCATGACCAAAGCCAATTCAACCCATGTTAAATATTCAAAACAATTAAAATTTAATTAGAGAATGAGAAGGTCTTGTTTAGTCAGTTTGAAAAGTTGTTTGCACAAAAAAGGTTGGACAAGTATTATAATTAGATGTAACATAGCAGAGAAACAGCACAAAAACAACTTACATAGTTGCTATATAATTGTTTAACAATTATAGAACTGAATGATTGTAATAAATAGAAGTTGAATGTATTCTTACATAATTTAGCATTTGCATAATTTGTATTAATTTTCACATTGTGAGATTAAGTATCATCGTGATTTGTTGATGTGTGTACATTGTCAGAGATGCCGCCATGTTCAGTGTGTTGTGAGCTTTTAGTGCATTGATGGATACTTAAAGGGCATACCTGAAAAAAAACATCTGTAATGCTTACCTGAAGATAAGCACAGAATCAGACTCACAGATTGATCAGGTACATTTGAGGGCATGGTCTCACCAAATATTTCAGTATTTCAAAATGCCAGTTTGACCACCTGTAGTGTGATTTACAGCTTAGTGTAGGAAGTTTCTACTCCAGATAATTGAACATAAATGCTGATAACTCCTAAATTATCATTTTCTGTCAGGTTAACAACAAATTTCTTGTTTTATACTCTAGTTAAAAAAATGACTATTTGATACTATACACTGTTCCACTGCCCCTGTCCATGTGTTTTTGGTCATCAGTTTTATGCACACAGTTAACCTCAACACAAAGGGTAATTAAATGTTAAATGCAATAAAAGTGAAACCACCTTGTGAAAAGTCCAGGGCTGTGAAAGATCAACACTTTGAATTTTTGCAAGTTTGACAGGTCATGCTATGAATATAATTCGGCCCTCACAATGAGTGAGATGGAATTCTATTCTGTATTGAGGTAGAGATTTGTATAGTTCCTGTAATATCACTCCACAAAATGAGGCAGCTCACCTTACAAAGGATGCCGTGAAAAGAGACAGTCTTTTAAAATAAATATTCTTTGCCTATACATATGCTGTTACACAAAAGTTTTAAAAATACTTTCATTTTGAATCTCCTAATATTTATATTGATTTTGGTTTCCAAAACAAAGTAACTAAAAATCAAAGGACAGGGGTAGTTTGTAAGGTAAAATGAATTCACAGCCACCTGAGAGGTATGTTAGTGAGAACTCTTACATGCCAAAGAGATATAAAGCTAAATGCTTGCACATAAAGCTGATGGTGGTCATAGTAACCTGTGCCTTAGGGCATTAAGAAGGTTATGGTATAACCAATGTTTTATGGTGCGTTTGTCTGTTGGCATAATTACACAAAAACTACTGAAATGATTTTCATGAAACTTTGATTAAGGATGGAACATGGACCAGAAGTGATCTCATTAATCCTTGGTATGGATCGAGGTAGAGGGAGGTGCCTTAACCTTGGCAAGGGTGTGCACACTTTTGAGTGTCATTCTGGTTTATGTTTGTGAGTAGTGGACCACTTCTCATATTATAATTTAAGCTTTTAAAAATAGTAATTTTATGGCTAATTCATTTGTTAGAATGTTTTTGAGATGTGCTCTTCACAATTTCTTTGACCAGAATTTTTTTAGACCTGGTAAGGTGATTTTTGTTATTTCATATTCTTGTAAGTGTTGTCTGTGGATAAGGTCAGGTTTTGTCTTTATTATAAAATTAAAGGCACAAACGTTTATAAACAGTACTTGATGAAATTTTAAGTGTATTTGGCACTTGTTTATAAAATTTTCGTTTAACATACCAAATCTTGAATTGGAAATAACATGGATTCAGTTATATATCATGAACATGTAAAAATGTGTCCCAATAGGTTTGCCATATTATCTGATAGTGAAATAGATGATTGTGTAATTGGTTGACTAGCAGTACAGAATACATTTATACTAATATATTTTGGCACCATCTTCCTGGGATCCAGGTGTCAAGCTCAGGTTATCAGAAACCTTGCTTCAGTGAAAGCCAAGCGTGTTATTTCATGAGTTAATAAAAAGATAACTGAATAAAACATGAGATGACTCATGAACAGCCTGTCTAGGAAGTGGGGAAAACTTATTGTGAGATCAACAGTCAGGGTATGGGAGACGTCATGCAGAATCTGACCAGATATATAAAGGCTTGTAAACCTGGTGAGTTTCTGGTGCATGTGTTCTTGTTGATAAGGTATGTAACAGTTTTGTGTACTGTTTACTACTGTAAGGATGGATATTATTGGTCATTATGATTTCTGCCCCATTACACCCACATCTGTTCAAAATTCATGATAAAGTAAGTTAGGAGGCCTCCTGACCAAATCCAACTATGGCATAAACAACTGTGTGTGAACTGATCTTGATAAAATAAGTAAATAAGTATCTTATTCCTACAGAGTGTATACACATTTTGTTATTTTAAAAATAATTTCATTAATATTGTCAACAGCATTTCAGTATGAAATATATTTTTTTTAAATATTTCTAAAACATTTTCTTGATGAGCCAGCTTCAGTACCACTACATGTACGTTTGCACCAAAACAGGACAAATAAAGGGATTCAGGTTAAAATGCAACACAGGTACCTCTAAAGAGCTGACTTAGTCTTAAAGTTGTTCATGCTTGCTTATATCTACTGATGTGTATTTATGTTTATTATTAGTTAAGGCTAGACCTAAGTTTCCAGGGTTTATCACCAGTAGGTGGCACACCGCACTCAGTTGATGTTAGCAAACTTTGTGGGTGGTATTCTATTAAAATAGTTGCCAAGGTGATTAGGGTTGTTATTGGAAATGAATCTTTACTCAGCTTGAGCTATACTCACTCAGTGGATCATCCTACCATTGACAGACTCTTGATTGACATCAGAGATTTTGTATGTCAGATGTGTCAAGACTTAGTACCCGTATTCTCCACCATGTATAACTGACTTGGCTCTACACCATGTATAACTGACTGGGCTTGTCAGGGGAAAAAAACTATTCTGATTCCTTAGTTTTAACCTACTCAGTCCTGATTTACTTTTGCTGGCTTCAGATAGACCACTGCTGTGTGGTGCTGAACAATCACTTAAATATCCATGTTACACAGAGCAATGTCACTAAAGACAGGTGTATGTTACTGGGACGTGTCCTAAGTTTAAGGTTTTACTGTAAACTGCTATAAATCTGGAAATGATTTGATATAAACCATACACCTTAATTCCTATCATCTCTTGTGGATGGGTGTCTGACTGTATGTATCTTTGATATAAACCATACACCTTAATTCCTATCATCTCTTGTGGATGGGTGTCTGACTGTATGTATCTTTACAGATTTAGTAACATATTGTCCAGTTAACAGTAATTTACTAGAACTGTTCAATAAATGGTTAGCATTGGCCCGGAGTCATTGTATTTGATTTGGCTGAAAACATAAAAGTACAGAATCTGTTGGGTGCTTCCACTGCAGGTAGGAGAGTACTAATGTATTTTCTTTACTTTTCTTTTTTTTTTTTTAATATGAATTACTTGGTGTTCTGTTCCCGTGATTTTTACTACATTTTCATTATTGCATGTCATCAAAATGTACAGTGTACAGAACTTAGTGGTAGTTGATTATCTGCTGTCCGTGATGGTTATGATGATTATGATGACTACGTAGGATGATTAAAAGCTTATATCAGACCAGTTGTTTCTGTTGTGTTTTTGCAGAATGAGCATCTTCACAAATCAGTTGGTGTCACAGAAACGCATAAATTCCTGTTATGTATCTCCATGTAAAAATGTCATTCGTGCCCCCCACCCTCCTCCATTTGCTCGGTGGTGAAATTACATGCCCTTCATCAGCTGGGTTGGAGTAAGAGTATTACTGGTTATAATATAAATAATTTATATACTCATGGAATACTGGTAGGAGAGCCGCTTAAACATCACTATACTTCAACAACTTCTGATGAGAGTCACTTAAACATCACTATACTTGAACAACTTCTGATGTTCAATGAAAAAGAGAACTTTATTATAATCATTTGTAAGTACTTGTTCCATATATAAACAATCTTTTATGAACAATATGTGCATAAATATGAGTCGCAAACTGACTAATTAATTAGCACAATTGACATGTAAAACAGCATTTTAGTGTTATAATAAATATAGATTGTATATTAAAACATACACAGGTATATTTATCACATTAAGGCATGGTAACCACAATTTTCTTTTTTTTTTTCCATAAAAGCAGATTACAATAAAAGATGTTATTTCTAATTAAATTATCTGATTAACTACAGAACTGCCATATAATTCATGACTAATATGAGGTGTAAGGGACTGGCCTAAATGTTGCATGACCTGAATCTTTGGAACAAATCTAGCATATTGTACTGTTCTGTGTGTAATTGCACTTAAATCTGTTGGAACACTCCATGCAGAGAAAACAGAAATGGCTGAACCATCTATCATAAATATATACACCTCTGTTTCATTATGATGGAATAACCCGCCAACCCCCCCCCCCCCCTTTCACACAGTATGCTGGAAGTCCACCAATGACAATTGATTCTGGCTTCACCATCTCCCCCCCCCCCCCCCCCCCCAATATCACACAGTATGCTGGAAGTCAACCAATGACAATTGATTCTGGCTTCACCATCTCCCCCCCCCCCCCCCCAATATCACACAGTATGCTGGAAGTCAACCAATGACAATTGATTCTGCCTTCACCCCCCCCCCCCCCCCTTTCACACAGTATGCTGAAAGTCAACTAATGACAATTGATTCTGGCTTCATCACCCCCCCCCCCCCCCCCCCCCCATCAAACAGTATGCTGGAAGTCAACCAATGACAATTGATTCTGGCGTCAACATCCCCCCCCCCCTTTCACACAGTATGCTGAAAGTCAACCAATGACAATTGATTCTGGCTCTACCATCTCCCCCACCCCCCCACCTCAAGGGATCCACTAGTGGAACTCCACCCTGTGACCCCTGACCTAAGTTCCCTATGGCTAGTTACTGGTTCTACTTTTGCCCCAGTATGTCTCGAGGTAAATTCAATGCTGTCCAGCCTCAGGTGATAGATTTCACTGAAGGAGATAAGAATGCATTAATTTTAAGGTAGGTTATTTAGTTTAGGTAGTTACAAGGTTTAGCTAAAGTTCTGGCAGTATAGCATGTTTCAGCTTCAAAATAACATTTATTCCAAATTTGGACAGATCTTCTGATGAAAAAGATATCTTGCAGGAACGTTGTTCTTGCTGTTCAAAGATGAGTTGCTGTTTCACTATTCTTTGATATTTATTTCTAAAATCTTATTCTTTCTGAGGTGTATTGGTCCACAAATACAGATTTATTTTAATCCGCAGTCTTATTGAAATTTTAACAACACTAAAATCCCATTTAGGGAATTTACATATTTGACTAAATCAGAGAGGTGCTTCAATTTACAAACCATGCAATGCCCACTTACTTGTACTTCAGAGAAACCTTCTTAATGTTGTTTTAATATGTAATTTCTGTATCCATGCTATTGATCTTGCTGGTCAGATAAGAACATATGAAAGCATTCTTACTATTGATGCTTTAATTAACAAATACCAGGCACAGACTTTAAATATTTGACAGGAGTAAAATGGAATTCGACAAATGTGCTCTCCTCTCCATCCCATCTGGGCTCTCTGTGAACCACACAGTGTCCTCCGTGATGTTCTTTGACCATAGACACCAGCTCTTCCTCAGTGACATTAACCTTTGCAAGGTCAAAGCTCACAGACTTCAGGGAAGGGCAGTCGGAAAACATTTTACTCAAAGCTTCCTTTGACAGGTTGCCTACAGCCTCACTGAGAGCTAGCTTTCTGATTTTTGTGCCATGGGTGCACAAGCCATCTACAAAACTGTCATCCAAGGTGTGCAGGAATGATATGTCAAGAGAGCGTAGGTTTTCACTATTTTGCAAGATCTGCACTAAGCTTTTGACCGTAATGGGGACACCTTCCCTGAGGCTCAGTGAAACAAGGTTAGGACATAGCACAGTCAGTAGTTGCATGAACGCTCCTCCAACGCCCTGGACATCTATGATTTTCAGAGCGTTTGGCTTGTACTGGAATCCATCTTCATCTATTTGACTGTAAACTTCATCAGCAAGAGGCACCATGTCTTTATAAAAAGCTTCAGATTTGTTAAAGAAAACGAGACGTTGTAAATACGGGCTCTCTAACACCAGATCAACTATCCCTGCAGGTGACACATCACAGTGCATGAGCACTAACGATTTTAAGAAACTTGTGGTTTTCAAGTACTTGAGCCCATCATCACAGATTCTTGGACACTCATAAAGCAGCAGACCCTGTAGATATGGACAGTGCTCGTGGATGGCTTTCACTGACCTGCTGGTGATGTTTGAACTTTTAAAAATACTCACATGTGTCAGCTTTGGACAGTGCTGCATGAAATCTTTGATGACATCATCAGTGAAGTCTTCCTGCTTTGCTGCTTTATTCAGATGTAGCTGTGTTAGATTGGAACAGTTTTCTGCGAGATGCTTTATCCCTACATTGGTTATGTTGTGGCACCTGGCTATTTTTAGGTTTTCCAACTGACCTAAGTGTTTCGCCCATACAGCGATCCCGGCATCTGTCATGCCAGTAGAACTGTCCAGTACCAGACTCTTTAGGGGCCCTTCATGTGTAGCAAAGAACTTTTTGAGTCCATCATCTCCAATATCACAGTAGTATAATTCTAACTCAGAAATCTTTGGAAACAACTCTGCAATAACAGAGACAGTATTATCGTTAACATAGCTCAGGCCGCGCCGGCAGTGGTAGGAGTTGATATCAGGGCAGCGCTGTGCAAGGGTTTCCAAGTTCTGCTGCCAGGAACGACGCTTCTTGTCATTTTCAAGTTCGGCTCTGAATGCCCGTAGTCTTCCATGAGTGGACACTGGCTTATCATGGACAACTTTCAAACATTTAAACAAACTCTGGCAGACCACAGGGTGACATGTATCATCTTCATTTGCACGGACATTTTCTACATTCTCCAGCAACGGACACACCTGAGCAAGTTTTCTGTACACATGGTCAGGGTATGACCCGGAGATGGGCACAGCAAGATGCTTAAGTCGAGGAAACTTGTACTCTCCAAGTCCCTCAAACGCTGCAACTGTTAGATTTTCACATTGGCTGCATTCAATTCCTTCAACTACCTTATTAACTTGACGCATCAGCATCAGAAAACGAGTGTCAGAAAAATGGTGGGGGATCCCAACGTATTTCCACAAGGCTGCATCATGGGATATAGATCGGAACCTGTGGCATGCCATCCGCACGCCGAGGCACAGCTCCTCATATGGCAGATGCTGAAAGATCTCCAGCAGGATGCTGTCCGGTAACTCCTCCAGCTTCATCTGTAATTCTCCTGCAAGAAAAATCAGTCTGTTAACATTAATTATATTGTTAGCTTCATTCTTTATAGTGTTAGCATCAGTATTATAGCTGGAGTATCAATTGTCGGAGGATTACATTACATTTGCATTCATTTTAGCATCAGAATCAGTCATTATAGTAATAAGTATTCTAATCAGATTGCTGACCTACTTTCATTAACTTCAAGAATAAAGTGTATGACACCTTTGGGGAAACTCTTCTGTTCATATATTCAACTGCTTGACTAAATGTCCTTTAGTATTCCAACTTCTTCATAATTATATTTAAATAGCCCACTTTCAATTATGCACAGCTATCTTTTGAGTTCTTTTGAGTTTTAGTGAATTCACGTCTGATTATATCACCATAGAAAAAGTGCAAGTTTTAGTGAGAAATCAAGACTCAATCACTTTTACATTTCAGCAAATTAATACATCAAACAACATTTAAGTTATCACTCTTTATTGTTCTATGGTTATTGATTAGATCTGTACCTGCAATTAAAAAAGGTCCTTTCACTTTCAAACTGCAACATCCAGTAAGCATTATATAATTAACACACTCTGGTCACATATATAAAATTTATATATACATAAACATTTATTTTACATTTTTCAATGCTGTGCATACAATTGTAATGTCATTTACACAAGTGATGCAAGCTCTATTCAGCTATTACGTTATAGCTATGATTTGCTCAAGTACAGCATGTGCTATCCAATTTTGCAACTGTAAATCTAAGAAAAAATACATCACTGCCAGATAAGTATCAGTGTACTGAGAAAGGAAGTCTGAGCAGCAAAATTAGTTTCTTGGTAAATAAGGAGCAGGAACAAAGTGGAAGTTTAATATGACCTTTTTTTAAGAGTACAATTGTAATGGAGTGGATTGATTCAGACCGAACTGATATAAAAAATAATAATTTCCATAAAGTATTAGCTCCCTGTTTGTCTTTTACCATGACAATCATGGATTCACTGTAGACGTAGTGTAGGAATGTCAACACATACCTGAAAATTGAGTAAAATTTGAGTAAATTAGAGTTATTGAACCAAGAAACACGTAATTGGAGAATCTCCACATTATATGCGGAGCAACTTCGGTTGTTGCAAGAATCTCAAACAAAGACTGTACTATTTCATTATTCTGACTATATGACCCTATAATTTGTAGCTAATCTAATAATTAATACATATATTAGCACTGTAGATGATAACTCGTTTTACAGAAATCTTTAATGAAATGTTAATATGAATGTTATTGTTAGATTTACCTGTATTTAGTACGATTTTCCAAGAAAATGTAAGTATAGCACTCTACGTGTCTCCTGTTACAGTACCTACCAGCGGCCAGCACGCGTCCTGCTAGCTGGGATGTTCTTCAGGTGAGCTTACATAGACAGCAAACCCCGTACAGCTATAAATAGATACAACACCAACACATACCCTCACTGATTCACGCCACGTGACTTTGACAGCAGTTTGTTGTTACTTGAGGTCAAGGCCAGCTTAAACAACGAAATATCAAGTCTTCGTGAATAAATGAGTACCAGACTGCTACCTGCAACTCTCATTCTTTTAGTCTTGGCATCCTCACCCCCTTTGCCTTATTATACTGGTCACTCCAAAAAAAAAATATTGAAACGAAAAAGCTAAACTGCTAAAATATAATTAAATTTCAGATGTAATTAATTTGTTATATGAATGCCAGTCAAATTATTTAAATCTGAAAACTCCAGGACTCAACACTGAATAAATGAAATCACAACTATAAATTTTAAACATATTTTAATATTTCAATAAATTATTGAGCACAATAAGAAAAGAACACATATTTTTATATGTCTTTCAGTAATTTCTATATGATATGCTCTGAGGTCACTATCAGACCTCTGGTCATGTGGCCTTTTTATGGTAAACAGACACACGTGGACAGTGTTTACCTACACGCAGAGCCATAACAAGGTGTAAAACAGCCATATGCGGTACTGAGACTGTGTGCTGGGTTGGTTTCACTGGGAAACTTTATATAAAGCAAAACTGAACTGATAGTGTGAAAGAATAGGCATAATATAGCTCCTGATTATGTCCCTTTAATGTTAAAGTTATTGATTCTAGGCAGTTTTATTTAAGTTTTCCTTCAGTAAAATCAAGCTACCCTTACTTTCAGGAATTATGTTGTCAGTTGATATACTAGGTCAGAGGTTCTTCTCACCTTTAGGCAAATTTAGGTTAACCTATAATTCTGAACAGATTTTGTTGAAATATTGTAGAGGGTAAGGAAAACACCCAAGGAAAAATCCAAAGAATTTTCAAAGAATTCTGTCCCATTTTTACAGCTGTTTCAGTAGAGCTATTGATCTGTATTAGTGGGTGGCTTTGTACTGGAGATGACTTGACAACTGACTGGGTTGTTAACCATTACAGGTGTGTAGACCTATGGGTTGTTGAACCATTACAGGTGTGTAGACCTACGGGTTGTTGAACCATTACAGGTGTGTAGACCTACGGGTTGTTGTACCATTACAGGTGTGTAGACCTACGGGTTGTTGCACCATTACAGGTGTGTAGACCTACAGGTTGTTGCACCATTACAGGTGTGTAGACCAACACAGCCAAGTTTCATGAGGATCATGCTGGCAGGGGTTTGAGGTCTCCAACAACAATTGATAAAGTCTAAAACAACTTTAAAATAAAGTGGATTGCTGTGGATAAAAGTACAGGGTTGGATAATAATTAAAGAAAGCTCAGTTCCAAAGCTTAAGATCCAGTTTAGCTCTTACCTGAACCACCATGATACTGCTGGGGCTTTTGAGAAGCTAGTATTTAGAACTGCCTTCATTACATCAGTCACAAGTAGATCCTTTAGCTTTCACAAGACAATCAATAGTAACAAGTTGAAACCATGTAAAACCTTTCACAGTGAGTGTGCTTGCCTTTTATGGATAGACATAAAAATATACTGCAACAGACCAACAACAAACAATGCATAATGTACAACAGAAGATCAGTAACAGTATTTGAAGCATATTTTATTCAACAAATATTCAGGAGATCATTTTATTTCTCCCTTTATAATTATTATGATTGTTATTATTGCATAGAGGTGGGATTGTGGAAATGATGTACCTACAAGTGTACATCACAAACTGAGCATGTCATAAAGGCTCCTATAAGCACCTGTTTAAACAAGGTTACACACACAAAACAGCTGACAAGACCTCGCACAGCTTTACTCTTCAGTCATTTAACAATTAAATAGGAACTTTTCCTTCACTTTATCATTAATTACAAATTACAAACTGAATTATTTTAAGGTGCCGCTCCTTAACACTACACCAAATCTAACAACACAACACAAAATCTACTAGAACTGATTTCAGAATACTTCAATATGTTCATATTTAATGCGCTACTTTAAAACATTTTGATAAAAGTTGACATTTTTCAATAGATGATCAGATTTAAAGAAGTTTTTTTCAGAAAGTTATGATTTAATATTATTATTTTATAAAAAGAACCCGAAATAATGAAAAGTATTTTTCTTGTCTTAATGAACAATTGCTACTCATCAAAGTTGCTCTATACATGTAAACTAGCCGTGCAAACTAAAGAAGTTGGATCCTACTCTACATGACAACACAGAGAACACTTCAGTATACTATGGCATATGTAATTTTTTCATTTTTAACTGAATTAATTTATTAAAAATAATAAGATTAGAAGCACTTGTGTGTTAACAACCACTTGCAATATATAGTGAAGTATTATTACCAACTTCCTAAAATATGTGGCATCTGATGTTAAAATTAGTCTGGTTGTTTCTTTAGAAAAGATGAGCAAACACTTAGTTTGCATATCCATATTAAAAGTTAATAAAGTTAAAAATAAAATAAACTGCATAAGAGTTTATTGCAGCATAATCTGTATGCACATGGAGAGGAAAATATTTTTAAGTTTAAGGATAAAATCCTGGCACAAAAACAAAAACCTATATATTGTGACAAAAATAATTTTGGCAACATAATTTGCATATGGTAAGACACCCAATACCATGTGAACTGCATTGGCTTAAAAATAAGGGTGTAATTGCCTGCTGAGCAATAAACCAACAGACATGCCTGGTTATGCAAAATATACACAGCTAGTATAGAACAGACATTTGATCCTTAATCAAAACTTAAACACAAAGGTAATAGTTAAAATTAAAGGATCCTAAATAATACAAAATACATGGAACCTTTTTAATCAAATAATGCTCTTTCTGTGCCTCTATTTGCCAACATAAAAAATGTCTGACAGATTAGCTTGTTTCAAGAGCATTTCATGGGATATGGGACATTTGATCATTGGCATGTTATGACTGCATTTTTTTTATTGTAAATCAAAATCTAGCAGCATACCACAATATCTACTGTGATGTCATGACTGACATGATAACTGATCAAGGTTTCCCACTTGAGCATTAAACATGACTGAGCCACTCCATTCAAAAATGTTTTTCAAAAATGCAATGCTTAACCAACATGCAGCAACTATGATTTTGTTGCTTCTACAGAATGTATAACCTAATCCTAGTATAATCAAAATGGACTTACTTGCTCATAGCTCTAAATGTTTAATAATTTATGTAGACGTTACCTATCAAGTCACAAGCCAGAGCTGTTTTTATATATTATACCTTATAAGTTACACTGATACTGAGATAAAAGACCAGTAGTACTGATTACATCTATGGCCATCTTACAATGCTAAGATCTGAGTGTGAAGGACCCCAGCATGAACGCTCCCTGTATATCCCACATACATCTCACAGAAACACTACACATAAGGTGTGCAGTAAATGCAAAGGTTCAGTCATGGATTGGACTGTTTTAGTCTGAGAACATGAAGTTGCATTAAAGGATCTAATTATGATGCCACTGTATAAATACTTCTGGTACAAACTTGTTCATTTGGCTTGTGATTGTTTAAATCCTTGTGGAAACTTCTGACATGATATAATATGAAAATAAAAACAAACTTGAAGAATTACACCTGTTCTGTGTAGCAGATTAAAATTGTACACAAGTTACTGATGTAAATAAAGTATACCAAGTTCAAATAATTACCATTCTTTACCCCAGTTTAAAGTCAGCACCCTAGTACTCATGTTGCCCAACATGTTAATACATATATTGTACAGTCAGTTACACAGTTATTAATTATTTGGTACTACATGTATAAATTTTTCATAATCAAATGCTTTGCATACCTCGGACAACCGTGAACATTTTGAGTTGATTGATTGCACAAGGCCACAGTGGGGTTAATATGAACATAACTTGGACAAGAAACTCCTGCCCTCATCACTAAATGACAATCCTCCCCTACAAAATAATAACATAGGTACCCGGATGTTCCAGGCTGCTGGTAGCCCTTTAAAAACACACACATATCACAATGTGACCATCATAAATTGTTCATACACAGCACAGTTGCTGGCATGTTTGGCTTTGACAGATTTGGCTGTGATTCCCTCGTCCAGTAAAATTGGCTTATGCTACATATTCACCATGTTTGTTGGTTTGTGTGTTTACCCACACATGATCTTGATACATGCTACATTAATTAAGATGACACTTTGTGAGAGTGTTACTTTTTTAGATTATTTAATTTAAGAGACATATCTGGATGCTGATCTTGCTGAATTTACCCCTTTCGTCCTCTTACATCCTGATTGGCCAAAGTTCTCTATTTATTGCAATGAAACTTTATGGAACAGCGGGTCATGGGCAAAGGAAGAAGTGGTTACATTTGATGGTGGGTTGGTTTAATTTTATGGTAGCGCTAGTACTGGCACAGGTGTGCACTCCAATAAAGCTATGACAAACCTACTCAGTAGGCATTAAAATTACCAGCCTTACTGGAGTTGAGATACAAGTCACATCAAGGTACATTGCAGTGGTTTCCATCATGTTGCATTCATATAATGATAAACAGCCCATAATCTTACCATTAGGCTACGAATGATGAATTAACGCAAAAGAATACATGTGAACTCACAACCCAAACTGAATCTCCATCTCTATGGTAACAAGTCATTTCCAGTATTGCGTACAAGTTGGCTGCCGTCCAGTAATCTGTGTGGGCCATGCTTGAATTCATACAATCAAAAAATCAACAAACATGCAGAGGGATTTATCAATATGCTGAGTAAAAATGGAACTTTTTTCGCTTGTGTTAGGAGTTGTTAGAAAGTATACTAACTAAGCTAACGATTGGTCTGGTTTTAATTATGTCAAGTAACAGGGTACTTGAAGGCCATGAGGCGGCATCAGAAATGATGAAAAAATTTGCAGCCTCATTGCACCTTGAAGTGCATTCCTTGCTGAATGATGTAACAGCACTCTGACAGCGAGAACACTGGTTGTAGACACTTTTAATTTCAGAGGGCAAAAATGGAGCTAACACCAATAGTAATCACATCATCAGTTCAAACTAGGGATATCTTAGTAATTCAGCATTTGAAAAAGACCAGCGTTTAGATGTAGAAAAAAAGACACATACTATATTTGGCCATTACTTCTATTCTGTATAGTAAATAGGGCCAGCAACCATCCTCGGTCTATTATTTTCACAATGATATTTAAAATAAATGGACAATGAACCATTCTTACATGGTTGTCACATGTGCAAATGAGTATATATGTTCCAACTCCAGAACTGTATATGAGGAATCTATTCTGAAGTCAAGAGTCATATAATACACAACTAGCCTCTTGCATGTATATGTACATCATATTTTATAACCACAGAGAATTTTTAATGTTATACATGATACTGCAATGATAATATCATCATGTCATATTAATTGGGGAACTATATATATTACACAACATTCAGTACATAGAAAACTAAAAAATATTTAACAGTTATATTCTATAATACGATTTGTGATAATTAGCACATCCTTTGGCCTGGTAAAGCTATTTCCATAAATGTAATTTTTAAATTTCCATTATGCATTTATTTTGACCCAATTAATACTGTAAGTACCATTGAGGGTGTACAGAAAGCCATTAGCTTAAAAGATTAATCCACTGAATTGACATCTAAAGGTGATAGAAAACTTGGGATAATTTGCACTTAATTAAAATCATGTCCTTCTAAATAAAGTCATAAACATCATGAACTACTGAAGTATGATTTGAATAACATTTTGCAGTCATCATTTATACACATATACAAACATGGAGAATCAATAGTGAGATATAAAAATTGTTTATTGATCCTTACCAAAATTAGCTGAACATTGCATTATATTTGACATTACAGCTGATTTCCTAGAGATATCCGTCAAAGACATAACAAAAACTGATTAACAGTCTACTTTCACAAGCTTAATTCAAGTAGGTTGTTTTCAATGCACCTTTAAGGCTTCAAACTACCTACACAAAACTTAAAACAAACTGTACAACAAATGATGAGCTCTATTTTGTCAAAGAACAACAAAAAAAATAACCATTCCTTGACTGACAGACATCATCAAAATTGTTCTTTAATTTATAGAAAAATACATGTAAAGCTAAATAAAAAAATATAAAAACACCAATAAAATGTGCTGCAACCACTTGTTCGATAAACTGCATTTGTAAGAAGAAAAAAAACCCAAACACACAGAAAAATCCAATAAACTCTTTCGTTTTTAAGTAACTACCAATGCAAATTCAGTGAGCTTTGTTAAACTGTGACACAGTGTGTAATGGATAATGCAAACAAAACAATTTTTCTTTGCACCACTTCCCTGTGATACAAAGAAACCACTCCCCATGATTAGTTTTTAGGAGGTCAAACTTTACTTTTAGTTCTACCATCAACTAACAAATGTCAAGTTCTGTTCATACCAAAGTTCTGGATCATGGAATAATTTACAAGGTGACAGCATATACGTGATTAAAATTAAATGAAGCCCAGGGAGGAGACCAGTAACCTGTAAACATGGCCGGCAAATAAGAAATCCTAAATGACGTCTCATACCAAAACACCAAAAAAAAAGCAAGAAAATGCACACACAACCAATCACTGGAACAGCTTAATTGGACAATGCTTTAAGGAGAAATTTATGTATCACAAATGTAGATGTAAAAACATGGTATTTGTCAGAATTCAAAGGTATCTACCAGAGTAACAAATTTGAAATTACAGGAGTAAAATAAGATTTTCATGTTCTTGATTTCATGATTTTTGTAAAATGTCCCTTTTCCTCAAAAAGCCCTCTGATCATGAGTACTTGGGTCACAGCGACGGTGATCATAACGAAGAGTTGCACTCCTGACCAAAAGTTGACTCGAGTAAAATTATCTTCCGCTATACTTCTGTCCCTGCTTTCAATGTTACGCAGTATTGTCATAGTGGAAAAACTGTCTTCAAGGCGGACCTTGATGCGGTCAAAAGCACTCTGAAATAAAAAAATAACATTTTTATTTGTCTTTAATGATACCTGTTAATGCACTTATTCATCAGTAAATTTTAAGGACCCACTTATATTACTCAAGGACATAATTTACAAAATACCTCTATTAAGAAGGTTATGTTTTCATCTATGTTCACTTGTTTGTCTGTTAGCAGGATTATGCAAAATCTACTGAACTGATTTCCACAAAATCTTTAAATATATCCAGGGAATATCCCATTCAATTTTGCATCAGATCTGTATATATGGACAGATCACAGAGGAAGGACTTTTGCCTTGGTGGAGGCATGCAAACTTCTGAGTGTCATTCTAGCTCACATGCTGGTTTGATATATTTTTTTGTATACATTCCAGCCTTGCTTAACAAAATATAATACATGAAACTACCTTCACATGTCAACCAAAAACCAAACTACATTCCATCTTTAGACCCCAAGGAGGTCTGTGTAAAGGTAAAAGTTGTACAACAGTTATAATTGATCAAATGCCAGGATCACCTAAAAAAAAGTTGGGGGAATTGTACAGAATATGATAAAGGTTTTTTTATTACATGTACAAAATTGGATGAAATCCATTCGGATGAATTAGGAAAAATTGTGATAGTGGCACCCTGCTTCAAATTTAAGGGTTGTTCAAAAAATTTGTCAATGATTTTTTATTACAGGTTTGACCTATGAGAATTTTTTTAATGTTTACAAGAACCAGTGCATCGATTGTACTTTTATCAATGACAGTGGGAACATTGTTCTGATTATCAGAAAGAAGTCAGTATATTTTATTGCTGACATCTAAATGAGATCTAAATACAGATCCCTGACCATCACTTCCCTCTCCCCCAGTATACTTGTCTAAGGGAGAACCAGAGTCCGTCATATCAAGGGATGCCCATTATTTTTTAGAGATTTATTTTAAAAGTCAAATTATTTTAAAAATTATCTGTCAGTAAATCAGTCAGGTATTTATTTATACAGAAGCATCCACCACAGCTTGTGAATAATTTGAGGGGAACAAATTATTTTAAATTGGAGACTAGATGTGTCGGAACGACACGAATGCCCCTGCCTGGGGCAAATTAGAAACATTTGTTAAATTTTGTAAAATTTTTTAAGTTCAGGAAGTGTTGTATGGTCAAAAGTAGGTCAACAAGGGCAAAATGCAAACTCGATCTGTAAAGGGTCATTATCAAGCAACACACCAAAAATCAGGCCAGTATCTGCAGGCATTGTGAAAAAAAGTCCATATATGTGCATTTTTCATGAAAATTTCTGTCTTTCATGAAATTTTCTATGTTCAGGATCTGTCATATGGTGAAAAATAGGTTAACTGGGACGAAACGCGAACTCGATCTGTAAGTGGTTCATTATGCGCCCACAGACCAAACATTATGCCAGTATCTGTAAGCATTGCATTGCGAAACTAGAATATTAGCAAAAGTTGATAATCATTTATAAATTTAAATTGGAGAGGTATATACCATTTTTCATAACAATCCACCAAATGCTTCCTGAGAAATAAGCTCCTAAGTTTTTTTCTATACTAAGCTCTGTGACCTTGAAAAGTAGGTCAAGATCACCCATCTTTGAACTTGACCAAGATTTTGTAAATATAATGCAATAGCACTGAAGAAATGAAGTTCCTGTGTTGAATACCTTTGGAGATATCCTGCACAAAAGGCCAAATTGAAAAAATCCGATAAAATTTCATTAAAAAATCAGAAATTGCAGGTGGCGCCACCAAAATTGTGCAGCACATACAGACCATCAGTCCCAATGATCATAGTAAGTTTTGTGAAAATCCACACAATGGTTCCTGAGATATAAACTTCTGAGTGTTTTTCTATAATCAGCTCTAAAATGTAGAAAAATGGGTCAAGGTCACCCGTCTTCGAACTTGACCGAGATTTTATCGATATACATCTTCACTGACAAAATAAAATTCCAACGGTGAATCCTTTTAGAGATATCCCGCTCACAAGGTAAAAGTTAACAGACGCGGGACGGACGGACGGACAGACACCGGACAGACAGATGGACAGACGGACAGCTTGGGTGACGACAATAGCCCATCAGCCTATGAGCTGAGGGCTAAAAACGGCTGTACATGTGTATTTTTCATGAAAATTTCTATTTTTCATGAATTTTTCTCAGTTTAGGAGCCGTAAAACGGTCAAAAGTAGGTCAACCGGGACGAAACGCAAACTCTATCTGTAACTGGTCATTATCTGCCCACACACCAAAAATCAGGCCAATATCTGCAGGCATTGCAAAAACAAGGGACCTATGGGTCACGACGCTCAGCTGTTATATATGATAAAAAAATATTATTTAGAAATGAGGCACATGCTGGTTTTGTGTGGTAATAAATATAAGCTGTATTATCAGTTGTTGTTGTTTAGCTTATGTATGATTTTGATAGTACCTTTGGAGACAGGGAAGAGGATTGATTTCATTTATTTTATTAACAAATGGAGTACTATTGTCACACAGATTTTGACTTGGCCATATAACTTATAAGCAGAACATATAATATAAGAGTTTAACTATTTATTAAAAAAAATTACAAATATTGTCCCAAATATAATTTTTATAAAAAATAATAAGAGAATCATATGATTTTTTAAAATGAAATATAACTGATTTGATTATTAAAATAATATTAAAGAATATATTCATGAATGCATTCATGAATACATTTTGAAAGTATTTGCACGAGTATTCATATACTTTCATTTTTACCTGAATTCCTATTCTTTATGCAAGAAATTTTATAATGGAGTACATAATCATATTCGTATTTAAATACAATTACAAAGTATTCGCACCATGTCTGGTATTTATTCAGTTTCACCAACCAATGATGTTGAGAATCCAGAATATGGAAAATTCATACATTTAAATAATGATCATAAGTACCTGGTTTTATGGCTTTTATTTATATTAAAAAATAACTGTAAAAAATTCATTTTGGACTAATTTCACATCAATGTACACACTAGACACAGTAGGAATCTAGATTAATATTATCAACTGCATCTTTGTCTATCATTAATTTCCTTCATATGATCCCTAATGATTAGTAATGAATAATATGATTTACTTCTTTATCATTAAAATTGAACTGAAAAATGTCATAGGTGACTGCATGGTGTTATTTGGAATATGTGACATTCTACCCATCGATACAAGATTCTTATATCATCAGTAACTGCAAGTTAATTTCCTGTTATTATAAACTAACAAATTCCTTTTCTATTTTTCTTTAATTTGTTATTAAAAACCAATAAAAAATTATTAATTTATTGTTTATTGTTATGTTGTTGGTTAAAACTACTAGATGAGTTGGGTTGGACACCTGGATCAACTGTGGCTGGCCATAAGCTGCCTGGATTCTGTGTATGCCTCGCCTCAAGCGTGCATAATTTGATGAAAGGTCAACAAGGTCAACATACAGGTGACTCAAGAGGGGCTGGAGAGAGCCAAAGTCTGACAGGGTCTCATAAAAAACATTAATAAAAGCTACATAGTTTGGCCAATTTCTTTCAGCTTTCTAAACTAAAAAGCTGAAATCCTAATGTGTGCATGATATGAAAATTATATCAACAGTGCTCACAGGACACAAACGTGCCATGGTCACAGTTGGGCAAAATTTAAGGTACTAATTTTATATTTATACTAATAACTTATAAAATTTGAAAATTCAGAACTAATTTTGGGTATTCAATTGAATCTTGATTAAATAATGTTACATCCCTGACAAAAAAATCTCTAGCTTCAGCAATGCCCTTGTTAAGGGAGTAAATATATTTCTTGATTTTTTACAAAGTGCATTATGTTTGGGCCCATAACTTAAAACAATTCACAATACTGACATCATTCTGGCATGTGCATAGAGAATGAAAAATATGTATATTATTTATGATTAAAGTCAGATCAGTGGTTTTGATATTAGGCAGTCTTGAAGTGTATCAATGGGTTTTTAATGGAAAAATGAAGTTTTTCATTAATATCTCGAAGGTATTAAGTCCTAGTGACCAAATTCTTGGCATGGTAGGGGATTTTGGAGACATCTAACTGTATGCCGAATTTAAGGAACTAAGAGCTGAAGCTGGGGAGCTGAGCTCTTGCAAACTGCATAACACTAGCTTGATGTAAACAATATGTTACATGGTGCTTGAAAACTTATTAAAATCTACAGTTTTTGATCAACTGGTTTCAAATTTTTGGTGTTAACAGTTGAAATACTAACAAAAACATGCTGTGAAAATTAAATCCACAGTACTTACAGGAAAAAAACGTGCCATGGTCAAAGTTGGGCAAAATTTAAGGTACCAATTTTTTATTTTTATTAATATTTTGGAAAATTTAAAAGATTTTCATCTAATTTTGGGTCTACAATTTAATTTTGATTAATTAAAGTTATATTACTGGAAAAAAGGTCAATAGCTTTAACATTTTTTGTGTTAAGTGATCAAATATCTTTCCTGATTTTTTACAAAATGCATTATGTTTGGGCCTATAACTTTTTTAAATCAAATAATACAGACATAATTTCTGGCATGTACATAGGAACTATATAGAGGAATATTTATGGTAAATATGAGGAAAAACAAATGAGTGGTTTTGATATTAGGCAGCCCTGAAGTGTGAAAATAGGTTTTTCATAAAAAAATTGAGGTTTTTCCTTAATTTCTCAAAGGAACAAAGTCGCAAAGACCCAGTTTTCGGCTTGGTAGGAGATCTTGGGGACATCTAACATTATGCCAAATTTTGGATTCCTAGGTCTTACGGTTTCAAAACGTGCCACATCTACGGACGGACGGACGGACGGACGGACGGACGGACAGACGGACGGATGACGGACAATGGACCACGACTATAGCTCAGATGACTTATAGTCAGCTGAGCTAAAAAGTCTGTACATGTGTATTTGTCATAAAAATTTATATTTTTCATGAATTTTTCTAAGTTTAGGAGCCGTAAAACGGTCAAAAGTAGGTCAACCAGGACGCAACGCCAACTCGATCTGTAACTGGTCATTATCTGCCCACATACCAAAAATCAGACCAATATCTGCAGGCATTGCGAAAAAAAATCCGTACATGTGTATTTGTCATGAAAATTTCTATTTTTCATGAAATTTTCTAAGTTTAGGAGCCGTAAAACGGTCAAAAGTAGGTCAACCGGGACGAAACGCAAACTCTATCTGTAACTGGTCATTATCTGCCCACATACCAAAAATCAGGCCAATATCTGCAGGCATTGCGAAAAAAAGTCCGTACATGTGTATTTGTCATGAAAATTTATATTTTTCATGAAATTTTCTAAGTTTAGGAGCCGTAAAACGGTCAAAAGTAGGTCAACTGGGACAAAACGCGAACTCGATCTGTAACTGGTCATTATCTGCCAACACATCAAAAATCAGGCCAATATCTGCAGGCATTGCGAAAAAAAGTCCGTACAACTGTTTGATTTCGGAATGACGGAATGACGGACATGGGTAAAACTATATGCCCCGGCCACTTTGTGGCGGGGGCATAAAAATTGCTGGGTACCCCCCAGTGGTATGTTCCATAGTGGAGGGCATGCAGCAGCATCAAAACAACCTATTTAACATCAATAGAAAATCAGAAGTTTTGGGCTTTTCTGGCTACTTTACAAATGAAATCTTGTATAAAAATTTTACCCTGAGAATACCTCAGTTCAAGATATCAAGGACCAGAAAACAGGGTTTGTTTGACTTATTCTCAAACCTCTGGAACAGGTCAAATCACCCTCTCCAGTCAGTCTCTGACAAGCTTTTGCACATCATGTCTTTGACTGAGCACACTCCAAAACACATTTGAACAAGTGACTCATGGGTCATGACGCTCAGCTGACTGACATGTTGATAATGTCCTTGCACAGACAACTTATTAAGATAGGTGGCATCATTGTTCATGCATATTAGCTTAAGTTCATCAAGACCCATAAGAACAACAAATTTGATGACAATCAAACCAGCCTTTCATGAGGAATCTGACAATTTGTGTGTATTTTGCATTATTTCTGGGGTGCTCAAACATACCCCCAAAACTCTGAGAATATAGGTCACTGTGACCCAATTTCAGATTTCTGGGGAGAACTTCTGAGGAAGTCTCAGGATGTTAAGTAAGAAGATTCTGGGCCCCACGGTTACGATTTGTGCCCCTCTTTGGTATCGAATTTTCAATTATTCTGGGGGGGGGGGGGGGAGGGGGGTACTCCAGAGCCCCATAGCTCAGACAATATGAGTGACAGAGACCTAATTTCAGGTTTCCAAGGAGACTTTTCAGTAGCCTCCCAGCATGTCAAGAAAGAAGATTCTAGATCTAGCTGTTACCATTTGTGCCCTGTTAATAGATGACCGCATCTTTTAAGGTCTCAAAAATAGACAAAAAATAGTTAAAAATCGAAAAAATACAGGTGGCTCCACCAGTCTGCAGAAACTGATGAAACACTCCATGATCAATAGCCATGCAAAAAATCATGGTGATCAATACATTAGTTGTTCAGATATTTGAGCTTTTGTATCAAATTTTTCATTATTCTGGGGGTTCGGAGCCCCATAGCTTGAAGAATATGGGTAACAGAGACCTAATTTCAGGTTTCCAAGGAGACTTTTCATGGGTCTCCCAGCATGTCAAGAAAGAAGATTCTAGGTCAAGTCATTACGATTTGTGCCATGTTAATAGATGATCACATCTTTTCAGGTCTCAAAAGTAGATTAACAAAACAGTAAAAATTCGAAAAAATACAGGTGGCGCAATCAGTCTGCAGAAACTGATGAAACACTTCATGATTAATATCCATGCAAAGAATCATGATGATCAATGCATTAGTTGTTCATATACTTTAGCTTTTGTATTAAAATTATTCATTATTCTGGGTGGTACTTTGGAGCCCCATAGCTTGATGAATATGGGTAACAGAGACCTAATTCCAGGTTTCCAAGAATACTTTTTGTGGACCTCTCTGGATGTACAGTGAGAAGATTCTAGGTCAAGCAGTTACCATTTGTGCCCTGTTAACAGATGACGGCATCTTTTAAGGTCTCAAAAAATGAGAAAAAATATCATAAAATAAAAATTTAAAAAATACAGGTGGTGCCCACAGTCTGTAGAAACTGATGAAACCCTCCATGATCAATATCCATGCAAAAAATCATGGTGATCAATGCATTAGTTGTTCAGATATTTGAGCTTTCGTATAAAATTTTTCATTATTCTGGGGGTACTTCAGAGCCCCATAGCTTGAAGAATATGGGTAACAGAGACTTAATTCCAGTTTTCCAAGGAGATTTTTCATGGACCTCTCTGGATGTAAAGTAAGAAGATTCCAGGTCCAGTGGTTACGATTTGTGCCTTATTAATGGACAGCCGGCCGGATGGCCAGACTACAGACAAAGAGTGATCGCTATAGCTCAGATGACTTACAGTCAGCTGAGCTAAAAATGCTGTTGGTTTTATTTGAGATTATGCCAAATATATATTAAAATCAAGTAATGGAGCCTTATCAAAGCCAAAAGGTCTGAGCTTCAGGTTATTCATCAATCTTAAATAGTCAATTTTAATAAAACTTGTTTCATTCATATTAAAGGTACAGCTTTAATATATCACCATCAATATCAGTCTCAGCTGACTTTATCTTTGAGTTCCTCATCTTTCAGCCCTTTTAGTACTTTAAATTTTCAGGCCTTTTACCCAAACACAAAACCCATACAGCTGGAAGACAGTCAGTGACCCATTCACTACTGCGGGGAAAGGGTGCAATCTTGTGGTAAAGAATTTGACCAGGGGTTTTATGATGGGGGACAGTCTAAACAGGACACAAACCCACAACCATTATCCTTGTGGTCACAAGTCCAGTGTCCCAACTATTTTACCCACTCCACTTGTTCCTCCTCAGAAAAGTAAAAGTGGAGAGGATTATGTATTACAGAAGTAGATGCATTTAATGATCAGTAAAAGATGTTGATGTAGGCTTCTTCAGTATCTGCAGATATGATACAAGTGAGAAAATGAATAATGATGACAATTTAATATAATGCAGTAATAATTTTACATAGATTAATTTCTCAGTTTTAAGTTAAAATAGAGAATCTACAATTTGTCCTTATTTCTTAATTTATGAATTATCTATTGGTGAAAGGGTCTGGACTTTGTCACTTTAAACCTTATTAAAGTGTGTAATCCTAGCCAACACTCCCCATCCAAACACAATATGCTTGCCCCTGATATGTTTTGAAACTCGCCACATAGTTTTTATAACTTATTTATTATTCTTCCAATAACCTGAGTATGATGTTGTGCTGACTCACCCTAAAGTCTTCGAGTTTCATGTCCACCAGTTCATCCTTGGCCAGGTGACTGTAGTCGTCTGTGGGTTCAGCCTCTCCCGTTATTATATCAAAGTACACCAGTTTCTTGGAGAACTGGCTAAATGTGTTATCAAAACAGATGGTATAGTCACCCTCCTCGCTGGCTGTCACTCTGAAATGGACAATCAAGTAAAACAATCAGATGTTCCATTTTTCAAAAGGAATTTATGGTTGGCTTTCTCCAGAAATGTTATCATTAATTAATATTAACTAACCATGCATGTTATCACCAAGTTACCTGTTTATCACAATATTAAATCTGACATATCAACTCAAGTGTACACACACATGCAACTTAGGTTAATTTAGTTTTGTTTAAAGCAATTTGGGTAGTTTATAATAGGTTACTTACTGTGCAAAAACACATTTAGGTTGGACTATAATCCAATCTTTCCTAATTATCTCTCTGTTGCCTAGTGTATTTTATGCAGGGTTACACGTAACAATTTTTTGGCAGTATTGAAAAACAAACCTGATGTCAGTTGGGGCTTTTTCACCAGACATTATGAGAAATAGTATCTTTTATGGCTTTCCCATGGATACAGAAAACTATATGTTAATTCAGTGAGGGCTTCAAGGGTATGAATACCCTAAAAACAGTTACATATATCTAAATATGTATATATATATTATACTTACTTGTGTTCTCCATCTGTATGTCTCATTTCAGATAAAGCCACTCTGCCCGTTGGTGTAGAGACCATGAAGTTAATATCTAGGTCCCCTCCATCTATAACCTGCATTAAAATATAAACATTAGTAGCATCACATGAGCATCACACTCTCTTCTTTTTATCAAACAAATACCTATACTTATCCATCGTGCACATAAGACAACCATCTACATTCAAAGAACCTGCAAAAGCTCCATTTGCATGTAACAGGACTTGATATAGAGAATTCACTGTATGAGTATTTTGACTTGCATAACCTAACAAGGGACCCATGGGTCATGGTGCTCAGCTGAAGTTTGAAATTTTAGTAAATGCAAAATATGCTGATTTCTATTGTAATGTTTTTCATATATAAGCATAAGAGATTCTAAGAGGAAATGGCCCTCCTACTTGGTTATAGTAAAGTTCTAAATACATGATTGCAAAACTAATACTTGGATAAGACTGTCATGAAGAAAAACAGTAAAAGTTTTGAGATACTGTGATGCATATGAAAATTTACAGATGGACAGGCAAGTGAACAGAATGAAAGGATACCTTTATTTCAATTTCAGGGGAATTATGCATTTAAGTTTATATTAAACCCTATTTTTTTAAGCATATCCACTTTTTCCATTAATAGTTTTTATCAAATCCATTTTTTTTTATTTACAAGTTTTATAAATTTGTAACAAGGGACCTGTGGGTCAGGGCGCTCACCTGTTATTTATGATAAAAAAATATGATTGAGAAATGAGGCACATGCTGGTTTTATGTGGTAATAAAAATAAGCTGTATTATGAGTTGTTGTTGTTTAGCTTATGTATGATTTTGATAGTACCTTTGGAGACAGGGAAGAGGATTGATTTCATTTATTTTATTAACAAATGGAGTACTATTGTCACACAGATTTTGACTTGGCCATATAACTTATAAGCAGAACATTTAATATAAGAGTTTAACGATTTATTAAAAAAAATTACAAATATTGTCCCAAATATAATTTTTTATTAAAAATAATAAGAGAATAGTATGATTTTTTCAAATAAAATATAACTGAAATGATTATTAAAATAATATTAAAGAATATATTCATGAATGCATTCATTAATACATTTTGAAAGTATTTGCACTGGTATTCATATACTTTCATTTTTACCTGAATTCCCATTCTTTATGCAAGAAATTTTATAATGGAGTACATAATCATATTCGTATTAAAATACAATTACAAAGTATTCGCACCATGTCTGGTATTTATTCAGTTTTCACCAAACAATGATGTTGAGAATCCAGAATAAACAAAATTCACACATTTAAATAATGATCATAAGTACCTGGTTTTATGGCTTTTATTTATATTAAAAAATAACTGTAAAAAATTCATTTTGGACTAATTTCACATCAATGTACACACTAGACACAGTAGGAATCTAGATTAATATTATCAACTGCATCTTTGTCTATCATTAATTTCCTTCATATGATCCCTAATGATTAGTAATGAATAATATGATTTACTTCTTTATCATTAAAATTGAACTGAAAAATGCCATAGGTGACTGCATGGTGTTATTTGGAATACGTGACATTCTACCCATCGATACAAGATTCTTATATCATCAGTAACTGCAAGTTAATTTCCTGTTATTATAAACTAACAAATTCCTTTTCTATTTTTCTTTAATTTGTTATTAAAAACCAATAAAAATTTATTAATTTATTGTTTATTGTTATGTTGTTGGTTAAAACTACTAGATGAGTAGGGTTGGACACCTGGATCAACTGTGGCTGGCCATAAGCTGCCTGGATTCCGTGTATGCCTCGCCTCAAGCATGCATAATACAGGTGACTCAAGAGGGGCTGGAGAGAGCCAAAGTCTGACAGGGTCTCATAAAAAACATTAATACAAGCTACAATTTTTGGCCAATTTCTTTCAGCTTTCTAAACTAAAAAGCTGAAATCCTTATGTGTGCATGATATGAAAATTATATCAACAGTGCTCAAAGGAAACAAACGTGCCATGGTCAAAGTTGGGCAAAATTTAACGTACTAATTTTATATTTATACCAATAACTTATAAAATTTGAAAAATTCATAACTAATTTTGGGTATTCAATTGAATCTTGATTAAATAATGTTACATCCCTGACAAAAAAAATCTCTAGCTTCAGCAATCCCCTTGTTAAGGGAGTAAATATATTTCTTGATTTTTTACAAAGTGCATTATGTTTGGGCCAATAACTTAAAACAATTACGCAATACTGACATCATTTCTGGCATGTGCATAGAGAATGTATAGAAAAATATGTATATTATATATGATTAAATTCAGATCAGTGGTTTTGATATTAGGCAGTCTTGAAGTGTAACAATGGGTTTTTAATGGAAAAATGAAGTTTTTCATTAATATCTCAAAGGTATTAAGTCCTAGTGACCAAATTCTTGGCATGGTAGGGGATTTTGGAGACATCTAACTGTATGCCGAATTTAAGGAACTTAGAGCTGAAGCTGGGGTGCTGAGCTCTTGCAAACTGCATAACACTAGCTTGATGTAAACAATATGTTACATGGTGCTTGAAAACTTGAATAAAATCTACAGTTTTTGTTCAACTGGTTTAAAATTTTTGGTGGTAACAGTTGAAATGCTAACAATACATGCTGTGAAAATTAAATCCACAGTACTTACAGGGAAAAAAATGTGCCATGGTCAAATTTGGGCAAAATTTAAGGTACCAATTTTTTATTTTTATTAATATTCTAAAAAATTTAAAAGATTTTCATCTAATTTTGGGTATACAATTTAATTTTGATTAATTAAAGTTATATAACTGGAAAAAAGGTCCATAGCTTTTAACATTTTTTGTGTTAAGTGATCAAATATCTTTCCTGATTTTTTACAAAATGTATTATGTTTGGGCCCATAACTTTTTAAAATTAAATAATACAGACATAATTTCTGGCATGTACATAGGAACTATATAGAGGAATATTTATGGTAAATACGAGGAAAAACAGATGAGTGGTTTTTATATTAGGCAGTCCTGAAGTGTGAAAATAGGTTTTTAATAAAAAATTGAGGTTTTTCCTTAATTTCTCAAAGGAACGAAGTTGCAAAGACCCAGTTTCGGCTTGGTAGGAGATCTTGGGGACATCTAACATTATGCCGAATTTTGGTTTCCTAGGTCTTACGGTTTCAAAATGTGCCACATCTATGGACGGACGGACGACAGACAATGGACCACGACTATAGCTCAGATGACTTATAGTCAGCTGAGCTAAAAAATTGAGGTTTTCCTTAATTTCTAAAAAGAATGAAGTCGCAAAGACCCAGTTTTCGGCTTGGTAGGAGATCTTGGGGACATCTAACATTATGCCGAATTTAGGATTCCTAGGTCTTACGGTTTCAAAACGTGCCACATCTACGGACGGACGGATGACGGACAATGGACCACGACTATAGCTCAGATGACTTATAGTCAGCTGAGCTAAAAAATTGAGGTTTTTCCTTAATTTCTAAAAAGAACGAAGTCGCAAAGACCCAGTTTTCGGCTTGGTAGGAGATCTTGGGGACATCTAACATTATGCCAAATTTTGGATTCCTAGGTCTTAGGGTTTCAAAATGTGCCACATCTACGGACAGACAGATGGACGGACGACGGACAATGGACCACGACTATAGCTCAGATGACTTATAGTCAGCTGAGCTAATAAAAGAAGGGACCCATGGGTCACGGTGCTCAGCTGATCTTGATTTGACTATAAATGTTTCTCCACTGTGATACTATATCGAGTCGATAAAGCTTATGAATATCATGGACATGTTGGGCTATTATAAAGGAATGTAATGCAATATGTGAGTAAATGATAAATGAAATTACCTGACTGATGGATAAATAGAGTTAAATATAGTGGTTTATTTTTTTATTTATTTAGGAGGGGTTGAAAATTGTGATATATTTGAGCAAATATGAATGCAATGACAGCAGTAATAAGCAGTAGTAGAATGATGATAAGGCTATTTGTAGAAGTATCTAAAGTGTATGGTAGTCTGCAAGCTTTCAATTTGACAGATATGATGTTAGATTAACTATGCTGATGAAGTGATTTATGAATTTGTGACTGTATGACACAATATCTTTTTAGTCTTGACAAGGTACATTATTGTGATGCCCACTATGTCTACATATTACACAATATTGACATAATTTCTGGCATGTACCTATGGACGAATAGTTATACAAAATATTAAAGTATGAATATATCTGATTCATCTTGTTCTTGCTTACTGAGGCTGACTTTGGGATGGGGTTCGGAGAAGGGAAAATTGAGGGCAGCACGAAGGTGGATGTAGAAATATTCTGTTGTAATGTTTTTCATTTATATAAGAATATGAAAAGCTAAGAGGAAAGGGGCCCTCCTACTTGGTTATAATAAAGTTCTAAATATATGATTGCAAACTAATACTCTGACAAGACTGTCATGAAGTAAAACAGTAAAATTTTGAGATACTGTGATGCATATGAAAATTTACAGATGGACAGGCAAGTGGACAGAATGGACTAATACCTTTATTTCACTTTCAAGGGAATAATGCATTTAAGTTTATATATAATCCTATTTTTTTTAAGCATATCCACTTTTTTCAATTAAGAAGTTTTTATCTGAATCATTTTTTTATTTACAGGTTTTATAAATTTTTAATAAAAAAAACCTGAAAATATAAGTTAAAATATTAGAATTGTTGCAAAGGTTGCAATCATTATATATACAGAGTGTAGCTCATACTGGGTCATATTATGCATACACATATATTTTATTATTTTTAAATCATAAATGTTTAAACTGAATTTAAAAGAAAATAATGCCACAACATTGCATCTACAAGAATATTCCTTGAATCACTATTAAAAAGTTTTGCACATTGGAGTTTTCAAGTACATGCTTAATTTTATTCACCAAAATAAAATAAAAGTAAATTTGATCAAATAAACCATCTTTTCAAATAAAGTATACACACTGTTGGTTGAATGAGTGACAAACAATATCATTGTACTGATTACTATCCCAGTTTTAATTTATTACTGGAATTAATAGTCAATTTCACACCTGGTGACGTTTTTACTCTTCTGAAGTAAGGAATTACTTATCTGATGAACATCCACACTTTCATAGCAAAACACCACTTTGTGGACACAATTAAATGTACACTTTAATCACTGTAACCCTGGTGGTACAATACAAAATCTAAAATGTAGCACAGCCTAGAATAAGAATGAATCAAATACAGAAAATAATAACATTCATCTAGTTTATGCACCATCTGGGGGGGGGGGGGGAGTGCAGGGCAGAGGGGAAGCCTGCTGGTAGTGGCCAGGCTGACCCAAGGCAAGCTGCCTTGGGTGGGTTACATAATGCAAGTGAAGGCTGTACTACTAGGTGGGCTAGATGTAAACAACACTTGACATGGTGTATAAAAAACATGAATAAAAGCTATTCTTTCCAATCAATTTCTTTGAAATTTCAGATTTTTAAAGATTAAATCCTTATGTATATATGCTGTGAAAATTAAATCAACAATGCCAAAGTTGGACAAAATTTAAGGTACTGATTTTTTATTTACGCTAATAACTTGAAAAATTTGCAAAATTCAGATCTAATTTTGGGTAAACAATTGAATCTTGATTAAATAAAGTTATATTCCTGAAAAAAAGTCTCTAAGTTCAGCAATTCTCATGTTAGGTGAGTAAATATATTTCCTGTTTTTTTTTTTAAAAATTGCATTATGTTTTGGCCCATAACTTCAAAATAATACCCAATACTGACCTAATTTTTGGTATGTTCATAGAAAATGTATGAAAGAATGTGAATACTAAATACGATCAAAAACAGATCAGTGGTTTTGATATTAGGCAGCCTTGAAGTGTAACAATGGCTTTTTTTATGGAAAACAGAGTTTTTTTCCTTAATATCTCGAAGGGACGAAGTCCTAATGACCCAATTTTCGGTATGGTAGGAGATTTTGGGGACATCTAAAATTATGCCAACAGCCTGGGGAGCATAGAGATGTGTGCACTGAATGACCTACAGTCATCAAAGTGGACTGCTTGACAATGTAAGGGAATACAACAAGAGCCTCCAAAAAAATTCAATAACTAGCCTAATTTTGCAGCTTTTATTTTCAAATTTCAGATTTTAACAGATTAAATCCTTATGTATACATGCTGTGAAAATTAAATCCACAGTACTTACAGGAAAAAAACGTGCCGTGGCCAAAGTTGGGCAAAATTTAAGGTACCAATTTTATATTTTTGCCAATATTTAAACAAATTTAACAGATTTTGATCTAATTTTTGGTATACAATTAAATTTTGATTAATTAAAGTTGTATTCAAGAAAAAAGTCCCTACCTTAAACACTTTTGGTCTTAAGTGACCAATTATCTTCCTGATTTTTTTACAAAGTCCATCATGTTTGGGCCCATAACTTTTTTAAATTATATAATACTGACTTAATATCTGGCATGTACATAGGAACTATATAGAGGAATATTTATGGTTAATATGAAGAAAATCAGATGAGTGGTTTTGATATTAGGCAGTCTTGAAGTGTGAAAATAGATTTCTAATAAAAAATTGAGGCTTTTCCTTAATATCTCAAAGGAACGAAGTCCTATTGACCCAATTTTTGGCATGGTAGGAGATTATGGGGACATCTAACTGTATGCCGAAATTCAGATTCGTAGGTCCAACGGTGTCGAAACGTGCCAGTCTTACGGACGGACATCCAGACGGACAGACAGACAGACGGACGGACGGACGGACGGACAGACAGACAGACAGACGGACGGATGACGGACAATGGACCATGACTATAGCTCAGATGACTTATAGTCAGCTGAGCTAAAAACAATTAACAAGGGACCTATGGGTCACGGTGCTCAGCTGTTATATATGATAAAAAAATATGATTTAGAAATGAGGCACATGTTACAAATATTGTCCCAGATATAATTTTTATTAAAAATAATAAGAGAATCGTATGATTTTTAAAACTTCTCAATCACCACAATAACTGAAATGATTATTAAAATAATATTAAAGAATATATTCATGAATGCATTCATGAATACATTTGGAAAGTATTTGCACTGGTATTTATATACTTTCATTTTTACCTGAATTCCCAATCTTTATGCAAGAAATTTTATAATGGAGTACATATTCATATTCGTATTTAAATACAATTGCAAAGTATTCCCACCATGTCTGGTATTTATTCAGTTTTCACCAAACAATGGTGTTGAGAATCCAGAATGTACAAAATTCACACATTTAAATAATGATCATAAGTACCTGGTTTTATGGCTTTTATTTATATAAAAAAAAAATAAATGTGATATATTTATTTTGGACTAATTTCACATCAATGTACACACTAGACACAGTAGGAATCTAGATTAATATTATCAACTGCATCTTTGTCTATCATTAATTTCCTTCATATGATCCCTAATGATTAATAATGAATAATATGATTTACTTTTTTATTATTAAAATTGAACTGAAAAATGTCATAGGTGACTGCATGGTGTTATTTGGAATACGTGACATTCTATCCATCAATACAAGATTCTTATATCATCAGTAACTGCAAGTTAATCCCCTATTATTATAAACTAACAAATTTCTTTTCTATTTTTCTTTAATTTGTTATTAAAAACCATTAAAAATTGATTAATTTATTGTTTTTTGTTATGTTATTGGTTAAAACTACTAGATGAGTTGGGTTGGACACCTGGATCAACTGTGGCTGGCCATAAGCTGCCTTGCTGCCAAGTATATGCCTCGCCTCAAGCGTGCATAATTTGCTGAAAGTTCAACAAGGTCAACATACAGGTGACTCAAGAGTGGCTGGAGGGAGCCAAGGTCTGACATGGTCTCATAAAAACATTAATAAAAGCTACAATTTTTAGCCAATTCCTTTAAGCTTTCTAAACTAAAAAGCTGAAATCCTTATGTGTGCATGATATGAAAATTATATAAACAGAGCTCACATGAAACAAAAGTGAAATGGTCAAAGTTGGGCAAAATTTAAGGTACTAATTTTATATTTATGCTAATAACTTATAAAATTTGAAAAATTCAGAACTAATTTTGGGAATACAATTGAATCTTGATTAAATAATGTTATATCCCTGGTAAAAAATGTCTACCTTCAGCAATTTTCATGTTAAGAGAGTAAATATATTTCTTGATTTTTTACAAAGTGCATTATGTTTGGGCCCATAACTTAAAAAAATTACGCAATACTGACATCTCTTCTGGCATGTGCACAGAGAATGTATAGAAAAACATGTATAATATATATGTTTAAATTCAGATCAGTGGTTTTGATATTAGGCAGTATTGAAGTGTAACAATGGGTTTTTAATTGAAAAATGAAGTTTTTCATTAATATCTCAAAGGTATTAAGTCCTAGTGACCAAATTCTTGGCATGGTAGGGAATTTTGGAGACATCTAATTGTATGCCAAATTTTAGGAACTGAGAGCTTAAGCTGGGGAGCTGAGCTCTTGCAAACTGCATAACACTAGCCTGATGTAAACAATATGTTACATGGTGCTTGAAAATCTACAGATTTTGATCAACTGGTTTCAAATTTTTGGTGTTAACAGACAAAATGCTCACAAAAACATGCTGAGAAAATTAAATCCACAGGACTTACAGGAAAAAAACGTGCCATGGTCAAAGTTAGGCAAAATTTAAGGTACCAATTTTTTATTTTTGTTAATATTTTAAAATATTTAAAAGATTTTGATCTAATTTTGGGTATACAATTTAATTTTGATTAATTAAAGTTATATTACTTGAAAAAAAGTCCATAGCTTTAACAAGTTTTGTGTTAAGTGATCAAATATCTTTCCTGATTTTTTACAAAATGCATTATGTTCTGGCCCATAACTTTCTTAAATTATATAATACAGACATAATTTCAGGCATGTACATAGGAACTATATAGAGGAATATTTATGGTAAATATGAGGAAAAACAGATGAGTGGTTTTGATATTAGGCAGCCCTGAAGTGTGAAAATAGGTTTTTAATAAAAAAATTGAGGTTTTTCCTTAATTTCTCAAAGGAACAAAGTCGCAAAGACCCAGTTTTTGGCTTGGTAGGAGATCTTGGGGACATCTAACACTATGCCGAATTTTGGATTCCTAGGTCTTACGGTTTCAAAACGTGCCACATCTACGGACGGATGGACGGACGGACGGACGGACGGACAGACGGACGACGGACAATGGACCACGACTATAGCTCAGATGACTTATAGTCAGCTGAGCTAAAAATTATTGATTTATTGTTTATTGTTATGTTGTTTTTCAAAACAACTACTAGATGAGTTGGGTTGGACACCTGGATCAACTGTAGCTGGGCTTTAGCTGCCTGGCTGCCCCAGTGTATGCTTCGCTCAAGCATGCATAATCTGATGAAAGGTCAACAAGGTCAACATACAGGTGACTGAAGAAGGGCTGGATTGAGCCTGGGTCTGACATGGTCTCATAAAAACATTAATAAAAGCTACAATATCTGGCCAATTTCTTTCAGCTTTCCAAACTACAAAGATGAAATCCTTATGTGAGCATGATTTGAAAATTATATCAACAGTGCTCTCAGGAAACAAGCGTGTTATGGTCAAAGTTGGGCAAAATTTAAGGTACTAATTTTATATTTATACTAATAACTTATAAAATTTGAAAAATTCAGAACTAATTTTTGGTATTCAATTGAATCTTGATTAAATAATGTTACATCCCTGACAAAAAATCTCTAGCTTCAGCAATCCTCTTGTTAAGGGAGTAAATATATTTCTTGATTTTTTAAAAAGTGCATTATGTTTGGGCCCATAACTAAAACAATTACGCAATACTGACATCATTTCTGGCATGTGCATAGCAAATGTATAGAAAAATATATATATTATATATGATCAAAGTCAGATCAGTGGTTTTGGTATTAGGCAGTCTTACAGTGTAACAATGGGTTTTAAATGGAAAAGTTTTTCATTAATATTTCGAAGGAATCAAGTCCTAGTGATCAAATTCTTGGCATTGTGGGGGATTTTGGAGACATCTAACTGTATGCCAAATTTAAGAACTTAGAGCTGAAGCTGGGGAGCTGAGCTCTAGCAAACTGCATAACACTAGCTTGATGTAATCAATAGGAGTCATGGTGCTTGAAAACTTGAATCAAATCTACAGTTTTTGATCAACTGGTTTAAAATTTTTGGTGTTAACAGACAAAATCCTAACAAAAACATGCTGTGAAAATTAACTCCACAGTACTTACAGGAAAAAAATGTGCCATGGTCAAACTTGGGCTAAATTTAAGGTACCAATTTTATATTTTTGCCAATATTTAAAAACATTTAACAGATTTTGATCTAATTTTTTGGTATACAATTAAATTTTGATCAATTAAAGTTGTATTATTGAAAAAAAGTCCCTACCTTAAACACTTTTGGTCTTAGGTGACCAAATATCTTTCTTGAATTTTTTACAGGGTCCATTATGTTTTGGCCCATAACTTTTTGAAATTAAATAATACTGACTTAATTTCTGGCATGTACATAGGAACTATATATAGGAATATTTATGGTAAATATGAAGAAAACCAGATGAGTTGTTTTGATATGAGGCAGTCCTGAAGTGTGAAAATAGATTTCTAATAAAAAATTGAGGTTTTTCCTTAATATCTCGAAGGAACTAAGTCCTACTGACCCAATTTTTGGCATGGTAGGAGATTTTGGGGACATCTAACTGTATGGCGAATTTCAGATTCATCGGTCAAATGGTGTCGAAACTTGCCAGTCTTACGGACAGACATCCGGATGGACGGACGACGGACAATGGACCACAACTATAGCTTCGATCACTTATAGTCAGCTGAGCTAATCACTGAACCAAAACCATTTGAACAAACTTGAATTATCAACATCTAATGATAATTAATGTGTGAGATTTAAGAATTTGGCCCAGTTGTTTTTTAGAAGATCTTTGTAGCCACTGAGCTAAAATGGGCTGTTATGGCATATGACTAAATTCAGCTTCCCATAATTTGGCCAAAAGTCACTGAACTGAGACCATTTGATCAAACTTCAGAAAGCACTACCCTAGGATCATTTCTGTGCGATATTAAACAATTTGGCATTATGGTTTCGAGAAGAAGTTTTTTGTTGCTGTCAGTATGATACAGGCACTGATGACCCCTTGTAAAAAAAGGCCAGTGCAGGTGGCGCCACCAATACCTCAATTTCAAATATGACAACATTGGCATAAAATTTGGTGATGATAGCTCCTGCCGTTTCTGAGATTGTAATTTTAGTATGCTTTTTTGGACAGATGACTAAGTTCAACTTCCTGTAACTTGGCCAAAAATCACTGAACTTATATGACAAACTTGAGAGAGCTTGTTCCAGGAATCATTTCTGTGAAATATTGGACAATTTGGCTGAACAGTTTCGGAGAAGAAGATTTTTAAAGCTTTTTTAGCTTTTTCCCTATAAAATCTAAAAAAATGCAATTAGCCAAAAATTAAGCAAAATCTGATAGAGTTTTTTTAGGTGACTAATTTTTTGCATAAAATTTTGTGATGTTAACTCTTACCATTTTCAAGATAGTATGGGTTAACATACAGATGCCAGACGACAGAAGACGGTAGACGCCACACCATCGCACAAGCTCATAGGTTCGCTAAAAATTCTCCAAGATGGGTGTACATGCCAAATTTCAGACCAATACACTGAACCACTTCTGAGATAGCAGCAATTTTCACCTAAAGCAAACATATGGATGGACAAAGCATAAAAATGATTGCAGATGGTGCCACCTGTCATAATGATACTTTTGCGGCTGCCATTGCTTTAAATATATTTTTTACACCTTCTTCATTATAAGATTTGTAGGTTGACACTAAATTCATAAGGCTATCTGTTTAACTTAAAATCTTATGATAAAGATTAGGTAGAGTGGTCCAGAGAGGGCCTAATGAGATTTTGGATCATGTTTAGAATCGGATCTACATTCTGGAACAGTAAATATGAATCAGCTTCCCTTCTTACTTTCTCATTTTGACCTCCCATGTATTCCAGTAGATGCCCCATCATTCATTTAAAACCTTTATGACATGAAATGCTTGTGATTATAAGAAGCTGTTTGGCTGATAATTGACAATAATGTCTCTAGATCAGAGTCCTACGCTACTAACTGTGCCATGAAGATGTGATCCCAGCACAGGTGATTTTGGTTACTTTACAGCTATGAGGAAAGTTAATGGGGAGTTAATTGGAAACCCTTTTTGTTGGAATGGCAAAATTTAACACATTAATATTATGAAAGGAACCCAGAATCCTCCTCCTGTAATATGATGAACTCCAGGTGAAAGTAAAATATGTGAATTTCTCATTAACAGTGTGTGTAGAGCTCCTGACATATTGCCAAAGAGCTAAAGGTGGGGACTATTTCAGGTTCGCACTTACACAGTTAAGTGAAGAACTATATTCAGAGTAATACTCTGAAACATACATTAACCAATTTTCATTAATTTCATAACATGTTTAACTAGGAGTAATTATATGTTCATTAAAAATCATATGGACTTAATCTCAAACCTATAAATAATTAACAAATATTTATATATTTCTTTTGTTTAAAAATTAATCTGTGAATTCAATATTTTAAACTTTTTTAAGTCATTGTCAATTTAAAATCCAGGGCAGGAGTTGGCTTCTGTCACATTTTGATATTCTTTGGTAATTTTGCGGATCTCAAGATCTATGCATATTCTTCAAGTTGTAGAAAGTCCTACAAACACTTTAATTGTGCAAAATTTATATTAAATTTACATTTGACACACTTAATGCTGGAAAAATAGCAAATGTTCTGGACTTCTGGTAGGTCCGTCAGTCAGTGCTAGAGAAATAGCTTCCATAGCTGTGTCTGGCAGTATCAGTGTGCATGCCCATAGGAAGTGCGGGAACTTCAGCTTGTATGACCAGGGTCCAGACCTATAGCAACAGCTTAAAATTAATAGGTCTTTGTATATAGGGAAACAAACACTTTTGCGATACCCATTTTGACCAACCAGACATGTTGGCCCAATTCTGTTAAGTGCAAAGTTTTTTTTTAATCATTTATGGAGTGCTGGTCAATATGTTACAGTTGGAAATAATGTTTTTTAATGCATGTTGGTGTAGTGGAATCCAATTCCTTAACTAAACTTAAGTCTGGTCTAAAGTCAAGAAAACTAAAACTGAATGATTGAGGCCTTGAAAACGCATGACTGCAATTAACATTGCACAATTTGGCCAGTTTTCATCTTTCATTCGAATGCTAGCCTTTGCTCAATTTCCTAGCCTTTGGATTAAAGTGATCTTGCTTTTTTTGGAGCCACTATAGAAACCGGGCTACGCTTCTATGAGGAACAAGGTAAAGAGGGCAATATATTTGATGGGGATAGAGAAAAAATGGGGTATAGTTTTTGGGGGGTTACGTACATTATATGAATAAACATATTTGTAAACACTGTGTTCTTGTCTCATTTGAGCCGTTATGTGTGTCTGTGTACATAGGAGTGTTGTCTGTGGACATCTGAAATGTGAGAGAGAACTGATTATTATAAATACATAGTAACATACAATGACATGATCCTCGAAAGGGTCTCGAACCACCAACCGCACGCCCAGTAGCCGTCTGCATATCCAACTGCGCCAGGAAGGCAAGTTGCAAGGCAATGAATTGTCGAGGTATTTAAGTCTATTGTTGTAACGTAATGTGGTAAAAATACATAAGGTGTCACCACCCTCTGTGGTGTAAGCCAATAATATAAGTGAAAACTGTCCACTGAGAAATTTCTCATGAATATGCATAAATGAGGCTGTGACTTAAAGCGAGACGTAACGAAGTCCGGATCCGTGACCCCAGAAATAAATCAACAGATTATCCATAATTAATGCTAATAAATAAAACCCTGTTACTGGTGTATAGACGAAAATAGATGGAAATAAAAATCAATTTGTGGTGTGTCTTTTTGACGTATAGTGTGAAATGTTCAGCTAAACTATGAGCATGTGGGGTCCACGGAATCCGTGAATGGCCGGGTTTTACCTAGCGCACAAAAATCACAGTTACGGGGGTTTTTACATTAAGCTGAGCTAAGTAGGTGTTCATAAACTTTATAAAAATATCTATAGATTAATAATGAATATTAGCATGTCTTATAATATAGGAATGTCTGATTCAATGTCAGAAAATGGGTAAATTATCTTTATTAACAATAAAAAAAAAATACAAGTGAAGATCAAGTAAACCATTGACATGTGGGTGAGCTTGTTATTGTTTTGGTAATTAAAATATCACATGACCTGTGTGAACTGTTTACTGAGATACCGTTGTAACTAATGATCAAGCATAGCAGCCATGGATAAACCTACAGGTAACACGTCTGTTAGGGACAAGATCCAAGGTGTTGTAACTGAAACGATGGCATCGATACCGTCTAAATGCAAGTGTGAGGATAATGAGGCCGAAAGAGCGAAAAAGTTTAAAGGTCCCAGAGCGATTAGACTTATGTTGCAGAATTGAAGAATGGAAAAATCACAAGAAGAAAGCCAAACCAGGTGTTTGCCATCGTGTGGAGGCCCCTCCGTCAGGTCTGTGGGTTTGAACACAGATGGGGTGATTCAGAAAGATAGTGCGACCCAATGTAGTTATACTGTTGGAAGTTTCGGTAAAGGTGATGCAGTTACATCCTCATTTCACATTTCGCATACCTTCCTAGTGCGCAATGTACTGTCGTCAAAGGAGTCATGTTTAACCGGGCTTATGGAGAATTGTTTAGTACCAAAAAGAAGAACCTGCCCCGTTTGTCAAAGTGAAATGAAACTCGTATCGGTTAACACAAAAGACTGTGGTGATGGCTTCCAATGGTGCTGCCAAAAGAGACGGCCAAAGCACAATATGAAATTATCAGTTCGACATGGCACCTAGTTTGCCGTGTCGAAGCTCAGTATTGAGGAGATTCTGGACCTCACATATTTTTGGACAATAGGGTTAACGCACAACCAAATCCATTATCAGACTGGCTTGAGACCTAATACCATTGTGGACTGGGCCAGCTTTAGTCGCGAGGTTTGCGAGGTGTTGTTACGAGAGACTGAGCAAGGTGCACAGATTGAAGGTCCGGGCATCATAGTCGAAATCGACGAAAGTAAATTTTCCCACAGGAAGTATCACCCTGGCAATCAGGTGAGGGGCGGATGGGTTCTGGGAGGTCGTGAAAGGGAAAATAAATCCAAACTATTCATGTGTACAGTACCGGACAGGAGTGCAAATACCTTACTCCCGATTATCAAAAAACACGTCGCCCGAGGCTCTGTCATATACTCGGACTGTTGGAAATCATACAGTCAATTGAAAGAGATGGGCTATGGGCATCTCACGGTGAACCATAGTGAAACATTTTAAGACCCCGAAACCGGGTGCCATACGAATTGTATTGAGGGATGTTGGCAAAAGGTAAAGCATGGCCTAACGATGCTAAAACTTGGAGTGAAGCCTGAGATGTTGTTGGGATATTTAAGCATGTACATGTGGAGGGAGCGCAATGTGAACAATGACATTTTTGTGCAATTCATGCGGGACGCGGCTGGATTATACAATGGACAATGTTCAAACGCCGCATGTAAATTTTGTACTTCATGAATAATAATGACCAAGTGTACATAGTGTATTATATTGTTGATTAAGGTAAGTAAAAATAATACATGAAATGTACATGAAACAGATAATATGACAAGATAGTAATATACTAGAAAAGGGTGTTAAATTGAGGTGATGCAAAAAGACATGTCACATTTGATTATCAACATCCATATTTTCGTGAGATGCACACAGGGTGTACATAATGTAAATTAGAAATAGGCAGAACTATAGAAATCGGGCTTCAGCCTACCGCCGGTAAAACGGGTGTCGCATAATAAATTGTTTCCTGGAAAAGGCCGATACATATCATTTTCCTCAGAATTCCCGTATTTAATTTTGCTCATAGCTGGAGTTTATTATATTAGAGGAGGAGGGGTCAGGGGAACCTGGGTTCCCCGTCTGAACGGGGGTGTGGGGGCCGAGCCCCCACCTAAAGCTTGGTTTTCCTGTTAAAATAGTAAATGGTTTCCCATTTTCGCGATAGATGCCTCTTCAATCGCAGATATAAATGAACAAAACTTGCTCCTGCTGGTATCTCTTCTTCACAGCTCACTTAGTAGCGTGTAGGGCTCCTAGTCCAGAGATCGTAGGTTCGATTCCCGATTCAGGCGAAAATAGGGAGTAAGAGGTTACAATTTTATATATGTTCCTCAATACAAGCGAAGCCCGCGTTCTATATCTTATTTTGAAAAGATTAAACATGAACCATTAAGGTAGATGTGTATTTGTTTTTCATTTATCATGTAATACATTTCAAAAGACCAACAGACGTTATTTTTAAGAATTGCCCTTGCCTTAGTCTGATTTTTGGTGTAGCCCGGTTTTTATAGTGGAGCCTTATTTTCAACCCCTGCCCTGGACCAGTAGCAGTGAGAACACGGTTGTCAAGAGCCAAGGACTGTGTACCACGTTACACGGGGCACGGTGTGTTGTCAAGTTTCCATTGAAAGCTCACCTGGTATTCTATTTCAAATGCTGTATCATCTTTTTTTACGAATTGGTGGAAGCATTCACGTTTCCCTGGTTCTATCTCGACTGTCAAACTTAAATCTAGTGCACTGACTAACTCTAAAATAGCCAAGCACGCCAGGAGCGATGTCAAACACAAACTTTCCAACTTCATCGTGTGGGCTTGCCTTGACAGGAGGGCGGAAGTTGACACTTCATTAACATGCGCGCCGGTAGCTTCCGGCGGTGAGCACTGAATAGCAAAATTTATTATTGTAAACGGTTTATATTCACTTCACACGAAGACAAAATGAAGATAATATTTAGGAGGCATTCAAAAGATGATTATCAGGCTTCGGTTCTGCAATAAATAGCTGATTGTACATGAAATTGATTTTATGCTTTGATTATTTCAATAAAATGCGAAACAATCGTAAACTTGAGTGAGTTTATTAAACGATTGATACATAAATTTGTTAACGTGTATTTGAAAAACAAGTCCCTTATATACAATGAAACGTGTTAATAATATTTAGGATGTTAAGATATTAGGCATATCGTGGACCTGGAAAAAAAAATATATTGACATCTTTGGGTCATAAATTTGTCTCCGCGCGGATCTCTCTGATTTTAAGGCACACCCAACCGGTGGGGGGGGGGGGGTTATATTCATAAGCTTAATTGCGTGTTCTCCCCTTCTTCGAGTTGAACAAGAAAGACTCGACGAATTTAGAATATTAAGACATGACTAAAGATATTTAAACAATAATATTTAAAAAAGGCAATGTACTCAGTCGTATGAAATCCGACTGAATCTGAATAAGCATTTTTCGACGGGTTTTATTACTAAAATAAAAAATGAAGACAGTCGTCATAGTTTAAACCTTTTGCTTCCATATAATCAAGGCAACAAACAATTTATTTTAATTTATATATAAAATAGATGTATTTTAGCGCCTTGATTCAATTAGCTTGTCTAAAAGTTTTTTTTCATAAATTTTTTAAACAAATAAAAAATTTAAATTGAGTGCACTAATGAAATGAAAAACAACAAAAAAAAGAACAAATATTTGTTAATCTTGTAAACATGCTGTAAATCGTACTCGGAGCATACTTTCTGCTGTTATTATGCATGCATGTGGAGCGTTCTGGTTTCGGCAGACCGATTGTCTTATATATATATATATATATATATATATATATATATATATATATATATATATATATATATATATATCATATATAGATATTAGCATTCATGTACGATTTTACGACGCTCGCTATGAAGTAATACTTGTCCAATTTAGACGTTTAAATTAATTTATCTCTTAACTATATACGTCATACCTCCATATACAAAATATACAAAACAGGAGGTAAATATGTTTGCAAGATATAGGCGCAAAAAGTAACAGTTAAGACAGAGAAAATTCTATCACGTGTACGAATTTCCTATAAAGAATTTATTTAAACTCTGTTTTACGATTTAAACACGATCAAAATGTTTGTTGCATGGGGTTGAAGATTCGAATACCTATGCATGTCGGATATATGGGATGAAACAGGTCCATGACGGGACGTACTATGGTAAATATCCATGCACGGCCCGTCCTTCCGTCTGTCGTGCCGTCCCTCCGTCCTTTATAACTTTTAAAGGGGCCGAGTTACCTATCTGACCTTTATACACTAAAGGTAATCCCTTAAAGCTTTCATAAGAAAAGGTCAGAAAACGTGGATAATATCGCACACATGCAGGCTGCTTGTTTTGTTTATCCAAAAGTGTTTATAATATGTGGGGGACCGCCAAAATAAAACAAATTCAACAAGGGCATCTGGCAGCAAGTCAGATAATCCAGAGCGTTGCAAATGGCGTTTTGCAACAAGTGACCTTTTTATACCTCCGCATGTAGCAACCTACCACCTTAGGTTACATGTTTTTCCCGTTTGTCAACATTGCTGTGTTTACAAACATGTTGTTGATAAACATGTTCAAGCATCCTTCACGAAGGCCTTATAAGAACTTTTCTCAACCAAAATTACCCTTAGATCATTAATATACAGTGGAACCTCTAGCTGCTAGTGGGCACCTCTATAAACTTAAAGTGTGCACTTTTGGGAAGTCCCGTTTTTTTTTTTCTTCTCTTTATTATGTTAAGCTATAATGTGGGCACCTCTATATATTCTGTAAAGTGGGCAGTTTTTCGGAACTAATGTGGACACTTCATGGATTTTCAAGGTTGAACTGTCTCCTTATAGCAACTTTGTAAGCCTTCTTTATAGCGATTTTAAAGTTATTAATATAATATTAATTCTTAATTAATAATAATAATCAAAACAAATTAACCACATTTTGAGGTGTGCAAGTGAACATTGCATAATAGCGATTATAATCTATTGACTCTAGACCACCAGCTCAAGCTATAGAGATCACCCCAGACTAGATAGCCCTGTGCTAATTAATTAATATCAGTTTGTTTAGCTACCAAGAGTTGAAGGAAGCCCTGCTCATTCACCCAATTAATACTCTGTGATGAGGTGACACAGCTAAATGCCCCTCTGGCCCATCACAGGTATACATGCCCACTAGACCAGGACAGTGTTTATTTAACAGTTGTTACATAATGATTCATACTGTACATTTGCCATTCTGTATCATAATCACAGTTACTGTTCACTTGTGAACAAGTCAACCCCAAATTCAAAGAGAAAAATTTGACATTAGCTCAAAAAATTGATCTCTTAAAAAATGTTTTCTCAAGATGATAGTATTTAAATTAGTGACCTACTGTCTTTGCTAAATACCAAATGCTGCTTTGCCATTGAGTGCTTATAAGATATAAAAAAAGTGAATATATATATATATATATATATATATATATATATATATATATATATATATATATATATATATTCAGCTATCTTATAGACCATCTGCTCACAGCTTTCTTTTATTATGCTTATTTTTAGTCCATACTTTAATGTAATATAATACATATTTTCTAACAAATGTCTTGATAATTAAAATTAAATTGTCACTGAAAAAACTTCATTAAGTAAAGATAGATGAAACATGCAATAAGTTAATTCAGTAATCTTAAAACATGATTAATTATAGAAATATATCATACTAGGGGGCAGCACTCTATGTGCTGGCCATTACCTCCATATATATATATATATATATATATATATATATATATATATATATATATATATATATATATATATATATATATATAGTGGGCACCTCTATAAAGTGGGCACTTTGGTCCAGTCCCAAGGGTGCCCACATTATAGAGGTGTATACACAGAGGAAGCCAGAAATCACATACATTCTTTTTAAAAAAAAGTAGGTGATTGGGCACCTTTAATGTCGCCTCGATAACTTATTAGGGCTTCGTTGGATTTTCACGAAACTTGCTATAACTACTTATCAGTAGATTTTCTCGTCCGAGTTCGATCCTCATAAAATCCATGCATATTTAATGAGGTCAGAGGTCACCGGACTTTGGTGGCGCCGTAATGTCTTACCAAAAATCTTAAAGATATTCATGATAGCGAGTATAAATATCAACCAATACAGTTTCTCGCTTGAATTTAATTCTAGGCAAAATTCACGCATATTCATAGAGGTCAGAGGTCACATGGCATAAGACGGGCGTATTATTCACGTTTGCGATGCTTTTGTTACTCATATACTTATCATATAGAGATTATAATATGTATATATATAACTACATATATATAATCAGCGACTACAGTCGCTTTATTTAGCCACTTAAGCAGATACATGATATAATTGCCCACAGCAAGTACGAAAGTATATAATCACAATTTACTTTTAAATTGTATTATTTTAAACAAATTTACAACCCCAGTCAGTATCATGAATATATAACCATTCACAGCTATAGAGACATTGGCAGGCAGGCTAGAAATGAGCAAAATTTTCTACCAGCAGTGGGGCCCAGCAAGGCAGAAAATGTATACTAGCTGGACCAAAAAGGAATTTACTGGAAACCACATTTTATATAGAATATCTGTTTTAGTTATATAAAAGCAGTATTTTTTACACGTCTTTCTACACATTTTATACTTGTATGTAACGACTAAATTCATGATGACTCGCTCTTATCGGAATAAAATAGATTACGCAATCTAATGTTTGTGTGATTCACGCAAAAACACGATCTGGATCAGATCCTGTAAATATATATATATTATTTTCAAAATATGTGCATCATATAGTTGGCATACTTGGTCCAAGTGCACTCTGTCACCTCTTTGTATACCAATAAGAATCAGACATAGAGAGACAAACGTACATATATTAACCCGGCAACTGTATATAGATCCAAACTTACCCCAAAATGTATTTAACCTTTACTCGCCAAAAGCTCCCTCTGAAAAATATTATATATATATCTATATCGACAGAGAGAGAGAGACATAACCATATAGTAGGCCTGTGTTTTTATAAGGTCCTTTCTGTGTATAATGATATCATTTATTTTTTAATGACAAATTTATTTTCAACAACTGTGCACAATGAATTTAATCTTCATAAGACCAGTAAATTAGTGTGCGCATGGAATAGTTAATTAACAAAATTCAAATAAACATCAGACTATAATATAAATGGGATATTTAAGTAATTCACACACACAGAAAAAGCATTACATGCAGAATACTGCTTCACTGATGTTTCCACATCCACAAATGGCATGCATGTACATATATATATATACGACAAATGGGAAAGACGCGAAAACCTCCACTTGCTGCCCGTACAAAAACCGCTACTAAAAACGAAGTTGTGTTTTCTGGTTTTCAACTGTCAGGTGCCGTTGAGGCTTCACTCTAGCTTCTCTGGCCAATTATATTGAATGCAACAAATTGCATCCAGTTCTAATGCATTCATAATGTTCAAATATGTGGATAAAATGCACAAAAACACGGTAATTCAGGTAATACTACGTATTTGCCGAGTGCCATATGACGTCAAATAATACCTGTTACCCCTCATTTTGCATATTTCACTCCACAATGAAAATAGTACTTGCTTGTTATTCATTATGTAATTATATTTTAATGAAAATCTTCGAATTTGCAATAGTACACATGAAAGATAATCTTTAGTTTCAAACTGGTGGCTTAAATCGATTATACACACGTTTCTTTTCTTTTGCAATGATTGCATCGCGAACTGTTACATTCTTATTTGTCAGTAGGCCGAAAGAAGTCCGGCTTGTGTTGTTCTACAGGTGCGTGTGCCATTTCACGGATTTATCAAAATTTCGGTGACCAGGTGAACGAATATAAAATTTTTAATTTTAAGTGTTCAAATTCGACATTTGAACTTTCAATTGATACCAAAAGATGAAGACCTCAACAAAGTGTAAGCAACTCAGACGCCTCAAGGCGCTGCAAACTTTTTGGAGAAGTATGAAATGAAATTTCCGAATTTAGAAGACAAGAGCTCTGAATTTGGGATGAATTGTGAAGTTTCCAAACTTTTCCAGGAGTTATTGTAGATGGAACTTCCGGAGGTTGGCGATATGGCCGCTACGTATGGCGACATGGAGCCCCTATTTGAGGAGACGTTGGCCGAAGGTAATCCCCCGTTGTTCGAGCACGGAATTACAAGTATCACAAGCGAGGCCGACCCTGCGCTACCCGACCTCGAACCTCTACTGAATGGGACAGCTGTGAGTGTGCAGTCGGACCAGGATTTGAACTCACTACTTTACGATGATGCCTCTAACCCAGCCCCTGTACAAACAGAGGAGTTCCCCGAACAAACAGCACGGCAGGATGACGTCCACACAGAGGAAATGGCAGACAGGAATGGACAGTCAGACGATGACTCTGACGACGACAAGGAACCCCTCAGCCTGGAACTTGAGGAGGGTTACAGAATACTCCGTCAGCTCATGTCAACATCTTGTAAATCAATCAACTGGCCCTTCATTGACCCAGTTGATGAGGAGACCGTGCCTGATTACTACGAGAAGGTGTCTAAACCAATGTGGATGGCAAAAAGTGAGTATTTTGTGGAATTAAATATAACCATTTTGCTTGAAAAGTTTACAATATAACTTGCCGTGAATATATGGGTTTCCTGGCATTGGAATCTCCTTTCTTGGGGAAACCCCCTTCAATTTGCATATCTCATACCCTTACCTGTAACTTAGGAATTTCATCAAGTTAACAAATGATCTACTTTACTTACCACACATACTAAATTATGCATTTTCACTGCAAACAAACTGCCATTAGCCTTGATGCTTTCTATTTTTATCATCTGTTTTAATGTTCCTAGAAATTCATATAAGGTTGCACATTGTATCCACAGTTTCAAATATATTTTATTTTATATCAGAGATGTTTACATTTTATGGATACAATTGCAATTTTTTCTGGTACTAAAGAGGAAAATATAATCCCATCATAAGTTGGCATGGTTATTTATAAACAACTAGTTGTCAGCATTCATGGAAATATAATATTTTATTACATATATTTTATTTTGTAGAAGTAATTGTTAAAAATTAAATGAACAGGGGAAATGGAAGGGGTGAACATTCTGGGTGAAATCTGATTTAACAAAACTTTCCTGGTTGTATCTGTCCTATGACTCACCATTAACTAAACTATATGCTGAGTAAACATAAAGGCCCTAAGTGCTTATGTCATCAAAACCTTGGTCTTAAAAGTGGATCTGATTATGTATCATTAAGAGAATTTTGCATTCTTGGTTGTGTGAACTATATAAACATTATGTGGGCCATAATAAAATTTTTAATAGATTTTTTTTTATGAAAGGAAGTGTTTTAACTACTTTCTATAGAGAACACTAAAATTAAAATCAGAGCCATGTAATGTAACCATAACAGATTAATCATAAATACAGAAAAAAATATTATGAAAAAGGTTATGATGGATTTATAAGATGAAAAGATCTTGATATATATGTTGCAGGACATGAACTGATACCATGTATCTGTAGTCTAAACTGGCTTGTCTTTTTTGTAAGTGACACAACATCTGACCAACTCAGCACCTTGATTCTAAAAAGCTGCGAACAGCTTCCAGGTACTGTAATGGTGATAGATAGATAAACAAACACTGATTTAAGCATAACCTCCTTGGTGGGGCAAATCTGACAGCATTCACAGAGTGCATACCCCTGCCATTTTTCACAGTTCTACCTGTCAAACTTGATTAACTACTACTTCCTTGTCAGTTAATGTATCCTACTCATCTTGTACTTGTATTACAAATTCCCCATCAGATGCTAGCATCAGTGGCAGTTCCTTGCTTGGGAAAGCTGTATACAGTGGTTCAACATCCATATCTTGGTCCAGATTAAATCCATCAGTAACACTGCAGCAGACTTGATTGAATTATATCCATATTATTCTATGATACCTTGCATGCGAGCTGGGCGACAGCTGTAAGGGCAAATAGATAACTATTGAAGAAGTTCTAGGTCTAAAGGCAGATCTTAGCTGCACAGGGCTTAAAGCCAGGAGAGCATTCTGCAAGCTTAATGGGAAGGCCTTTCCCCACATCCATGAATTATCCCCAAACAAGTTTGTCTTAGACAGGTTTCTCAGTGTTATGACACTGCAACAGGGATGATTAAACACCTAGGACACGCAGGTGTAGTAGCCACTAGCCATGGGTCATATCTGTATACAAAATGACAGGGATCAAGCAAGTGTTGTCACATAGTCCTAAAGAAAAATGGAATTCTTCAGACGTACATGTATATTAAAGTAAAGACTTAGATACTTCTGCCCATGAAATTAAGGTCCTTACCTCAACCCAAAGTGTTTATTATAAAAATATAGTAGAGGTTAAATATATGTTTCTTAAGACAACAAAAATATTATATTTCAGTGAAAGAAAAGTTTCAGAAGCGTGAGTACACCAGTATCACAGAGTTTGCAGCAGACATGAGGCTGATGTTGGAGAATTGTTACCGCTACAACGGCCCCGATCACACCATCTCTAAGAGAGCGCAGAAATTGGAGATGGTGCTGGAACAGAAGTTTGCTCTTCTCTCCAGGTGATATTTTTATCATATCCATCAGCTGACCTGACTAAAGATAATTTCTTATCACTGAATGGAACCATAACATACTGTGTATTATACTTAAGAATGTATGTAAAATGGAATTATATCAGGGTTGGGCAGGTAATACCTAGGTGGGAAAACCCAGGCAGGTTATACCACTTATTACCCGGGTTAGGCAATAAGTCTTAAAACCAACATTTTGGTTTTATGGGCAATATGTTATGGACTACTTTTCTGAATACACTGCTGTTTATATACATTCCAAAGCATAGTGTTATATAGGATATCCTGTCATATATATTCAGATTAACATCACTGTTTACATGTGACTTAATTGTAAAGAATCAAGTCAATAACTGTGCATAAAAGTGAATTTAATTAAGTGAATTTAAATGAACAGTGTCATCAATTCTTCATGTCAGAGTTCCTTATCAGAACCCTTTATAAAGCATCAGCTTGGAAGCCCTCTTTGACCCTGTCAGTGTTTCTTACTGTAATGCTGTCCCATTCAGCACAGATGACAAGATAAAGTGCAACGATATAGTAGTACTTAACATTAGGAGCTTTAGGGCTAGCCAGTTTTGACAGCCTGACAGGAGATATTTCAATGGCATCAAGGTTACTGTAGAATACCCTTCACACCCATCACTTAACTCCCTGATATCTGGATCTGGACATTTTATAACAATTAAAAGTGCACAAGTTCTCCTTTAGCCTGGCCATTAATTATGGTTACAAAAGAGGATGTAGTGTGCACTGCACAGGCTAGGTGGCTGAATCAGCAGGTATTTGTTAATTGGATATCAGCCAGCCTATGCATGATCATCATTATCTTCAGGGTGGGATTAGGTACCCCTTTGATGCAGATCATTACTGAGTTCTGTAGGTCCCATATATGGAGGGTTTTAATTTTTTTACACTAAGGTGTGAGAAAACTGTTTTAAACATGATATCTATTAACAGTGTAAGTGAAGTTAGTGTAAAAGACTTGCCAACCCTGCTACATAATGAGTTCACACTGAAAAAATCCCAAAATTGGATTGATAGCCAGTAGCCAGTTTTTGACAGCCAGTAACCACTTCTAAATTAATGTGTCTATAGTATACACCCACAAAGCAGTTCACTTTCATTGAAAAAAGTCCTGGAAAAATATTCAAAAGATGGGCCAAGGTATGAGTACTGTACGTTTTCACTGCATCAGAAGATTCATGAATTTTCTCTTCTTTTTTTCAGTTAAGTGTGTCATAATTAATTGCTTTATGTGATAGGTATATGTCAGACACAGCTCTTGATATTGCTTTATATTAATAAAATATAAAGCATAGAATCAGATTTACCACTGCATATAAACATATTCAATTTAAATTGACACCATAACACCCATAAATCCTGTAAAAACCATAAAACCCGGGTTTACAAAGAAAAACCCACAGGGTTGGGCTTTATGCTTAAAACCTTGGTTTTGCCCAACCCTCTGTTTAGGGGCATATCAGTCAGCAGAAACATGTATTACATTTTGTGGGCCAAGTCAGTTACGGCATCTTCTGATTGAAATGTGTGGTGGCTTCACATTACACACAGCCCCATGGGTTGTGTTTATGTGGACACCTGTGATTGCGCACTGTCCACTGCTTTTAACACACGTTAACAGAAGTAAGCAATAAATTTCAAGGCAATATTTTGGCAGGTACAGATTATTATAAAGGGAAGAAGCTATTTTTCATGTTATTTTCACATGATTTACTAGTGTTTGGGCCCCTTGAGGGCAAAGCATCAGGATATACCTAAAATACTTTCATTATGTATGTATCCTGTCTTAGGGGTGGTTTATCCATCCCTCTCCAGAAGAAAGAAAAATAAATAAATTATCTAAGTAGGCCCAACCACAAAAAAATTATACCTAAATATGGATTATAAATAAACTCATCCATTCCAATAAACCTCCCTTCCTGGGGGTTGGGGGTGGTTTAAATATGTTTAAAGAAACTTTGCCAAATTTAACAATATATATTTCCCTGTAAACATCAGAGGAATCAATATCTGAAAACTTCCATATTATTTTACCTTTCATTGTGTTGGCGATTGTCACCATTTCTGGTTTTTTCCATACTATATTCATTTTATAAGTGTTTTCCTATGATGTTCTTATTCTTACTGAACGTTATCATTTCAGGGACCTGCGTGAGAAAACTAGTATCGCTGCAACATCCGGTCGACCAATTGAAGAAATCCAGATATCAGGTAGGTTAGATCACTGAACAAGGTTTGGAAAATACTGATAATTTCTATAAAATTTTTACATTTTGTCATACTAGTGTTGGGAAGTGTTTGTAATTTCATGATCGATCATCTGTAAAAATTATTTGACCTCTACCGACTGAATATTGGTAAAAATCAATTATTTTGGAGAATGAATTTTTTTTGGTAGTTATACCATTTAGAGGGGTCTGACAATTTGGATTTTGCTAGTCACCCCCCCCCCCCCCCCCCCATCGGATCCTTTTCTAGTTATTTTTTAGCTCAGCAGCTGACTATAAGTCAAGTGAGCTATAGTGATGGTCCTTTGTTCTTTGGATGTCCACCTGTCTGTTAAACTGCCATGTATTGAAACCCTTGGACATAGTAATCTGAAATTCAGTATTCAATAAGATGTCCATGGTCTCCTACCATACAATAAATTGGTCAATACGACTTTGTTCCTTTGAGATATTAAGGAAAAAGACAATTTTCTTTTAAATATCCATTGTTACTTTTCAAGACAGCATAATACTCATCTTAATCACTCAGCAGAAGCCAAGCCTTCAGCACCAGCAACAACAACTCGGCTAAAGACTATACCATCCAGCCCCATCACTCAAATCACATAACAATCACCTACTAAGGGTCTGTTTGCAAGCTTTTTATAAAACAAAAGTTGTCTCTCTGATTTGCACAAATATGATATGCCAAAATGTCACTTGAACAACGTGAATGACAGGTATGTTGTAAATCTATTTCTTCCCTGGGAAGAAATGGTGGGAAGAAAGTATTTCTTCCCTTCCGGGAAGAAAGTATTTCTTCCCTTCCCTTCCCTTCCCTCCGGGAAGATTGTGCCAACCCTGTATCAAAACCACTGAACCGATATTGATCATATTTAATATATCAATCCTCTATTTATTTCCTATGTACATACCATAAATTAGTTCAATATTGTGTAAATTATTGAAGTCATGGGCCCAAACATAATGCACTTTGTAAAAAATCAGGAAAAAAAATTACTCACTTAACATGAGAAATGCTGAAGCTAGAGACTAATTTTTCTTGGATATAACTTTATTTAATCAAGATTCATTTGTATACCAAAAATAAGATATGAATTTTGCAAATTTTTTAAGTTATTAGCATAAATATAAAATCAAAACCTTGAATTTCGCCCAGATTTCGCCATGGCACATTTTTTTCCTGTAAGCACTGTTGATTTTATTTTCTTATCATGTACATGTAAGGATTTCAGCTTCTACATTCTGAAATTTGGAAGGAATTGGCCAAAAACTGTAGCTTTATTAAAGTTTTTATGAGACCCCTTTTCAGTCGCCTGTATTTCACCCTTTTTGACCTCTCAGGCTAATTATATATGCTAAGTGGGGCTTACTTGGCAGCCAGCCAGCTCTTGGCTAGCCAAAGCTGGCCCCAAGTATCCAACCTTCTTCTTTAGTAGTTGTTTTGGCCAACAACATAACAATAAACAGTAATTAAATCAGATTTTATTGGTTTACAATAACAACTTTAAGAAAAAATTAATGGAAAAGGAATTTGATAGTTAATGAGTTACAGGGAATTGCCTTGCAATTACTGATGTTGTGTGGAGCTTGTATGGATGGCCCAAGATTTATTTCAAATGACACCATGTAGTCATCTTTGTATTTTTAGTGGTGGGAGTCGGTTCCTTTTTCATAATCGATCATCAGTTTGAGCAAACCGACTTATGATCGATTATTAGTCGGTTCAGACAAATATATGCAATTATCTGTGAAACTCTACCTGCGTTTCCCAACCAGGTATTCTCCTGTCGCGCACGAGTGTAACAATCCTTCAAATTAAACGATCGGCAACGTCAGGTAATATCTTTCTATATGGGAATTAAGAAGATCTAAGAATGTAAGGCCTAAAGAGGGACTGTTTTTCTAGCACATGAAGGCAGATTTTACTGGCCCAGGTGCACTTGGGGCAGATCACACCAAAAAAATATTGCAGAATCGTCAAAAAAAGAAAACATCCAGCCGAAATCCAAATACTCGACCGGCCGGGTTAGCCCCAACAAGGAATTTTTTTAAGGACGGCCTAAACAGCGGCACTTGGCATCGGTTGAATATATTATTTCTAAGAGAATCTCGCAAAATTGGCACAGACCTGGAGAATTTATGTAGTATTTTAACGCCATCCCGCCCATTTTTTTGCAATGTACATCTTGTTAAAAACTCTCCGCTAATTCTGCAGCTCCCTGCGAGTTCACAGATAATAAGTTTAATAAGTCCTCCGTTCTCGCATTTACCGTGTCATACTCAGTTACACACGGAAGTTATTTGGGAACGCAGACTTATATATGAAGCGCAGAATGTGGTGAAAAATGGAAGAATATTTTTTGCCTATAACAAAAAGGCATTCTGGAAAGAAAACAATCATTATTATGTAATCGATAGTTGCCTTTGGTAATCGAGCGCTTGAAAGTGGCAGCAAACCGACTGACTTTCAATAAAAATCGATGATTGGCCCACCACTAGGTATTTTTCATTTCAATTTTAATAATGAAAAAAAATAAATAAAATTTTCTTTAATATTAAGGATTATATGAAGCAAATTAATGATAGACAAGGATGCAGTTGATTATATTAAATTAATCTTAATTTACAGGTCTTTTCCAAGTGTTTTAGTTTGTTAATTTATATTTACTTTATTTATATTACTGATTCCTTTATTTTAGTTAAAAAATTAAACATGCCAATCTCCAGTTTGCTCCTTGTATAATATATTGGGTTATTTTTATACACCCGTCTTATGATGGGAGTATAATGGTACACACACCGTCCGTCTAATAACTTTTAGTCTTGCCGCGATATCTTACCAGGGCTTTGATGGATTTTCGCGAAACTCACCATAAGTACTTATCAACAGATTATCTTGCCCAAGTTTGATTATGGGCAACATCCACACATATTTAATAAGGTCACAGGTCAGTCGGCTTCTTTGTGGTGTCCCTGCGATTACTTATGAAGAATACGAAGGATTTTGATTAAACTCATCAGAATTAATCAATAAAATATTCCAGCGAAATTCATGCATGTTTAATATGGTCAGAGGTCACCGCGCTTTGGAGGCGTCCTGCTGACTTACCTAAAATCCCATGGATTTTCATGGAACTCATTATACATATTTACCAATCGACTTTCTCACCTTCTCATTGAAATTCATGCATTTTTAATGAGGTCAGAGGTGGAGCTCTGCGATTATCACTGATTATTGTTTAATAGAATCAATGTTTTGAAAATCTTCGATTCTCGATTATAAGTTTTTATCCATGAGAATTGGTCCCCCAAATTTCATATATTTGTACCAGAATATTGCCCACTTCCATATGAAAATTATCTTCAAGGTTGGTTTCTCAGTATCTTAGTCTTGCTGTAAGATGATCTAGAATGCAGATTCTTGAATTCACAGGGTAAAAAAATTAAATTCTTCACTTCCAAGGAGGCAGCAGCATGAGTGTAAGCAGTCCCCATACTGTCCAGCTGTCATATAAAATAATCGATTATTAATCGGTAATGGGTTGCCACAAGTTCCGATTAATCGACTACAAATGTTGGATCCGATTGCTAGCTCTAGTCAGAGGTCTTGGAGGTACCTCGGTGACTTACAAAAATCATTTCGATTTTCATGAAACTCGTTATACATATTTATCAATAGTTTCTCACCTGAATTACATTCTCGTCAAAATTCACACATATTTTTTAGGTCAGAGGTCACCAGATACACAATGGGTGTATTATGCACATTTGCGGTGCTCTTGATTACACTTTTATTAGTTTCATAGCTGAGATTACATTTCAATTTTTTTTTTCAGATACATATATTGAAAAAAATAAAAATATTCAAATGTGATAAAAAAATCAGATCATAGACAAGTTCTAATTATGATGTTTATAATGTTAATAATTGTCATAGGACTCTTGCTATGTTAGTGTGTAGATTGATGTGAAAGTATTCAAGAGGAAATACAGTAGAGTGTGTTTTTCCAAAAGTGTTAGAGGACAAGCTTTTCTTTCAGAAATACAAATTTTTCGGAAAATAGGTCAGGGGTAAATCGGCAAGTTTGTATGACAGTAAATTATCAATTTAACTTCATTTCACTGAGGGAATACTGTGTTTCTTTTCGACCTATGTAATTGACATATAAAAATATTGGATTTATTGCAGAGCTTCATTGGTAAAGATCAGTCTAACCTGTTTCAGGTAACATGCATGCCCTCAGGCTTTTTTCAACAAATTCAGTGGAAGGAAAGATTAAATGACATTGCTATTGGTGAAGCTCGGTTAGTTTCTTTAAGTGCCAAAAGTGTACAAAGCCATACGATACATTATTGTTTTCAAATATTGAAGAATATTAACTTGTAGTGAAGGCATTTGGAGCATACCTCTGTGGTTCCACAGAGATGTCACTATTATCCTGGCGGTGGTTGGAATGAACCAGGACATCTTGTCCTAAATCACACCCCCTATTTATATACTAAAAAAATCTGTTTCCATGTTTACATTTTAGCATTTTAGGATCTTGTTCTTTACACTTAAAGGTACAAGAAGAAGGAAGAACCTGGCACCACATGACTCCTCAGCTCTCCTTAATCAGCTCCGGCAGGAAGAACAGGATAGAGAGAAGGAGAAAAGACGACAGCAGATCCTCGAGCGGAAACAGCAGCAGGAAGCGTTCATGCAGGACCTGAATGAGTGGGTCGAGAAAATGATGGAGGCCGAGGGAACCAGCAAGGTCAAGGTCAATGCCATGTGGGAGGTATGTGTCATGAGGTCGACATAAATTGATGTTAATATAATTTGAATACCTGCAGTGAAGTAACATATTTCCCTTTCTGACAATAGAGTGCTGTGTCAGTGTACCTTAGAGAGTCCAGCATTATGCATGCAAGTTGGGCATTGAAAATGTAAGAAATTTAATAAATGTTATCATGCTTTAATATATAAGGAATTATTGCTTCATCATCTGTTTAGTCTTGAGGACAGTATAGAATTATTTCCAGAATAAGGCTGTTTTATCTAATTGGATTTTAGATCAATCTAAATTGACCTGGCTGACAGTTCTCCATGCATACATTTAAGTATGACTGTCATTGTATTGTCAGTGTGACAGATCAGTAATTTATTACATTTCCAACTTTATAGGTCTCATACATGCACTAGAGCAATTGAGTGTTAACACTCACAACAGATACACAAGGGACACAAGAATATAAGTGCCCTCCTGGAGATCAACTATGAAACAGCCCAGTGTTTAACTTATGATAAGCCTAAGAAAAGTCAAGATTATTATCAAGACTTTATTTCAATTAACTAATTACACTCTATTTTCCGTTCCTGATTTTTGAGATTCTGATTACTGGTCACTTATTGTTCCTGTCTTTCAACACGTTGAATCTCTCTATTGTAATAATTTGAATTTTTAGAGATTTCTTTCCCTATTTCCACAGATTGGTTACTTCCTGTCCCTGTGTTCGGGTGTTTTAAATCTCTCAATTTTAATAAGATAACTTTGCTATACTTTTCACTTCTGATTCTTCAGATCAGTCACTTCCTGTTCCGGTGTTTTGATGTGTTGAATCTCTCCATTTTAGTCTAAAAATTTGTGGTGATTTTAATTTCACATTCAACAGATGGCCACTTTGTTTTCCTGTGTTCTGACGTGTTAAAATCTCCATTTTAGTTTGATAATTTTGCTATATTTTCACTTCTGATTCTTCAGATTCCACAGATTGGCCACTTCCTGTTCCTGTGTTCTGATGTGTTAAACCTCGGTGAGGTGATTCACTGGGAACTGGAGCACTGCTTCCTGATGCCAAGAGAAAGCACCACCATGCAGCGAATAATGACATCTCTACTCAGTACGCCATACCAACGAACAAGGTCAGTTTTTCTCCCGCTGTAACTGCATATCATTCAATTTAAAATATACACTAACAGTAGCATAGAACATACAGAGTTCATACTTATCATGAGTTACTCTAAATTTTTGATATTTGGTTTTGCCTCTTTGCAACATGATACATTACAGTTTTGATGCAACAAAATCACAATGGATACATGTGTCAAGAACTCTAATGTCACATTGCTGCATAACTTATGGACTTATGATAGGGGATTCGCATATTTGACATGTACAATACACCATTGGAATGTATGTTTAACTGCTGTTTCAGACTGGATGGTAAGCCACTGATGCCATACAAGGTTTGGGAGGAAAAGCTCAGATTGAGGCTGCGCTTTTTCTACAAAATTCTCAAGGACAGAGGCAAAGACATAACAAAGGTATGCACGCTGCCATTCTAGAAAAAGTAAAACTAATATGGCAAATGGTGATGTGACACACTATCAGTGTTATATTTGTACATTCCAGAACAGTATGGCTTTTTACCTGCATGAATATTAATGGACCTTGTGACTTTGTGTAGGATATGTTATTGTTTATCCTGTAATAGATTTTGTAACATTTCCTTCATTTATTAGGTTATTGCATTAACTAGAGACAGTGATCTAAGTATTTTTTGTGAAAAAATAACAATGTAATATCTTGAACTTCCTCACTAACAGGTGGGCACAGATGAAAACATAACCTCCTTTTCAGATAAAATAGCTCAGCATATAATATTTTTCATTGTAGAAGTAATAGGGAATATCACACACAGAACATACTGTATATGCCCAAATTTTCTTCTACAGGCATGCAGCAAACTAGGATTAGAAGAGAGATTCTTTCATGTGGTTGGTAAGTCATATCATCATTATTGTATTTTCTTTTGATTTATCATCTAAAAATTTAGGTATTTTCTATAGTCCATTATTACCACCTTGCTTCAGGCCTGTTTAACCTGGCACTGATAAGGGCGTTTTCAGTGTGTGTGCCAAGACTTTATGCTTTTGACCATCACCATAACACACAGTAATTCACATTATTTTATGATGGTCAGCTAAGGAGAGGTTGTAATATCATAGTTATTGTATAACTGTGTATTTTTAATGTTTAAGGTATGAAGAACCCACTTGAGAAGAAGAAGTACCATGAACTGACTGTGTACCAGCGTGTCTGGATAATGAAAGGCCTCTGTGACTACTGTCTGGTATGTAAACCATTCTTATAAGAAGAGACAATAAACAGATCAGATTACAGACATAGTGGACTTTCAAGGCAAATCCAGGCCATCACAAAAAAAAATTATATTTAAAATCAGGTCCATCTTTTGTCTCTACATAAGGCAAGGAGCTATGGTCAACTCAACAAATATTCCAAAGAAAAAGGATACATTTTGTTTTAAAAAAAAGGCAAAATTGCCTCATTTGTTGGTATATTCAAATGTTGTTCCTTCCACCTACTCACTGAATAAATTTCATTTCTTGAAACCATTTTGTCATTCTTTATATGAATAGCTGTAATAATAATGATAACATTATCATTATTATAATTACTGAATATGCAAGACCTTGGCACATTTTATTTCAAGGTCACAGAAGCAAAAATGCTAAAATAATGTTAGCACAATAGCTTGAAAAGAACTAGAGGCACAACTACCATACTCGTACCACTTATGCATCTTATGAAGGGCTAGATTGGTTTAAACAAGGAGTTTACAGGGATGGAGTAACAACTGTCAGAAGCCCAGCCAGGTCACGAGTGTCAGATGTGCTGATTGCAATTAAGACATGATAAGCGCATTAACTCTATTGTGCGCCTAATGTGCTGCGGTGTCAGGCGCAGCGGCGGCACCGCCTTTGATAAAGCGAGCCTGCTAGATGTTATTTCTGTGGTCCGCTGTAGCTCGCTGAAGCGGAGAGCGATATATCCAGTAACTGAGCAGTAAATCACTGGAATAACATTGACCGGAATTATGAATGTGCAGATGGTTTGTTTTGTCAAGAATTATGCGCAACATATATATCTAGAAAGGTCTCGTGTTGAGGAATCACTTGATCAATTTAAGGATAGATGCGGTCACTCTACATCAACTTCTGCCGTGATTCATGACGGACGACTGGTCAGTGTAAACCTTACTTTCCCTGAATAACTTCGGAATTATAAAAAATTCCATCAGTTCCCACACTTCTGACTTATATTAATAATTAGCCATGTATTATAGTATTCCGTCGATAAAAAAAAATTTGACGCTTATGATCAGATGACTTTCATTTTGATGGATAACAGTGAGCCATCGCCCCCTCTGTCACTGACGGCATTGTTCTCTTATTATCGCCCATATTTACCGCAGCCAAGCTATAGCTCAGGCGTCATTAGCAACAATAGCTTCACACAAGATTCCCACAAATATGAAAATATGTTGTTCAAACTTATGATTGTTTAAAATTTTATATTAAATACTACCAGAGATAAAATTTGGGAGAAACTTACTCATCCTTGTCACAATATTTATAAAAAATACCTGTACTATAACATGCTGTTCCAAAGTCACGCCGAAGGGGGTTCTCTCGCGCTGTATCAATTAGCGCCGGGCTTATCAGCGGCATCTCTTTGTGCCTTAGAGCAGCGAGTTTTATGACCCCCGTCAGCAACATCCGACACGGCCAGACTCTCACTTGATACTCCATCCCTGTAAACTCCTTAGTTTGAACATAAATTACCTTGCTACAGTTCTTAAGATCACACAGTTATTATGATGTGTTTCTGATATTACACTCATCTGTCCTTTTAAGTGTCTTTTTTTCCCAGGAGGTATTCAAAATCTGTCCTGCAGCTACTTCCATCATTGGTGAGGAACTATCAGATCTGTTCCAGAGATCAGCTGTTCTTGTTATTATTTATCATAAAACTTGCTGTTTCAGGAGCACCATGAGTCCATACGAGAAGCAATAGAAACACAAGACCTGACAGAGCAGAGAGAGTACCGCCTGGGGAACGATACCGAGGGCAATACCTACATGCACTTCCCACAATTCTGTGGGGCTGACCTGCGGATTTACAAACAAGCTCCAGTACCTGTGCCAAAATTAGACAAGCCTGTCACAACTTGTGACTATGTAAGTCTAATAACATAAGTCATAAGTATCAATATTTTGAACAAACTTTATCAGACAATAACTTTTTTTATAAACATCTCTATATTATATTGTGGAGTATATTGGCATAATGTGAAGGATGTTAGACTTGTGACTGCAAGGTTGTTGGTTCATATCCAGTTTAGTCTGCCTTCCATGCTAAGACTCCTGGCCAAAGTCTTTACCACAAGGGTGTGCCCTCTTCACCCAGGAGTGAATGGGTACTGGTCATGGATGGCAGGTAAATATAGAAGGAATGATATTTTGGCACCTAATATTGCTGCTTAGTTTTCATGCTCCTCATTGGGCTGTAAAAAGCTACAAGAATAAAGAGGTCTGAAAAACCAGGAAGGTCAAACTGTAAGGTCAAATGAAACTAAAGTCGTTGATGATTTCAGACTGTAAACCCAACCTGGGTTAAAACAAGTATATTTTATATTTTTTAAAAACTTATGGTAAAGTTGTATACCATATCTCAGTATTATTCTGTTTTTCTGTAAAATTTAGTATCTTTATTTACTTAACTCTTCATATTATATAGCATCTATTTAATCTAGACAGGACCAAATATCTTGATTTATCATGCCAATAGAGCATTATGTTTATGTAATAGAAATGTGAATATAATACAGAGATGTCTTAAGGAGAGGGGGTCACTGTAATGAGTGTTTAACATTGTGCCACATTGTTTAATTAATGTTACTTGTTGCATCCTCAGGACTTTAGTCATCTGTACAGCCCTAAAAAGAGGAAACAAAAGAGTGTGAAAAGAAAGAGCAAAAAGAAGAAGAAAACAAAGGAGCCTACACCAGCCCCAACACCCAAACCTGTGACGCCCACCTCACGGCCGAGCAGACTCAGACAGGTCAGTCAGTGCAAACTTGCCTAGTATACAGGTCTGAACAGGGTGATTATGAATGTGGCACAATAGAGTGCTGATCTTGCTTAAATTTACTTGGGTTTGTTAATACTTCAGATGGATATTGAAACCACCACAGGGCAAAGGACATTTTTGCTTCAATTATTTTTGCACATTTGTATGTTCAGTTTTTAGCTCAGCTGACTGAAAGTCATCTGAGCTATAGCGATCACCCTTCTTCCGTCGTCCGGCCGTCTGTCCGTCCGTTCGTTAACAGGGCACAAATCATAACCAATGGACCTGGAATCTTCTTACTTGACATCCAGTCAGGGCCATGAAAAATCTTCTTGGAAACCTGAAATTAGGTCTCTGTTACCCATATTCTCCGAGCTATGTGTCTTTGAAGTACCCCCCAGAATAATAAAAAATTTCATACAAAAACTTCAATATCTCATTAACTACATCACTGATGGTCATGATTTTTGCATACATATTGACCATGTGATGTTCCATCAGTTCCTGCAGACTGGTGGCGCCACCTGTATTTTTCGATTTTTTACGAATTTTTTTCTCTATTTTTGAGACCTTTAAAAATGTGGACATCTGTTAACAGGGCACAAATCGTAAAGACTGGACCTAGAATCTTCATTCTTGACATTTTGAGAGACCTATGAAAAGTCTCCATGGAAACCAGAAATTAGGTCTCTATTACCCATATCCTTCGAGCTATGGGGCCCCAAAGTACCCCCCATAATAGTGAAAAATTTCATACAAAAACTTCAATATCTCATTAACTACATCACTGATGGTCATGACTTTTGGCATACATATTAATCATGAGATGTTTCATCAGTTTCTGCAGACTGGTGGCGCCACCTTATTTTTTTATTTTTTACAAATTTTTTTCTCTATTTTTGAGACCTTTAAAAATGTGGACACCTGTTAACAGGGCACAAATCCTAAAGACTGGACCTAGAATCTTCATTCTTGATATTCTGAGAGACCTATGAAAAGTCTCCATGGAAACCAGAAATTAGGTCTCTGTTACTCATATCCTTCAAGCTATGGGGCCCCAAAGTACCCCCCAGAATAGTGAAAAATTTCATACAAAAACTTCAATATCTCATTAACTACATCACTGATGGTCATGATTTCTGGCATACATATTAATCATGAGATGTTTCATCAATTTCTGTAGACTGGTGTTACCACCTATTTTTTTTTCTCTATTTTTGAGACCTTAAAAGATGCAGTCATCTGTTAACAGGGCACAAATCATAACAACTGGACCTAGAATCTTCTATCTTGACATACGGGGAGGCCCATGAAAAGTCTCCTTGGAAACCTGGAATTAGGTCTCTGTTACCCAGATTCTTCAAGCTATGGGGCTCTGAAGTACCCCCCAGAATAATGAAAATTTGATACAAAAACTCAAATATCTGAACAACTAATGCATTGATCACCATGATTCTTTGCATGGATATTGATCATGGAGTGTTTCATCGGTTTCTGCAGACTGGTGGCGCCACCTGTATTTTTTTTATATTTTACAATTTTCTTTCTCTATATTTGATACCTTAAAAGATGCGGTCATCTGATAAAAGGGCACAATTCATAACGGCTGGACCTAGAATCTTCTTTCTTGACATGCAGAGAGGCCAATGAAAAGTCTTCTTGAAAACTGAACATTAGGTCTCTGTTACCCAAAACCTTAGAGCAATTGGGCTCTGAAGTATCCCCCAGAATAATGCAAAATTTGATACAAAAGCTCAAGTATCTGAATAACCACTGCATTGATCACCAAGATTCTTTGAATGAATATTGATCATGGGATGTTCCATCACTTCCTGCAGACTGGTGGCGCCACCTGTAGTTTTTCAAATTTTTGCAAATTTTTTTCTCTTTTTAGCTGAGCTGACAATAAGTCATCTGAGCTATAGGCATGGTCCATTGTCCGTCTGTCTGTCCGTCCGTCCGTCCGTCTGTCTGTCTGTCCGTCTGGATGTCCGTCCGTAAGACTGGCACGTTTCGACACTGTTGGACCTACGAATCTGAATTTCGGCATACAGTTAGATGTCCCCATAATCTCCTACCATGCCAAAAATTGGGTCAATAGGACTTCTTTGAGATATTAAGGAAAAACCTCAATTTTTTATTAGAAATCTATTTTCACACTTCAGGACTGCCTAATATCAAAACCACTCATCTGGTTTTCTTCATATTTACCATAAATATTCCTCTATATAGTTCCTATGTACATGCCAGATATTAAGTCAGTATTATATAATTTAAAAAAGTTATTGGCCCAAACATAATGCACTTTGTAAAAAAATCAGGAAGATATTTTGTCACTTAAGACCCAAAGTGTTAAAGGTAGGGACTTTTTTCCAGTAATACAACTTTAATTAATCAAAATTTAATTGTATACCAAAAATTAGATCAAAATCTGTTAAATTTTTTTAAATATTGGCAATAATATAAAATTGGTACCTTAAATTTTGCCCAACTTTGGCCATGGCACGTTTTTTTTCCTGTAAGTACTGTGGATTTAATTTTCACACCATGTATACATAAGGATTTAATCTGTTAAAATCTGAAATTTGAAAATAAAAGCTGCAAAATTAGGCTAGTTATTGAATTTTTTTCGAGGCTCTTGTTGTATTCCCTTACATTGTCAAGCAGTCCACTTTGATGACTGAAGGTCATTCAGTGCACATCTCTATGCTCCCCAGGCTGTTGACATAATTTTAGATGTCCCCAAAATCTCCTACCATACCGAAAATTGGGTCATTAGGACTTTGTTCCTTTGAGATATTAAGGAAAAAACTCCGTTTTCCATAAAAAAAAGCCATTGTTACACTTCAAGGCTGCCTAATATCAAAACCACTGATCTGTTTTTGATCGTATTTAGTATTCACATTCTTTTATACATTTTCTATGAACATACCAAAAATTAGGTCAGTATTGAGTATTATTTTGAAGTTATGGGCCAAAACATAATGCAATTTTTTAAAAAAATCAGGAAATATATTTACTCACATGAGAATTGCTGAACCTAGAGACCTTTTTTCAGGAATATAACTTTATTTAATCAAAATTCAATTGTTTACCCAAAATTAGATCTGAATTTTGCAAATTTTTCAAGTTATTAGCATAAATAAAAAACAATACCTTAAATTTTGTCCAACTTTGGCACTGTTGATTTAATTTTCCCAGCATATATGCATAAGGATTTAATCTTTTAAAATCTGAACTTTCAAAAGAAATTGATTGGAATGAATAGCTTTTATTCATGTTTTCACACACCATGTCAAGTGTTGTTTACATCTAGCCCACCTAGTAGTACAGCCTTCACTTGCATTATGTAACCGACCCCAGGCAGCTTACCTTGGCCCAGCTTGGCCACTACTAGCAGGCTTCCCCTCGCCCTGCACTCATCCCCCCCCCAGCTGGTGCATAAACTAGATGAATGTTATAATTTTTCTGTAATTTATTTCATTCTTGGACATGCTACATTTTAGATTTTGTATTGAACCACCAGGGTTACAATGATTAAAGTGTACATTTAATTGTGTCCACAAAGTGTGTATTGCTGTGAAAGTCTGGATGTTCATGAGATAAGTAATTCCTTACTTCAGAAGAGTAAAAACTTCACCAGGTGTGAAATTGACTATAAATTCCAGTAATTAATTAAAACTGGGATAGTAATTAGCACAATGATATTGTTTGTCCCTCATTCAACCAACAGTGTGTATACTTTATTTGAAAAGATGTTTTATTTTGTCAAATTTACTTTTATTTTATTTTGGTGAATAAAATTAAGCATGTCCTGAAAACTCCAATATGCAAAACTTTTTAATAGTGATTCAAGGAATATTCTTGTAGATGCCATGTTGTGGCATTAATTTTCTTTTAAAATCAGTTAAAACATTTATGATTTTTACTCTGTATATATAATGATTGCAACTTTTGCAACAATTCTAATATTTTAACTTATATTTTCAGGTTTTTTAATTAAAAATTTATAAACCTGTAAATAAAAAAATAATACAGATAAAAACTTCTTAATGGAAAAAGTGAATCTGCTTAAAAAAATAGGATTATATATAAACTTAAATGCATTATTCTCTTGAAAGTGAAATAAAGGTATTAGTCCATTCTGTCCACTTGCCTGTCCATCTGTAAATTTTCGTATGCAACACAGTATCTCAAAACTTTTACTGTTTTTCTTCATGACAGTCTTGTCAGAGTATTAGTTTGCAATCATATATTTAGAACTTTACTATAACCAAGTAGGAGGGCCCCTTTCCTCTTAGCTTTTCATATTCTTATATAAATGAAAAACATTACAATAGAATATTTCTACATCCACCTTCGTGCTGCCCTCACTTTTCCCTTCTCCGAACCCCATCCCAAAGTCAGCCTCAGTAAGCAAGAACAAGATGAATCAGATATATTCATACTTTAATATTTTGTATAACTATTCGTCCATAGGTACCTATGTACATGCCAGAAATTATGTCAATATTGTGTAATATGTAGACATAGTGGGCATCACAATAATGTACCTTGTCAAGACTAAAGAGATATTTGTGTCATACAGTCACATATTCATAAATCACTTCATCAGCATAGTTAATCATAACATCATATCTGTCAAATTGAACGCTTGCAGACTACCATACACTTTAGATCCTTCAACAAATAGCCTTATCATCTACTACTGCTTATTACTGCTGTCATTGCATTCATATTTGCTCAAATATATCACAATTTTCAACCCCTCTAAATAAATAAAAAATAAACCACTTTATTTGACTCTATTAATCCATCAGTCAGGTAATTTCATTTATCATTTACTCACATATTACATTACATTCCTTTATAATAGCCCAACATGTACATGATATTCATAAGCTTTATCGACTCGATATAGTATCACAGTGGAGAAACATTTATAGTCCAATCACGATCAGCTGAGCGCCGTGACCCATGGGTCTTTTGTTTTTATCAAACCTCAATTAAACTGTCATCTGTTAACAGGGCACAAATCATAACCACTGGACCTGGAATCTTCAAACTTAATATCTCGGGAGGTCCATGAAAAATCTCCTTGAAAACCTGAAATTAGGTCTTTGTTACTCATATCCTTGGAGCTATGGGGCTCTGAAGTACCCCCCCCCCCCCCCCGAATAATGCAAAATTTGATACAAAAGCTCCAGTATCTGAATAACCACTGCATTGATCACCATGATTCTTTGCATGAATATTGATCATGGGATGTTCCATCATTTCCTGCAGACTGGTGGTGCCACCTGTATTTTTTCGAAATTTTTACAAATTTTTTTCTCTTTTTTTTCCAGACCTCAATGAAACTGTCATCTGTTAACAGGGCACAAATCGTAACCACTGGGTCTGGAATCTTCAAACTTAATATCCAGGGAGGTCCATGAAAAATCTCCTTGAAAACCTGAAATTAGGTCTCTGTTACCCATATCCTTGGAGCTATTGGGCTCCGAAGTACCCCCCAGAATAATGCAAAATTTGATACAAAAACTCAAATATCTGAACAACTAATGCATTGATCACCATGATTCTTTGCATGGATATTGATCATGGAGTGTTTCATCAGTTTCTGCAGACCGGTGGCGCCACCTGTATTTTTTCTATATTTTACTATTTTCTTTCTCTATTTTTGATACCTTAAAAGATGCGGTCATCTGATAACAGGGCACAAATCATAACTGCTGGACCTAGAATCTTCTTTCTTGACATGCAGAGAGGCCAATGAAAAGTCTTCTTGGAAAATGAAAATTAAGTCTCTATTACCAAAAACCTTTAGAGCTATGGGGCTCTGAAGTATCCCCCAGAATAATGAAAATTTGATACAAAAACTCAAATATCTGATCAACTAATGCATTGATCACCATGATTCTTTGCATGGATATTGATCATGGAGTGTTTCATCGGTTTCTGCAGACTGGTGGCGCCACCTGTATTTTTTCTATATTTTACAATTTTCTTTCTCTATTTTTGATACCTTAAAAGATGCAGTCATCTGATAACAGGGCACAAATCATAACGGCTGGACCTAGAATCTTCTTTCTTGACATACAGAGAGGCTAATGAAAAGTCTTCTTGAAAACTGAAAATTAGGTCTCTGTTACCCAAAACCTTAGAGCAATTGGGCTCTGAAGTATCCCCCAGAATAATGCAAAATTTGATACAAAAGCTCAAGTATCTGAATAACCACTGCATTGATCACCAAGATTCTTTGAATGAATTTTGATCATGGGATGTTCCATCACTTCCTGCAGACTTGTGGTGCCACCTGTATTTTTTCAAATTTTTGCAAATTTTTTTCTCTTTTTTTTATCAAACCTCAATTAAACTGTCATCTGTTAACAGGGCACAAATCGTAACCACTGGACCTGGAATCTTCAAACTTAATATCCCGGGAGGTCCATGAAAAATCTCCTTGAAAACCTGAAATTAGGTCTCTGTTACCCATATCCTTGGAGCTATGGGGCTCTGAAGTACCCCCCCCCCCCCCCGAATAATGCAAAATTTGATACAAAAGCTCCAGTATCTAAATAACCACTGCATTGATCACCATGATTCTTTGCATGAATATTGATCATGGGATGTTCCATCACTTCCTGCAGACTGGTGGCGCCACCTGTATTTTTTCAAATTTTTGCAAATTTTTTTCTCTTTTTTTTTATCAAACCTCAAACTGTCATCTGTTAACAGGGCACAAATCGTAACGGCTGGACCTAGATTCTTCTAACTTGACATCAAGGGAGGTTCATGAAAAGTCTCTGTGAAAACATGAAATTAGGTCTCTGTTACCCATATCCTTCGTAGTAAGTACCCCTCAGAATAATTAAAAATTTGATACAAAACTCCAGTATCTGAATAACCAATGCATTAATCTCCATGATTCTTCGCAGGCATATTGATCATGGGGTGTTCAATCAGTTCCTGCAAACTGGTGGCACCACCTGTATTTTTTTCAATTTTTTAGGCATATTTTCTCTATTTATGAGACCTTCAAATGAAGTGGTCATCTGTTCACATACCACAAACTGTAACTGCTGTACCTAGAATCTTCTTACTTGACATCCAGGTAGACTAATGAAAAATCTCCTTGGAAACCTGAAATTAGGTTTCTGTTACTGAGCTATAGGGCTTATAAATACACCCAAGAATAATTAAAAATTTGACACAAACAAAAGCTCCAGTATCTGAATAACTAATGCCTTGATAGCCATGATTCTTTGGATATATATTGATCATGGAGTGTTTCATCAGTTCCTGCAGACTGGTGGCACTACCTGTATTTTTTAGCTCAGCTGACTATAAGTCATCTGAGCTATAGTCGTGGTCCATTGTCTGTCGTCCGTCCGTCCGTCTGTCCGTCCGTCCGTCCGTCCGTCCGTAGATGTGGCACGTTTTGAAACCGTAAGACCTAGGAATCCAAAATTCGGCATAATGTTAGATGTCCCCAAGATCTCCTACCAAGCCGAAAACTGGGTCTTTGCAACTTCGTTCCTTTGAGAAATTAAGGAAAAACCTCAATTTTTTATTAAAAACCTATTTTCACACTTTAGGACTGCCTAATATCAAAACCACTCATCTGTTTTTCCTCATATTTACCATTAATATTCCTCTATATAGTTCCTAAGTACATGCCAATAATTATGTCTGTATTATTTAATTTAAAAAAGTTCTGGGCCCAAACATAATGCATTTTGAAAAAAATAAGGAAAGATATTTGATCACTTAACACAAAAAATGTTAAAGCTGTGGACCTTTTTTCCAGTAATATAACTTTAATTAATCAAAATTAAATTGTATACCCAAAATTAGATGAAATCTTTTAAATTTATAAAATATTAATAAAAATAAAAAATTGGTACCTTAAATTTTGCCCAACTTTGACCATGGCACGTTTTTTTCCTGTAAGTGCTGTGGATTTAATTTTCACAGCATGTTTTTGTCAGCATTTCAACTGTTAACACCAAAAATTTGAAACCAGTTGATCAAAAACTGTAGATTTTAATCAAGTTTTCAAGCACCTTGTAACATATTGTTTACATCAAGCTAGTGTTATGCAGTTTGCAAAAGCTCAGCTCCCCAGCTTCAGCTCTAAGTTTCTTAAATTCAGCATACAGTTAGATGTCTCCAAAATCCCCTACCATGCCAAGAATTTGGTCACTAGGACTTAATACCTTCGAGATATTATTGAAAAACTTCATTTTTCCATTAAAAACTAATAAAAAAATTAGTTCTGAATTTTTCAAATTTTACAAGTTATTAGTATAAATATAAAATTAGTACCTTAAATTTTGCCCAACTTTGACCATGGCACGTTTGTTTCCCGTGAGTACTGTTGATATAATTTTCATATCATGCACACATAAGGATTTCAGCTTTTTAGTTTAGAAAGCTGAAAGAAATTGGCCAAAAATTGTAGCTTTTATTAAAGTTTTTTATGAGACCCTGTCAGACTTTGGCTCTCTCCAGCCCCTCTTGAGTCACCTGTATGTTGACCTTGTTGACCTTTCATCAAATTATGCACGCTTACATGTGTGTCAAATGATTGGAAAACCAACCCACCAAATTAGTCCTGCGCCATACTCGCCCATACCAGCAACACATGATGCTTTGAATCAATAATACTTGACTGTGTAGGACCGCAAAGTAATAACAGCTGTGTAGTGACTCGAGCGATGAGTAAAAAGGCAAGTCTGAAACCAGAGAGTTCTTTACTTGACCTCTCGCAAACCTTCATGGCGCATTCAAATGATGACGTCAGTGGCTTAAAGCCCGATACGCGAGTAAATGTAGAATCGCCCGCATATATTGCATGTGGCCCAAGTGGCACACCTAGTCCAAAGGACTCAACTACAAATGTAGTACAGGGTAAACAGACCCTGAATAGAAATCTCCAATGGAGTACAAACGGCGTAAAATCGCCTGATCAAAATGGGCAGGAACAGTTAAAGAAGGATAGGAGTGTAAGGAATGCAAGAGTGTAACAATAAACAACAAATTAATAAATTTTTATTGGTTTTTAATAACAAATTAAAGAAAAATAGAAAAGGAATTTGTTAGTTTATAATAACAGGAAATTAACTTGCAGTTACTGATGATATAAGAATCTTGTATCAATGGGTAGAATGTCACATATTCCAAATAACACCATGCAGTCACCTATGGCATTTTTTCAGTTCAGTTTTAATGATAAAGAAGTAAATCATATTATTCATTACTAATCATTAGGGATCATATGAAGGAAATTAATGATAGATAAAGATGCAGTTGATAATATTAATCTAGATTCCTACTGTGTCTAGTGTGTAGATTGATGTGAAAGTAGTCCAAAATGAATTTTTTACAGTTATTTTTTAATATAAATAAAAGCCATAAAACCAGGTACTTATGATCATTATTTAAATGTGTGAATTTTGTATATTCTGGATTCTCAACATCATTGTTTGGTGAAAATTGAATAAATACCAGACATGGTGCGAATACTTTGTAATTGTATTTAAATACGAATATGATTATGTACTCCATTATAAAATTTCTTGCATAAAGAATGGGAATTCAGGTAAAAATGAAAGTATATGAATACTCGTGCAAATACTTTCAAAATGTATTCATGAATGCATTCATGAATATATTCTTAAATATTATTTTAATAATCATATCAGTTATATTACATTTTAAAAAATCATATGATTCTCTTATTATTTTTAATAAAAATTATATTTGGGACAATATTTGTAATTTTTTTTAATAAATAGTTAAACTCTTATATTATATGTTCTGCTTATAAGTTATATGGCCAAGTCAAAATCTGTGTGACAATAGTACTCCAATTGTTAATAAAATAAATGAAATCAATCCTCTTCCCTGTCTCCAAAGGTACTATCAAAATCATACATAAGCTAAACAACAACAACTCATAATACAGCTTATATTTATTACCACACAAAACCAGCATGTGCCTCATTTCTAAATAATATTTTTTATCATATATAACAGCTGAGCGTCGTGACCCATAGGTCCCTTGTTTCAAATTTGTACGCATTTTTTTTTCTATTTATGAGATCTTAAAATGAAGTTGTCATCTGTCCAAAAGCCCATTTCTAAGGACTTTTAAAAAAATTCATGATTTTTTTGCCTTCTGGCAGTCATTTTGCTCATTGTTCAACATTCCTTGAATTCAGCTGAGCATCATGGCCCATGGGCCACTTGTTTAAGTTTCTTTTTGGAGATGAAAGGACTGTGGGTTTCTCCTTTTTCATTCAGTTTAAGAGACAGCAACCTGTCAGGCTACCTTTAGAAAAAAATTCAATTAATAGAATATATCGATTGGTTGGATGTATAAAAGGAAAATTGTGTTTACACATTCTTCAATCATGTTTTCCCTTCTGGTCACAAGGATTTGGAATTAATTTCATATTGTTATATGTTATATATGTTAGTTGTTAACACCACCAAGGAGATGTTTTCACCCATGCCTGTTTGTTAGTTTGCTTGTCTGTTAGCAGGATTATTTAAAATATACTGCACCATTTGCTAGAAATTTTTGGTAGGAAGTAGGAAGGTTAGACTCTCATTAAACTTTGGTGTGGATCTTGATAAAGGGGTAGATCAAGTATGATTACTTTGTCTTGGTGGAGGTATGCACTCTCCTGTGTCCCTTACTAGTTGAAGAATTTGTAGATTTTTTTTACTGTTTTGACATGCATATTATTTTATGATATTGTAATTTTAGAACCCACGACAAATCCAGCAACAAGCATTGTGTGACTTGAGTACGTCAGAGGAGAGCGGCATCAGCAGCGGGAGTGACAGTGATACTGAATCCTCCAGATCATCAATCGTGAAACCACGGCAACCGTTATGGATGCAGCAGACTTGGTACCAGGATTTCCTGCAGAACCGATGTGATACAAGCGAACAGTCAGACATATCCCAAGCTTCAACACCACTTACAACTCCAGTTCATAAAAAATCCACCAGGGGGCGTGTTTCTCAACTTAGGAATGATGACATCACAGATACGTCAAGGGAAAGCTCACCACTGAGAAATTTTCCATTTAAATCCTTCAGAGGAAACCAAAGAGTCCAACGTAAGATTGGTGCAGAAGAACTTGACCAAATGAACGATAATGAGAGCGTTTGTTCAAGTAAGAGCAGCTTTGATGTTCGTAAAACTGACCCAAATGTATTGAATGATGGTGCTTCAACCAGCACCATTGATCGTGACGAAGACAACATGTCTGTAAACCAGGATCCTGATGATCAAACAGACTGTAACGTAGATAACCAATCAAAACCCAAAAGCAGGACACCAAGGAAACGAAGGTCAGGGGCCTACTTCAGCCGACGGAAACAACCAAGAAAACGAGCGGCAAACAAAAGCTTTGTGAAGGATGATCCTGATGATGACAAAACCAAAGACAGTGTCCAGATGAGATCAGGAACGCAAAATGAGTCTGACTGTGATAATGTAGGGGGCAGCACTGATCTCAGAGAAGGACATGGTGTGCCCTCTGGTGTTGATACTCAGAATAAAATGGATGTTGATGATAGTAATCAGGGTCCTAGTGATGTACAAAGCAGTGCTGCCATGGAGACATGTGGCACCATGGAAACACATGTGGGTGTTAAACAGTGTGATAAGGAAAGTGAAGTAAATGCTAAAAATGATACACCAGACTTTCCTAATAAAAAAGATAGTATCAAAGAGACCTTAATGTGCAAGAGTTTATCAAAGGCCTGTGGTGACCATGGAAACAATCTGAATGCTGCAGGTGATTCTGGTCAAAATATCACGTCACAACCAAGTGCCAAATATGGAATCGAAAAGAACTTCAGTGGGTCTGGAGACCACATGGTAACAGCCAATGGTGGGTCGGTTCCTGGAATTGATCTAGTTCATCAGCCAGGTGTGAGCAGTTTATGTAAGAGTAGTGCTAGTTGTGCTGTCACATCGAAAACAGACACTTTCACAGAAGGCTTAGCAGAAAAAGTTCTTGGAAGCAAGGATACTGAAAATGGCAGCAAAAATGAGGCCCCGGGTGGTGGTGTTTGTAATATCCAGTCAGGGCCTCGTGATAATTTTGCGCAGAAAAGTGTTGACACAAACCTGAATTATAATTTTCTAAGTACCAAGTCTGAACCTGAATCTTTAATTAATAATAGTGAAGGTCCAAAAAGTGAAAACCCTTTAAAAGTTGTTAAAGCAGAGGTTACTCATGCCTTGGATACCAAAATTCTGATGGAAATGAAGGAAGAAGCGGAATGTGATAAAGCCATGGACACTAACATGCAAATAGATGTTAAAAAAGAACTGTCGACTGAAGCAGGAAATACTAAAATGCAGAGGGATCTTAAGAAAGAACAGGACCTGAGTGAAGCTGATTTCACTAAAATTATGATGGATGTGAAAAAAGAACTGGAGGCAAATTGTGGTGAGAGTGAACATGAGAAAAATATGGAGGCAGATGCAAAGAGTGTAGGCTTAGTAGATAGTAAAGCTGATATAAAGGTCAAAACAGAAATGGACTTGAATGACACCAAAACAGAGAGTAAGTCAGACTTAAATACAGAGAAAAAGATGCAGACTGACTGTGCATCATCAGAGGTTGAAATGAAGGATGATTCTGGAGATAACCCGGAGAAACCTAAGGTGAGAAAGGGAGAAGAAGTGAGGGAAGCAAGACCTGATGAAGATGATGAGGAAACTGAGGCCGCTGAGGAGTCTAGTGAGGATGAGTGGGTCGAGCTGGTGAGTTTATATTTGTAAAGCAGTAATGTGACATGACATTGCCTGATCAGGTGTTTTTGCACTGATAGGATTTCTCACAATTCTGGATGGTATCAATGTGGTTCATATGCTTTTGATAACTGTGGTTGACTTTATGTTTGTCAAGGTTTCAAATTTGTGATATTCGCAGATATTAATTATAGCAAAAATGAAACCTTTGTGAGTAAGTTGCCACATCGGCACAGGTACACAGTATTTTATTCTAAAGCCTTGATGGCATCTGGCATGTATTTTGCTGGTAGCGTCAATTTTAGCATACTTTTTATGGTACCCATAATTCAGAGATTTTTCAGCTTATTGTTCAATCGATAAGATTTTGTGAGCATGTTGGTGATTGATTTAATATAATGGTCATGCACATTCTTTATGTTACTGTATGGTAAAAAAAATAAAACCCTCACTAAACACTGAAGTAATGAAAATTGTGAATATTTACCCTTGTTTATATGAAGCCAACCACAGTATGTCTGTCTTAGCTCTCTCTTTTGCAATTTTATGATCTTTATTGTCAAAGAAATATTCTCCATTAAGGCAGACAGAGGGTGGTGAAATAGACAATGGTGATGTAAATATGTTTCATGACATTTCTTGGTATTTTCCTGTTATGTTTTGATGAAGTATTCTCACTGTCTGGTGCATGAATAAACATGAATAAGTCTTGGCTAACCATGAATATAGTTAGAGTGATAATTTACATATTGTTATTAATTTGATATGTTTTGATGAGTTTTCATTTCTGTTTATACAGCATCCTGATGTGAAAGCATTTGAGTTAGTGGTTGACACCGTGGAATCACTAAGACAGCTGACATCACAGTTTGCTGAACAAGAACCGATCGTCACTGGAACTGGCAAAAAACAAAAGGTAACAGATAATTATCACTAAATTTTTGTCAATATTTTGGGTCAGAGTTTCTCATATATTCATTCCCTAAGTGTATACTGTGCTGTCTCTGATTATCATTAAAAGAATAAAATTTCTTTAAAAAAATGACTACTTTTCATACTTTCTGAATTTTGCAGACTCCCTCCAGGTATGAATCTTTGGGACCTCAATTAACCTTCAAATGATGATTTTACGAACTTTGCCTTCATTTTAAGAATTTGGTTATGTGTGCTGTGTATTAGAGTATTTTATCTAAAGTCAGTAAATATTGATTTTTACACAAGTTACAATGAATAAAATATTATAATAATGTTAACAACGATCAACAGTCAAAAATTCAACAGATGAGATGCTACTTTATACTGTATTTGAATGAATGACTAGAAGTTAAAAATGATTGTTTGGCTAATTACCAAAAATATATCTTGTAGGTGATCAAGCCACCTCCAAGGAAGAAGTGCGTGATTGAACTCCATGAGCGCCTGGCGTATCTTTTGAAGGAGCTGGAACCATGGGAACAGAAGCTGATGGCAGCCAACAAGAGAGCTAAAATTAAAATGAAGAAGGAGAAAGAGGAGTATGTCCCTGAACCAGACAAAGAAGAGGTCAGTATGAGGTTTAAAATCAGGAGCAGTTTTGGGAGCGGGTGCAGGGGTTCTGCCCCCTTCCACCTTAAAATCTGGGAAATATATGGTTAAAAATGTAGGAAAAATGTATGCTTAATTCTGAAAAGCAGCGACGAATTTTGTATCTAGCACCATGGTTCCTAAACCCTGTACTTCTGTATTTGAGATTATATATTATGTCTACTAGCATCCTAAACCCTGTACTTCTATATGTGAGATTATATATCAAGTCTACTTGCATACTAGTATCTAATTTATTTTTCTGTTAAGATCCCTGTTCATTGCGTGATGGTCTGTCCACTGAAATTAGACCATGTTTTAATAATCGAGAGTTCAGTTACAAAATGTTAGACCAGTAAAAAAATTGAGTGACATTGAGTGACAGGTGAAATTAGCCAGATTGAAGCAAAAACTATACCATAAAGTTATTGTTAGAGCATATTAAACCATCTGAAACATTCAGCATTTTGTTAGCTTCATTAACACTTACACACTGTTTTATATGAAACTCTGGTGGACACGAAGTGCCAGTATGTAAATTCATAGGCAGAGTTTTGTTTGATTTGACTGATCAGGACACTGCAATAACACTGTCAGTATTATCCACCACAGTTTTAATGTATCCCATTGTAATTTAATTTGCATGTATTAGAAAAATATGATTCTTACACCTGAGGGGAATATTTTCTGACACCTGATTTTTTGTGACTCTGCAGGAGGTTGAGGATGTCTGGGAGAGTGAGGAACCACAGTCGGAGTCTAGTGCAGACAGCGATGACAGCACTCCATACCACGATGATTCACAAGATGAAGATTTCAAAAGCAGTGCTCGTTCAAAGTCCACACCCAGCAAAACGAAGGCTCAGCCGGAGGAGAAGGAGAGTGGTACTGCAGAAAATACAGAGGACATCGAAAAAGAGAGCATGGGTGTCAGTTCATGGGGCAGAATACGGAAACGCAGGGTCATACCAAATAACATCGAAGATCAGGGACTGCCGAAAAAGGTGCCAAAACCAGCTCCTAAAGAAAAGTCCCCAGCTCCAAATATATTATCTGCCAGCAAAGCAAAGAATCCCAAAGCAAATAGTCAGCTTGTCAGCCACCTACAGGGTCCGCCAGTGTCAGGCACCGGTCTCACAGCTGGTATCCAGCCCAATCAGGCCATACTGATTAACCAGCCTGGTGGTGGCCAGGCTATCGTGTTCGCAAACCAGCTGATGCAGAATCCAGCCTTATTGGCTCATTTAACACGAGGAAATGTCCAGCATGTGACAGTGTCTGTGTCAGGCTCACAGAAACAGCCTGTGATCAAAGCACTTCTATCCACTCCAGTTAAATCTACTGCAGCCTCACAACCAAACCCTGATACCAGCAAGCAGCAAGAAGGACAGAAATTCCCTCCGTTTAGGTTTGCTGCAGATACCAATAAAAAACCAAAACCAACTGTTGTTACTGGACCCAAACAGGGGGCACTGCACACTGGCACTGTCACTACCTCCAGTGCAGTCTCTGTAAGACCAAGCGTTAAGACTGTTGATTCAAATGATGGTAAATCTGGAGCAAAAATGGAAGTGTTGAATGCAGTTAAAACAAACCAGGGAGCTACAGTGGCCAAGCCTGGTGGCAGTCAGAGCAGCCCTCTGATAAATGTGAATGCACTACACAACCTCCCACCTGCAGTCATTCAGGCACTGCTCAGACAGCAAGCCAGCCAGGGTAAACTAACGCAGCAACAAGTAGAGACATTAAGCCAACAGCTGCTTGGAAGATCATCTGCTAAGCCTGCAGCTGCTGGTACTCCACCTGTGAGCAGCACAGCTGTGGCACCAGCAGCTGAAGCAGTATCAGTGAGTCAGACATTCAAAAGCCCATCAAAGCCAAATGCAAGTCAGACCACTGTTGCTACATCTCAAACAGCAGTGTCAGTGGTGGTTAGTCCGGTCAGACCACCTGTTGCAAGTGTGAAAAAGCCTGCAGGCTTGATTACTTCTTTGGGACAAGTGGCTGGTGGGCAGGTGGAAAAATCAGGTAGTCAGACCCACCTGGCTCAGCAGCAGGTGGTCGCAGGTAAACTGGCAGGTGTGACATTACCCCCACCAGTACTAGCAGCCATACAGCAGCAAGCACAGCATGGAAAAATCAACCTGCAAGGTATTCTACAAAGCTACGCTGACTTGCCCATGGGGGCCGCCTTAACCACCAAGCCCAGGTATGCTACTAATGTGACGGTCAAGAGTTTACTGGAGAGCAGGGCGGCCAAACACAAGGGGGCTGATATTGTGACAGAGTCCAGCAGTACTAGCCAACCCCTGGGGGCTAAGTCACCGGTGTACACATGCATCTCAACAGCCCCCATTATAACACAGACCGCTGCAGCAACTGAGGTTGAGAAGCAGAAATCACCAGTATCACCAGTTGCTGGATTGATTGTTAAACAGGTTGGACAGCCTGCGTCTAGTGTTGCAGGATCAGCAGTAGTGCAGCCTGTAAGCCCAGTCAACAGTGCTCAACGGATAAAAATTCCTGTCTCTCAATTAAGAAATCCCACCCTCCAAGCTAAAGTCGCCGCAAAGCTGGCACAGGTAGCACACTCTCCCATCATTGAAAAAGCTGTTAAATCTGTGATAACCACGGCTCCAACCACTCTCCCCACCATGCAGATGAAAGTCAGTTCACCGTTTCCACTGCCAACTCAACAACCTCGAAAATCGGTAACACTAACAACTGCTGCAATGAAGAAACCGATCGCTGCTACCTTGTCTCCACAAAGTGAGTCTCACACAAATCCCACTGCTCATAGTTCTAGTGTTAGTGTAGCAAGTAGCAACAAAGGACTGGCAGTGCTACCTAGTGGCCAGAAAATAGATGTGACATCAGTAGCAGCAAACGTGTCATCAGTTGTACCTGACACTGAGAAACAAGATGGCTCAGGTGTACAAAACTCGTTAATGCAGGTGAAAGTTGGCTTGCAGAGTCTCATGACATCAAAGGGACTTGTGCAGGGTGTGGTGCTGCCACCTAGTGTGGTAGTCCCTCAACACATGCTGCAACAGCAAGTCCAGGCTTCCTTGAATAAACCTGTTGCTGAATCTGGAGCAGTCAGGAAACTCGTGATCCCAGACAGTAAAAAAGCCCCAGTGTTATCAGTCAGAACGGATAATTCAGGAGCATCCCCTGCCGTGCCTGGAGTTGTTAACACAAGTATTATGCAAACAGGATCCAGTACTGTTCAGCATGCAGCACTGGCTTTACAGACTCTTAAAGTTACCACAGAAGTGCAGTCAAAATCCACAGAAACAGCAAACCGTGGGGCCTTGCAGCTACCGCAAAAAGTTGCACCAACTTATCAAGGGTTTACCTTAGTGAAGAGAGACCCTGCAGTGAGGCCCACGGCAGCAAGCCCAGCCAAGGTAGGGATGCAGGTCACAGTCACCACTGCAAGCACTGCAACAGCAGTTTGCCAAGCCACTGGGCAAATTCTTATATCAAATACAGGAGATTATACACAGGAGAAAAAACATTCTGGGACGTTACCAGTCCAGAATATAGTCTCCAATCGAACCATTATGTCACCTAGGATTATAACTGGACCAATCAGAAGACCAGCTGTTGGCAGTAAAAGTGTACAAATAACCTCAAACACTTGTGTGAATACAGTCAATCAGGCCGTGTTAAGACAGGTGCCAACACAGATAGGTGCCACACGTCTAATGCTCAACCAGGGACAGGTGCTGGCAGCGCCTGTTGCTGGGGTTGTGCCTCAGGCTGTGCGCGTGGCAACGCCTGCTTCTGGGGTTGTACCTCAAGCTGTGCGTGTGGGAGGTGGAAACTTTTCAATACAAGGACTAATCATGCCTGGTCAAAATATTATTGTTCGTCCGGGCCAGCAGATGGCAGTACAAGCAGTCCCTCAACAGCAACAAGTTGCCATCGTTCAAGGTCTGCCCACATCAGTAGTTCAAGGGTCCAACCAGCAGCAGATAATCAAACAAACTGGCCGAGTCCAACAGGGGGCAGTGCAAGTAGCAGCAGTACAGCAACCAGTTGTGGCTCAGACAGTTCCTGTGCAGCATCCAAACATCAGTGCAGTGATCAGGCCGCAGGTGGCAGCACCAGTACAGCAGAAAACAATCACTCCTGCTGGGTTAAAATTACCACATGGTGCAGTGTTAAAATCACCAACAAAGAGTGTTCAGCTTGTATCTCCCACAAAAATGATTAATCGTGTTCTTCCTAATCAGCTAGCAGTATCAGAGGGGGTCAAAGGTCAAACTGCTGGGCAGGTGGTCCCTGGTGGAGTACAAGAATTGAAACTGGTACAGGTAGCACAAACTGCTGCAAGGGGCATGGTTTATGAGCAGCCTGATGCTGCAGCAGCTCAGCCTGTACACATTAAACCAGCAAGTACACCAGTAAAAGCACAGCCTTCTGTGGAGCTGCAGCAGTCATCCACAGCAGTAGCAGAGAGTTTAAAGGTTCAAAATGCTGCTAATATAGGGCCCTTAAAAGTTGCAGCAAACACAGGTATAATTCCTCAGCAGCGCCTGTTGCTTTATAGCATCAATGGTCAGCTAGTGACGGGGCAGGGGATCCCAGTAACGTTAGACGGTGGTGTGCTCAAACCTGATCCTAATTCTAAGTTAAATATTTCAGCGCTGCAAGCAGCCAAGCTGCTGCCAGCAGGCTCTGCTGAGCAAAAGGTCATCTCAGCACCAACAGGGCAGCAACAGGCTGTTACAGGTGATTCAAACCCAGCGCAGCAGCAAGGTGTGACTGTCGCAGCCACTGCTGACAGTGTGAGGCAGCAGAGAATTGCTGCAGTTCAGAAAAGTGGTGCTGGGAGAGTTATAAGCTCGACTCAGATGACATCGCAGACAGCAACAGTTCAAGCTGTGACCAACAAAACATCAGTTAATTCTGGAGTAAAACCCATAACTCTGCAACAACAAGGTATAAATGTAGGAAAAGTTGTGAACAGTCCTGGGACACATGGAAATAATAGCAGCATATTGAGCAGCCTCGGATCCACTGGACCTAGTTTAGCATCTCATCAAATAACACCAAGATCTGTACAAAGTGCAGGGGTTGTATTTTCAGTTAATAATATGCAAATAACTAGTGCCGCAGGAACAGTCAATACAAACCCAACAGGTGGCAGCACTGTAGTGTTTCAGTCACAAAACCATATGCCCAGTGAGTCCTCCACTTTAAACAGTACCCAAAAACCTGTGATGTCATCTGCTGAAGACACTCAGACATCAAGTGGGGAGTTAGACGCTGCAGCAGCACTCGCGATGTTGTATAATGCAAACATTCAGAGCAACAAGTAAACCCCACCAAGACTACATAAACATCATGCAGACCTAGCTTTTTATACACATGAGACGATTGTCATACATGAAATGTAACTTGGTTCTGTTTCATACTGTTAACCATTAGTTCTGATTGTGGAAGGTGCATGCCTTAAAGCATACCTGTTAGGCTGATACACAATGTATATAAATAATAGTTAGGAATTCATGATTATCAAACCCCCAAGTGTATAATAAACACATTGTTGCATGGTCTCCATGGTGATGACCCTGTTTCTCAGTTATATCCAATTCACTCTAATGATGACTGTCTTATTTGTATCAAGTTACCATAGCAATGACCCAGTTTGAGCACTACAGTGATGACACTGTTTCTTAGTTACAGTTAGTTACTACATGAGGTTTCTATGTTATAAAGTAATATTATTGCTGTTTAAACCTAAATTTTGGCTGTTTTATAAAGGTGAGGGCATATTAGGCCGATCTTTGTCAAAGGACATTTTTCAACATCAGAACATACAAATTAGGACATGGCACTTAACACACAGGAGGTCTCAGATTGCAGGTATTATTTATAAATGCAGTTTCCTTGGACTTCGCTGCACAATCAACAGAGCTTGTAAACAGATATGCTCAATGTCCACCATTTTGTAGGATCTCATTACCAAAAAATGTGTCGGCAAAATGACCAATATATTAGACATTTCTCGCCCAGCCTCTTATTACACTGAATTTTCTTTGTATGATTTTGTCGAAAAAAATTCATTGAAATGGAAAAGAAATACCCAACACTTATTCCATGACCCAGCTTTCCAGAATATTTTTGATGAATATTTTCTTTGTGACAGCACCAACTATCTGTCATAAAACTTAAATATAAAATATTTTAATAATTCTAATGCAAAAGTCAGTTAAGCAACAAAACCTTAGAGATATATTTAAATAATACAGCATTGGATTCATGATATGTTTTAATGTGAACATTTTTTCAAACTTGCTGATTTTGACCAGATTTTTTGCAAACATGGTAGGACTTATCAGGATAAAGAAAAATAGTCTTTGTTCTTGTGTCAACTTAATGGTTACCTTTTTGCTGATTGGTTCTCATTTTTTGTGTGTGTAAAACTGAACACAATAACTTTTATTTCATTGGTCTGTGTTAAGGACAATTTTTCATACAAGTATGTACATGTATTTACATATTTATATCAATTATGCCACTGTAGTTCACATGTAGGGCCTTTTTTTACCTCCCTTAAAAAGTCCTGGCTGGAGGAAGTGTCTATAAATAACTGAAACCAGAGTATTGTTATGCCATATCAGCTGTAATGCAGGTTTCTCATGAGATGGACACCAGTTTGTCTGAAAACTCAGATTCTCAATGCTGTATTACCATGATGTAGCTTTAACATTTCTGTGTGGAGTAATCACATATAATGAATGATTATGTGCAATACTTCATAAAATTAGGCCAGATCATTTACATATGATGAGTGAGGGGAGGTAGGTAATTTTAATAATTAAAATCATTTAAATCTTTATGAAAGAATTTAATTAATTCCTGAAAGCGTAGAGGGTGACATGCATGTGAATTATTGAGATTTTCTGTTTCTTTTGTAACCATTTGTTTTCTTTGTTTCTGCCTTTATGTAATGAACCCTTAATTTAGGAAATATTTTGGTTGTCATAATTACCTAACATTCTGAATCAGTTATTTTATTTTACTTGTACATGTCCATTGTAACATTACCAAAACACATTGTGTTCAGGTACATTTTTATGCAAATTATGGCTTATTCAGTCCTCTTTACTTCCATAAAAAATCATTGAAACTAGTCCTATTCTGTCGAACTATGTTTACAGATTGAACCTAATGTTTCATGACCTCTTAACAGCCTCACTGTACAGTCTCACTGGAACATACCTATCTTAATTAACTCTAACCATAGAGAGAATGACCTTCTATAGGAATTATGGTTGAGTTAAAGAATGACACACATTAATTGTAGAGTGTTAATTAGTCATGATTTTTCTGTTTTCCACTTGGCTCCTTTCTTTTATTCTTGTTATGGAGAAACAACTGGTTAATTTTTCAGATGTAAGAAATGTAAGTTAGAAAGAAAGGGCACACATGCATTCACACAACAACACAAACTGAGCTCACTGGTAGTATCTAATGTTTTAATAGTAATTTATTACTTAAGTTTCTGTACATAGTAGCTAGAATCACTGCTTTACTATTCCATTACCTTGGCTTTGAGCAGAGTCTGCTGTGCTGTTGGTGATTAATGCTACGGTTACTTGTTACCATGGTCACTCATACACTGCACTCAATGTCATTGCCTTGGTGCATGTTGCCATGGATACCAGAAGTGTTTTAATGGCAAATTGCCATTCAGATTTATCTGTGAATTCATGTTATTTTCAAAATATGAATGATTGAAAGAACATGATTTGTGTATTTTTATTTATTTGTGTAAATTATTATCATGTGATACCCCTGTTAGTGGTTGCCAGAAGTCGACTGTAGAATTCCCTGACTTTGTTTTCCTGGAATTTTTTTCTAGAATCTTTTCACGGACATTCAGTTAGTTTTAGTTTTTAAAGATGAAAATTGAATATGGCCTCCATAATGCCAATTTTACAGCTGATCAGAATCCAACACAAATAATATTTTGATTGCTAAAGATCAATTGTTAAATCCATATACACCCCAGAACCTTAGAGGGGAATGAACAGTGATGTGGTCTAGTCCAAGTGCATGTTGGAGTCCAGGCCACTTAAGCCCAAGTCCTTGTCCACTTTCATAGTCTTTCCTCATTTGGAACTCAAGTCCAAGTCCAAAACAAATATCCTGGAAATTTCTGATTATCACGTACATATTAAGTTAGTAGGCACATGCTTTTACTGTTATGGTTAGTGATATTTATAGCTCCCGATGCTGAATCAAAGCTTGGCATATACAGCGTTATTATTCCGAGTCGTAGTCCCTAAAAAAGTGGACTCAAGTCCTACATCACTGGCAATGAACATTAAATATGAATTGAATGAATGCTGGCTTGAGTTGTCATCAATGCAAAGACCCCTGGCCAAGGTCTGTGTCCCCAGCGTGTGCCCTCTCCACCCTCCAGTGAATTTGTACTGGTCATGGGTGAAAGGCAAATGTAGGTCAAATACTGGTAACCTTTGCCCACCTATATTTGCTGCTTCTGATGTATGCTCTCTATCAGGCCCTGAGAAAACCCATAAAGATTAACAGCCCGAAAGACTTAGAAGGAAAGCATAAAGTGGGCAATATCAGACTATAAGCCTTTACCTTTATTCCTTGGAGAATTCCCAGCTTAATTGATCATTGACAGTGTGTAAGGATGACATCTAATCAAAGGCTTGTGTGAAATAACTAGGAATGATTTGGGATACGGATACTTAGTCATGTCTCAGTTGGCAAATGATATCAATTTCACACTGAAATCAGGTTGTGCCTCAGTAGTGAGAATCACCACATCACCGAGGATGTCTACAGTTCCTGGCTATAATAACACATTAAGTGAATAAAATAAATATGAGGTCATAACATGGGGGGGGAATGATTTCAAACCTTTTCTGGTGACAATTAAAAAGAGTGAAACTAATAAATTCTATGAAGCCAGATACCTCACCCCTATGGCCTGCCCCAAAACAATTTTATAATTACCGCTTTCATATTTAGTCTAAAGAGTGTAATGTCATGACTTTTAACTTATGATGCGAGCGTTTTCTAGAGAAACCTGAGACAATAAGACCCATTGTTTTACGTTTGGAAAATGCCTAGTTAATCCTAGGTCAGAATTCAAGCAGGTTACCACAACTGATTTATGCAAAGTGAATGATTTGTGATATTTTATCTGAACAACAACCATAAAAGCAGGCACAACTCTCATATGAAAGAGACAGAAAACCATTTGAGTTTCCAGACATTTTATTACCATAAATACAAGAAATCACTCCTGCTCACTCTTGTTTATATACAAAGATGAGAAACTTGCAGTATGTATATATACATTGTATACACACAAGTGCAGAAAGCTGGCACTGGCAGTGTCATAAATGAAATAAATATTGTTTAAATAAATATATAATGTGGCCAAACATCATACTAATGTTAAGCCATTCATAATTTAAAGTAATAATTTACTGAATAACATAGAAAGTGGATTAAAATAATTATGGTAATCTCTGTACATTCCTTGGTGATAGTTTCTCAGTTTACCAACAGTTGGTGCCAGCTATACAGATTACAATACAAAGTATATTTTAACTGATATTATTATAACTACTAACAACAGATTGCACTTACAGACTTATGAAAAACATCAAAATAGCTGGTCTGCACTCATTTGATAATGACATTATTGTATAATAATAAGCTTTTTCTTCAAAAATAATTTCACATTTATATAATCCCAACAAGAACAAAATTACACGACTAAATTAAAATAATTCAAATATATACATCCTGATTCATGTATTGCTGATAAAAATATTAAATTGCAACCACAGACTGTGCAGCAAAATGTGATATTTTATAAAGAGATTCCTAGTCGGATAAAACATGCACACAATATACAAACTGGATAAAACATTAAAACCCTCAGCAATCACTCTGTATAATCATCTTTATGGTCACGTTGGACATGTAATGTCATGATTTCCTGACCTCACAGTTACACATCTTTCACACTTATTGGTTTCATGATTGTGATTCTAAGTAATGATTCCACAATGTTTCACACATTCACATGGACAGGAGGTCCATTTGGACACTACCACGAAACATCACACACAATATTATAACTGACACTCATACTCACTGGTCAAGTGAATTTGGAGCCAATGCCAAAATGTTTTGGAGTATACCGGTATATATGGCAATGCACAAAATATTGCCTTCTCTGCTACTTAATTATAACATAATTTGTGGAAGTACTACAGTGCCTTACAGCATCTGTGTGTATCCATGTACTTATGTCAAGGCAGTGGCCCAGTATTTTATTGAAAATTACATTATTTAATTGGTAGTTCTATATTTATATACAGCAAACACTACCTTGTGGCCCTCTTCACTCATAACGTCTAAAATTATCTATGTACAATTGGAAACCTAACTTGCACTCACAATGGATGGACAACTGATAACAAATTGAGCTCAGTGATAAATTATTAATCATTTACATTAAGTGATATCTCATTCATACTTTACAGTCAGGCATATATGTATATCACACCAAGCAATCACACTCACAGCTGTCAATCATCTCTTTGGCTCCACCTTATATTTAAATCTTACCTGCAATGCCAACCATTAAGCCCTGAGCATGTTTCTCTATCATATCCACATTTTCTGTCTCATGTCTACCTATGAAAATACCTTGAATTATGCATTATGTTGTGATATAAAATAGAATTACACTCTGTATTATCCAAGTTAACAGTGAAAGGACTACCCTAATAAATAGTCAAGATGGTAGATTATAACCCATGCTCTAATAATGTTTGCCTTTTTGAACAAATTTACTCAATGAGCATTCCAATAAACGCACAATGTACAGGATGTTCTTGTGTAATTTTTACACATTTTAACATTTTGAGTAATGTAACCATAAAGGACACCACAGTACTCAGTCATTCAAACACATATCACATGTCAGTTATTTTGCCTTATATACAGGCATTTGTGCAAAACAGCAAAATGTACACACAAAACACTATCAGAGAAACATCATTTTGTATAAACATTGCTTGCAATTAATTAAAACAAGAATAAAGTTTCACTCTTGACAGTCAGCAAATAAAGAAATACTCATAACTGAAGGTAAAGTAAATTCAATTACATACAGTATTACATAATATGTGTTTGTATGTATATATATATATATACACACACACACACACACACAAAACAAATTCAGTTGATTTCCACATAAAGAAATCATGAGTCAAATGTCATGCCAGCATAGCATTTTAATTATTTACAGAAATTATTCCCACAATGCACTGCAAAGGGTACACAATATTAACCCTGTCAAGACTGGCCAGATATAGGTAGTTCTTACTTAGATTAATCTAGCTTTCTGAGGAAAGGGGGAGGGGTGCATCTTACAGCCACACAAGCTTGACAGGTCTATCCCAACAGAAAACCAACCAGGGAAGGAGCCATATAATCAGAGCTGGTCTTATTTTATGTAAATACAGATTTTAATATGTTAAAATGGATATGATAATACACTGAATGAATTCACATGACTAGTAATCTCAAAGCAAAACACATGAAAAGACACCAGCAAAGTAATGGTGTCCATGTACCAATCAAGAAAAGGCTATACAGATGTATGATCAGATGTACGATCAGATGTACGATCGGTATAGAAACAGTTTATTTTGTCTGTTGTAAAACTAACCTCTTGAGTATTACATATCTGAAGGTATTACATCACAGGTACAATAGAAGCCAATTCACTCTTATTTGTAAGGAAACCCAGCAAATACATTAAACCTCATATACTGCAATTACACTACATCCCGTACCCCTCTAGCTCAGCAACAAGATCATCACAATACTCCATTAGTTGTTGGTTTTTTATTCTGTGCTGTGTAGCTGGGGAGTCCATGCCTGACCTTTGACCCTCGTCCTCTGGCATAACTAGACCACTGTCTGACGGTGAGCTAGCTCCGCTAGAGCGGTCGTGTTGTCTACAATAGTCTATTACAGGCGGTAGAGGGCGCCCTTTTGGGGGCGGTGGTAGATTCTCGTACATTATTTTAGGAGGTTGTCCTTTAATAAATCTGGTTAATGAATCTTCACTATCGCGACCACTGTCGCTGGATGCCGCTGAGCCAGCACCTGTAGAGCCAGCTGCATTACCGTCTTTAGTTTCGGATTTTGAAATATCCTGCATGGAGTCTGGTTTAAATGTACTCATGCGGGGTCGCTCCGACCTTGACACTGACCTTCCACGAATACCCTCTGGGAGAGGTTCAATTTGATCAATCCCAGAATGCCTGCTTCCACCCTCATCAGGCGAGAACATCGGGATATAATCCTGGTCATCGTACGTTGACGATCTAGTTGGAACACTCAAGTTTGAATTTGTTTTACCGAAAACTTCATCATCATGAAACTCTATCATTTTTCCTTGGGAATATGGCACCACAGATGGAGACTGGCTATTTTTGCGTAAACTGTCATATTCCCCCCAGCTGGGCATAGGGGCGGGATTAAGGGGTGAGCTACTGCCTGATGACATTCTGCTCCTACGACCGTTACTGATGTTTCTCGGTGGCGGAGCAGCGCTGGCATTCTTGTCCAGCGAGTCGTAAGCGTGGATAACGGTCAGTTTTGGAATTCCTTGTTTCTCTTTAGGTACTTTCATGGACTTTCTTCTCTTCCATCTGAAATGAACAACGTTACACATCAAAGAAAAGGAAAAATCAGCAGAGATTGAACTGTTTTTAACAAGTTCCAGCATGGTATTGTTTCACCTGATACAAGTTTGATTAAAACATGTCAAAATGAACACCCATCCCTGTTTAATTGCATAAAAGCAAATTATTTCATTTGCAAAGTTATGGCTAGAATAAGGAAACATATCCTTGCAAATAAACATTAAAACAATATCTCTCATAGTAAAAGGAAATGATTTAATTTTTTTTATTTCAAAGAGTTTTTCAAGGTATATTACAAACAGACAGTCACAAGCAAGACACAATACAGGCAAAAGCAGTTGGTAAAGAACAACCCTATATATGTGCTCCCTGAACAAAGTTTCTAAATATCACTCAAAACTTAGTAGAAACCTTCACAGCATTATATATAAACTTTACGGTTTATAAACTTCTGCCATTGGCAACAGACTGTTGGCAGGCAGAGGAATAAACAAAAAGACACCCACACACACATACACATGGACCCAAAAACATAATAGTCACCTTGATCTTCAAGGCCTACTGTATCCCATTGAGGATTCAATGAAATAGAAAATATTAACATTAAATGATGCAGAAGGACAGTGGGTATGTGATCAGTAATTACTCTATCTTGGCTAAACCAGAAATCCTTTACACTTAGGTACATGTAATTAACTCACAGGGAGCACATTTTTTATCAGCTATACATAACATAAGGTTAGTATTTTGTTTGAGACAATTTTTCATATCCCACTTTTGTCCATGATTCTTGTCTGGGCCAGTCTTTTAGTATTTTTTGCATAATTTTTGCATGTTCATTTTCACATGGTATTTTATCAGCCATTTTCAGTATGCAACTTAAGCCTGAGGCATCTTTGCATGAGCCATTTTTGTCCATGATATCTTTCCATAATGTTGTTTTGCCTTTATTGTTGCATTGTCTGAGTACCATTTCTGTCAATGTCCTCATTTTGTCCATTACATTGTTTGTGTGCAAATCATGTCCATCATGCATACTTATTTCATGTGCTTTTTTGTCCATCATATTGTTTGAGTGCTATTTTTGTCGATCATTGTTTGAGTGCTATTTTTGTCCATCATATTGTTGAGTGCTATTTTTGGCCATCATATTGTTAGTATGCTATTTTTGGCCATCATATTGTTTGTATGCTATTTTTGTCCATCATATTGTTTGTATGCTATTTTTGTTCATCATATTGTTTGTATGCTATTTTTGGCCATCATATTGTTTGTATGCTATTTTTGTCCATCATATTGTTTGTATGCTTTTTTTGGCCATCATATTGTTTGTATGCTATTTTTGGCCATCATATTGTTTGTATGCTATTTTTGTCCATCATATTGTTTGTGTGCTATTTTTGTCCATGATACTACTTTTTTGTGCTATTTTTGTATTGTGATCTTTTGTTAGAGTCCAAGTTTAGTAACAGGGCATGTAGATCAGGTGTGATACTCACCTAAACAGAAGCAGCGTGACAAGTAGACTTATTATGAGCAGACCACACAAACACCCCAGCAAGATGAACAGCAGCTGAACGTTTGACGCTGTAATCAGAAACCAGTCATTACAGAGGATACCTGGTAATTAATGATACTCATGGATACCTTAACACAGAACTCATTTAGAAGTTCCAAGAAGATAATATAGAATACAATTTTCCTTTGTAGCATAACTTCCAATTAGAATTACCACTACAAGATCTATATAACAGGACATAAACCTTATTCCTTTAGCTAAATTACAGAACTCGAGTCAGTCAAAACAAATAAAGTGATGAGAGTGAATATGCGGACAGAACCAGCAGTATTACTTTTTCAAAACAAAAGACACCAAGCTCCATTCCGCCACCCCACTCCACCTGAAGATTTATGATATTTATTTCAGCTTCATAAATCAAGCTTCTAGCAGGCTGCTGAAGAAATGGATTTTATAGTACTCAGGACAAAAATACAGGAGTTCTATAAGTATTCTAAGCCAGGAATATATGGAAGATACAGGAGTTTTCACTGGAAAATTGTGTTTTCCTCCATTACTTTCCAGGAACTTCAATCAAGGTAAGGTATTTACCATTAATTTTCCTTCAGGTAAATTACACATTGTTCTCATTTTGTTTGGGAGCCTGGCTGCCTGTGATTAGGGGGACAAGTGGATTAGGATATTGAAATGGACAACAGGTACTGACAAAATAAAACAAAACAAAAGCTTACATACCACTGAGAGGCAAAGCTGTATCATCACCTGGGCAGAATGCACCTTAAACCACAACACAAAGCCAACATCAACCACTAACACAACAGATAAGCAATAGGTGTCATCAACCAGAGATGAGGGTTTTTTTTTTCATTTTTTTTTTAATCTTATGAATTGGCAACAATAATTTTAAGCAGGGGACATCTGCTTTCTCTCATGACTTTTACATTTTTCACTTTCTGTTTTCAGAGCATATTTTCATCCTTATTCAATACTGCATAAAAGCAGGGAAAATTTACTAGTAGCTGCTGCCACCTATCAGCAATCAAGAACACTAATCCTAGGAAAGAGGATTTTACTGTGTTACTAGGATAACATGAAAAAATGATTTTTCTTCCACTTATTATTTAGCTTTATCAAACCAAAGTATTTTAAAAAGGAAAAATGTGAGTTTATTATGTAATCACATAAAAGAAATTTGGAATATTACAGCAGTTCAAGTCATTCATCTGTCCTCATCAATAGTGATGTATTCATACATAAAATTATATTTGTCTTTAAAAGCACATATACACCATAATATGAGAGATTCTCATGAAAATGATAAGCAATTGGCTATCACACAACATATTTTGGATGACTTCATAAATTTAGCAGTTAACAAATATATACGTCTACAGACTCAGGGTGTGTGCTGTCAAAATCTGGAAATAACTGAAAAACATCTAACACCACAGGCCCACACTCCTGATTTATGTGACATCTGACAGACATGTATACATACAGCTTAGAATCTCACCTCTCGTTGGTATATCTCTGGTACCTCGACAGACACAGGTATGTGTGTCAATGTCACACACCGTATTGTTGAAGAGACAGTGGCTGTCACGCTCACAGCCATGGTCAGGAAGACATGTTAGGCCATCACCTGAAAACATCATCATCATCATTACTACTACTAATGCCATCATCACCTGACATATCATCATCATTATAACTATAACTTCCACTATCATTTACATCACCATAATCATTACTGCTACATCTGCTGCTGCTATCATCATCATCATCATCATCATCACTTATAACATCAACTAAAATATCATCATCATTATAACTACAACTACCAGCATTATTTACATCATCATACTCATTTCTGCTTCTTCCACTGTTATCATCAACATCACCATAATAAAACATATTATCTTCATCATACAGTCATTTTATCGTGATCATCTCTTCAACCACCAGTTTTCATTGCCATCACATAAACAAAATTGCTGTTATTGTAATGACTGCAGATCATTTCCTAGATAGGAAGTAAAATCTCCACCAGATTAAGGTTAATTTAGATATACTGGAGAGCTGACATTTCCAAAAAATAAACTTGCCCTACTTTCTGATAAATTTTTCATCAGTGGATTTACTACATCTTAATGTACAACCTATAAACTAAAAACAATAAACGACATGAGTTTGAGAAAGGAAACTATACTTACCGGAGAAGCCAGTGTTACAGACACATTTGCCGTTCTGACAGCTGGCGTCCAGCGAGCAGGGATCCCGACATGCACGGTAAGCCCTCGGCCTCTCATCTAATGTACATCCACTGCTGGCCTGGCTACCATCTACATCAATTATGTTAATCATGTATTATCTTTATAATAAATTAAGCAAATCTCAATCACCACGTTCACAAAATATGCAAATTGTAATTACTGCCTGCATTACACATGCCAATATAAAATTATAACAATCTGTATAAATTATGAAAATCATAATTATAATACCTGCATGGATTATACATATTGTGACTGATTTTTCAAATCAAATGGGGGATTATTTTACATAATTTCGGTTTAACATTAACAAGACATTAGATATACAACAGTTTCACTTTAATGCAATTAAATTTCTATTCAAATGGTATGTAAATCATTTTTATAAAAAATTCCTCCCGATACCCTTATATACCTTAATTTCCACCTACCCCCACACACACTGGCACAGAAGTACATGGTATATCTTTTGAACTTTTTATGACAGTGCAACTCTCTTGATGTATCATCCCTACAGAACATTCTTCAACTGTTGTGAAAATTCTTCAATATTTATATCATCCCTTAAAATATCTGTCAACCATAAAATAATTTAACAACAGTCATCAGACTAACCTTTTCCGACACAGCCCACTTTTCTTCTACCATGGCTGTTCCAGTCAGAGGCCTTCCACATGAACACCGGGCAGATCTGTTTGTCTGGGCTGCAGTGTCTGTATGAGAAAAATTAAAACATTTAATTTCCAAAGCTGTAAACATGAATCATCAAAATTATACAGAGGGTACCATTAAATTTTACCAGCCTATTACTGGATACTCTCCATCAAATTAAATGTCTTTGAACAAACTCATTTCAGCATTCAATATAACAAGGGACAAATTCCTTCAAATCCATAATCTGAATTAAGAAAAGAGAGTCATGTGAAATAATTAATATAATATACAAAATATATTTGGCTCTATGCACATATTTATTATTCTGGGTTTGACCTTGACCTTCTTCTATGACCTTGAGACAAAGTGATTTACATGATTTGGACCATCTGATGAGGACATCTGCTTCCAATGGTTGCTTCCTGTAAGACCACACGAGCTCGTACACGGAATCCTGATTCTCTTGGTGCTGTACAGTTTGTAAAACACGGTCCAAAGCTGCTCCATTCTGATACCTACAACACAAATAATTTTGTATAACAAACTACAGCTTGTGATCCTGGTCCTGTGATAAAGAGGCATAACTGATGCTCCACATTTTGTAGCATTGGAAGAATTCTCAAGACATCATGTCAAAAGTTTAAATGATTTATCTAAAGGGGGACTTTTTGCCATGGTCTTAACTGACTGAAAGAAATTTGCACACTGTCACTTTAGTTTATGTTAATTAGCAATAAACCCTGACTATAACGACTTACCACACAGTCCCCGGGACAGGGTATACCACAGGGTTTCATCGTGGCCAGGTCCAGCAGGTCTCGGTCAACCAGGGTCAGCTTACTCCACGGCATCATCGCTTTTTCTTCTGGAAAATAAACGTACTGATGAAAAGCATGTAATGAAAATAATGAGATATCTGAAGATATTTCCAGGCGAATTCAAAATTATTATATTGCCATGTTTTGCTGTACATTTAGCTGTCCATAACATGCAACTGTATAATATTCAATTAATTATTTAACAGAATTGTAAATTGCTTGCAAGTTTCAACTAATCCAGCTTCAAATGGTATACATCAACTTGAAGAAATATGCTTTAACTTTACAAATGAGACCAAATAAGTTCAGATCTTTTATGTTTACAGTCATATTTTATTAAGTCAAATTAAAAAGGAGCAGTGGACATTGCAAAACATGGAAACATCTGTAGCCAGACAAAAGACTGTTATACAAGGTAATATTTACTAAATTCTACTGATTTTGGTTCAATTGAGTACATTACTTGTGGACTTTTAGAGTGCAGACTTTTCAGTAACATTTTATTTCTGTGGCAGATAAAGAGGCTTTCATTACTATTCCTTCAAGATGTATTATTATATAACATCCCTTACCATCTGTCAGACAGTGTCTGTCCTCCATCACTTTGCCGTCACTTCTGATACACATGACTTTACGCTGCTGGACACCGACACCGCAGCCAGACCGAGCCATGCTGCACTCGCCCCACGGACCTTTGTGCCACACGTATTTGTAACATGGCTGTGATGGACATGTTGTGTTCTACAATACAAATATACTATATTACATACCTCATTAAAACATAACTGATTGATCTTGAAATACATTTAAAATCATCATCAAAGCATTACCAAGATAAATTTTTTTAAGTTCTGAAAAAACATGGAATATTTATATATATATATATAAATACTTAAATGTATATATCATATTTATCATTTATATTAAATATTCCAGCATAATCTAGCTATATATTTTGTCTTCTGAAACAACACATAATACTTTTATATTATATAAATACTGAACTATATTATATCATATGAAAGACTAATATTAGATTTATTCCAAACACAGAATCATTTATGAGTAATTCATTTTTACCTGGAACTAGTGAATAAATACAATGCAATCAGATAGCTAAGTTTGACTGAAAATGTATTATTTCCAATTGAATTCATATCAAAACATATAAAATATTTTACCTGAATGATTAGAAGAATAGAAATCACAAGCATGTAAAAATATAATTAAATAATGATTTAATAAATGGTTAAACAATGACATAAGCTCACCTGTTTGTTCAAGTCAGAAGTGGGACATTTTCGGCCATATTTGTTGCCAATGGATTTGATTGACCTTGACCTATATTTGTGTGCCTTTGGCCCACATATTGAGGAGCAGCTTGACCAGTGATTAAACTCGTCCATCTGACAGTCCACTGGACACTTGATCTCACAAGCTCTGGTTTCTGTGGCATTTTCTACGCTACAGTACTCGAGTTCCACAAGAACTCCATCACTCCTACGACAGTTGATGGGTTTAAACATCAAACCTGATATAAAGGAAAAACAGAAAACTGTAATTATAAGGATCAAGTGGCCATGACGCTTAGCTGAACTTGAAAATTCAAAGAGTATATTTTAAGATGTATTTGAAATATAATTAACAACAAATATTTATTATTCTGAGGGGTACTTCTGAGCCCCAAAGCTTGGAGAATATGGGTAAGAGAGAGCTAATTTCAGGTTTCCACAGAGATATATTCACCTCCTTTGATGTCAAGTTAGAAAATATCAGGTCCAGCGGTTAGGAACTGTGCCATGTTAACATTTGACAGTTTCATTGCAGGTCTAAAAAAACACCCAATAAACAAAAAAAAAAAAACAAAAAAAAATTAAAAAAAAAAAATGGAAAAAAATACAGGTGGCACCACCAGTCTGCAGGTGATAGAACACCCCATGATCAATGTTCATGCACATAATCCAGATGATCAATGCAGAAGTTATTCAGACACTTGAGCTTTTGTATCAAAATTTTGATTATTATGGGGGGGGGGTACTTCACAGCCCAATAGCTCAAAGAATATTGGAAACAGAGACCTTATTTCTGGTTTCCAAGATGATTATTCATGGGCCTTCCAAAATGATGACTTACAGTCAGCTGAGCTAAAAATGTTAAAATTTCATATGGTCTAAAAGCACAGAAATTAAGATAATAAAATAAATTCTGCATAGAAATTCTCATTACAGTATAAAGAACAACTGCATATATTTGGTTAATTGTGCTCAGATTTGAAGGCATGGTTCCCAAGTTTACGGAGTACATAAATTTGCCATGGTCACAATGTACAATGTGTGTGCAAAGTTTAAAATTTATGGTTAAATGACCATTTGCCATATCTAAATTGGAGGGAGTGCGAGATGAAAAGGGATCGATATACTGAAAGAAATAAAATTGGACAAGTTTTCATTTTCCTGGAGAGTATATTTCTTATTTTACCTTTTCCACAGCCCTGATCTCCCTGAATAATACAGGAACTCCAATTGCCCTCCACCTTTTGGTATGTATGACATGGGCATGCTTGGGTCTCTTCAGTATTCTTACAGGCAAAACCTCTTGAGTTGAGGGGTTCCTGGAGAATTTTTCGAGTGCGCTTCTTGAAGCCAGTTTTTCCACCGATGCACTGGCATGGTGAAAAGTCTGTCCAAGAACTCATACGACAATCCACTATGAAAGAAAAAGAAACAGAAATATTTGTAATGAATATTAGCTATTATCATAAAAAATTTCATATTTTCATGTTTTCCTAAGCATGAAGCTTATATAGCCTCTGCCAAGGAGGTTATGTTTTCCCAAGTATATTTTTCTCTTTGAAGAATTACATAAACTGATTGTGACCCTAGCTACTCTTTAGACGTGGCCACGGCAACAGCCAGGAAGGTCATGGATAAAGGAACTGATCCAGTAAGGCTGTTTTGCCGGCAAAGTTAATATGTACATGCTACTCATGTATGACTGCACATATGACTATTATTTATTTATGGAGAACCATATCATCATTTTTGCACTCGCAGCCTTCAGTAGTCCTGTTTATTAGTGCCTGTTTACCTTTATTGTCATATTGTGGCATTTAATATTTCCATTGTTGTTACTGTCACATATGTTATCTTTTTTGAACACTGACTGTGTGTATGGTCACCTGTAATGCTGAAATTATCCAATGTGTCAGATAACGGAAGAACTTGCCTAGATGTTAACTTACTCAACACTTTGAAAGCTAACAAAGATATAATTTATTATCTTGAAATCGGCATGCAGTTTTATCACTAATTACTAATTAGGTCATGGGAACCAAGTTTAAAATCACATATAGAACGTATATAACCCCTGCAAATCAATGTGACCTGATGACACTGAGAAAGTATCTAGCTCTAACAGTTCCAGAGCTCTCTCTGCTAATGAACAGACCAACTTGACAAAACATGACTACCAAAGCTAAATATGACCAATAGTCCATTAAAACTCACATGCACACGGGACATCACACCCTGTGCGTTCTGCTGGCTTCGGGTTTCGTTTAAGGCACTCCCCTTCCAGTTCGTGACCAGCCGGGCAGTAAACATTACGAACCATCAATCCCGGGCCACAGATCAGCTCATGGTTTGGTATACATTCACTCCACTGTTGGTAAATATGTATACAATTTTATTAATATGTTTTTTTAAATATCACATAAACTCTAATATCCTGTTTGGGACATGCAATAAATATGTAGACTTTAAGAGACTTTATGTCAGTTTAAAACATATAGCTTGTGATTCATGAAAACGATTTTCTAAAATATAATTAACCATTTGATAAATAACATGATAATAATAACCTGGACAATTTGTTACGAACTTGAACAAATTCAATTCCTGTATTATTAAATTTGTATCACAAATGAAATAAAACATGTGTCGTAAACATCTATGTTATAAGATTATAATCATCTAAGAATAAAAATAACAATGCTTGTCATAATCACCTTAGTTGTTACTATTCTCAACAATCAGAATAAGTGTCAAAAGGAGTCAAAATAATATCATCATCATTTAACCATTAACACCAAACTCACTTAATTGTCAAAACAGTTTACAATAAATGTTATATAATTTATTATCAAATCCTATTTTCTGACCTCATCAACTGCCCATCTGTAACGACTACATTCCTTATTGATACATGGCATGGACATCTCAAGTTGAGGGCAGTCACGACCACCAGCCAGGGGCTCCGTCAAAACCAAACGCTGCCTCCGCTTCAAACCTGTAAACCAAGGGTTACTAATAGAAATGTCCTTGTAATAACATTTTAATATTTGTGCTGTTGATATCTCTATATTCTTAACAGTGATTATCAATTTATTTATGAATATTTTCAGAGAATACATTATAGACAATTTCTTAAATCAGTGGTATCAGGAGGTTGATACACATGCAAACCTTGTTAAAATATATACACATTTTGATTTAATGAATAGTTTCCTTCACAGTTAACACAAGTCAAAACGGTACATACCAGACGCCATTTGTGTGATTTTATATTACTTTGCACATATTTAATTGAGTTGTGTATTTCAACTAGTTGATAGTTTAAACTGTTAATGTTGTCTTACCCATGCCACAGATTTCCGAGCATGGTGACCATGGTGACCAATCTGTGACCTCACAGTCACGAGGACATGTAATTGTACACTTTTGATGTCTGAACGGCATCAGAGAGAGCTTGTCACAGAATTCATCGGACACGTACACCCCGTCACTTCTCTGACACATGACGTGGCGTCGCTGTGTCCCCTCTCCACACAGGTACGGATCTGTTACAGAAGAGATGATTTATAATGTGTATATCTAGTTTATACAGTATATAGTTGATGTTTTAGTTCTCTTCTCAGAATGTGTAGATAGATAAAGCACAGAGATATCTATTTACTTATGTTAACCCTAAAAATAAGTTTAGTATTTCATCTACCAATGAGTCCAATTTACACAGTATTATACACAAGAAATTCAGGTAATGGGAATGGGTCATTCATGCAATATTCTGACTATTTATTAGACAATTTGTTTTCTATGTGCAAGCTTGTGGGAATACTCACAACGACATCAAAGAGAGATTCATTAAACTTGGCAATATTTAAACAAAGATCTGTTTACACTGCTCCAGGTACAGATACAAGGTAATGTTGTCCTGGTGGGTTCTCTCAAATCCCTCCCTTTTCTTATTGTATCACATCCACTCCTTTTTAAATGTTCAAGCTTTAAATGATTCTCTTCTTACCTTTAGAGTTGTGTGCAATACAGCTGCTCCATTGTCCCACATCCCACTTGTATGTGGGACAGGGTGTGTTCCCACAGGGCTGGGTATCTGTCAGGTCTGACATATTGATGTGTATACACTGTATGTCCAAAGGGATGGACAGGTCTAAAAGAGAGGAGAAAGTTATACTTTAATCATTTCAAACATACTGGTGTATAAATTGCCATAAAAATTCATCTTTTTTAATCAATTCATAGGGTTAACTTTAAAATGCTACTGTAAAGCAGAGTATACCATAGTCAATTATGGTATAGTATAGTGGTAATATAATACAATATAATATAATACCTTATTCTCTCACCACAATTATGGTATAGTATAGTGGTAATATAATACAATATAATATAATACCTTATTCTCTCACCACATATCTTTATATATTATTAATAGTACTTTTAAAAACTTTCATTCAAAATAATTGTAAGATATAATTACCTAGATTAACGATGGTTCGGGTCCGCCGTCTGGTGCCAGGTTTATCTCCACAAGACTGTGAACACTCTCCAAACAGAGACCACTCTGATAATGTACAATCTCCATCGCACGGTTTAAAACAGTGTTCCTTAGAGGGTAGTGGGTTACCAACCTTTTTCTCATAACATGCATCTATAAAATAAAAGATAAAGTAAAATTATAAAGGCCACTGACATCATATGGCAGGGTCCAAACAAATTTTGGATTTCATTTTCATGGCTTATTCTAAATTTTCTATAGACTTGAATATTAAACATTATGCATATGAGTAGTTTTAAAAGATAATGAGCTCACGCAGATACCTTACTCCACTTGGTCTCCCATACCCAGCCATAAATGAGAGTCCAGGTCTTTTCATTTAAATTTCTAAAATTAGCTAAATTCAAAATACTTTCAAGACCTTGAAAATATGTAAAATAAAATTCAAGGCTTTTTGGTTGAGGAATAACTATATAGGTATGATAATGTCCATACAAGCGACTCTCACCATTTTTGAGGATTTTCATTTTGTCACCAGTAACTTTGACACAGCTGACATTACGAGACCTGACGCCGTATCCACAACTGTTGTACTTGATGACACAGTCTCCCCACGGAGTTCCACTCCATTTGAATACCGGGCAGGGCGGAGCACGCCTACACCTCTTTTGTGTCATTAGTACACCTTAAAATACAAAACAAACAACTCATTAGGCAAAGTATAACCTAAATGTACATAATCATTAGGCATTAACATTATACTTATCTTTCTCTTTAGGTATATTTCATTTATATATATTATGTAATGTTTATTATAAACATATTTATTTCTCAGGTGTTTGGGGTTTGTACTTCCCATAAATATTTTTTTCCCTCTGTGTTTGGGACTAGTTAACATATTTACCTTTAAATACATTTACCCTCAAACACATTTACCTTTCAAAAATGTGAATACACCTGTGGTCAAAAGTAACAAACAGTTCAACAAACTGTCCAAGTTAATTATGCTTTTCTTGTCCGTTGAAGATTCAGTCTGGCTAAATTTAAACTACCCTTGTTCCGTATTCAAAGTTTATGGCATAAGAAATGTCAGAAGTGCCTTAGACTGTGAATAAAATAAAGTTCACATTTAAATATTTACACATGATACATAGAAACAAAACAGAAAGAAAACATACATACAGACAGACACTGCTGAAAACATGATCATGACGTCCTGGTTTAACACAAATACTGTTAGAATAAATAAGATAAAATACACATCTGAACACTGTGATATAACCAACCATTTTTATCTGTGTTGTTCGGACATTTCTTCCCTCCATGCTGTGGCCAGTTAACCACCTTTTTATATCTGAACTTGTAGGCATCAGGACCACACGTCTGACTGCACCGCGACCAGTCAGTCCACTCAGTTAGTTCACAGTCTACAGGACAGGGGGCGTCACATATCCTACTTGTGGGAGGTTTCACAGCTTGATCACAGTTCCTATCATCTGATGGGAAACCTGTTATGCAAATTAAACATCATGAATATGTATCAAGGGGTAAGAAGACTATGAATATTCAATCAATTTTGACTCAGCCTCATTCTAAACTGATCATTTTTTATAGTCTCAATTATAAGTCACTTAACAATGTTACGTTCTAATTTTCTTTTGTCAAACTCAATAAATATTTACACATCATATTTTAGCTTTTACCTGTTTAAGACCCTGAGTAATCATTATCTATACATGTACATACTGATTCAGAGATATAAATGCATGTTAGGAACTTTTCTAAACACATATAATTCAGTTCTATTATATATTTTGCCCTTCGAACATGTGATATAACTTTTGAATATCCAACTGTAACTTGGTAAAAACATCCCACTAAATCAGACATCATTCTGATCTAACTGTAACTTGGTAAAATCATCACATCTAAATCAGAGATCATTATAATCTAAGTTTATTTCTGTACAGAGTGTGAATTGTCAAGCTAAGGACCTACCATCCAAGCAAATATTACAGTATGTCTCCATCACTTACCAGGATCTCTTTCACACAGTACTTTTCGCGTCTGAAAGCCTGTACCGTTGCCGCATGTTTTGGTAGAGTTGTTACGTTTAACACATTTTGTCCAGGCTGAGACTTGCCACATGTGGGTCTTACATATCCCCTTGTTGCAAACCCTTGTCTCATGTAGTTCTTCATCTGACAGACAGGGGGCACCACTAGATCTTCGGGCTGCAAGTATGAAAATATACACTTTAAAAAAAAAGTTTCACATATATACCCAAAAACTCTGGTCCATTCCACAGAAGATAAAAGCAGGTTGTGACTGTTTTCTGCATGTGTTAAATCATAGAAACCATAAATATCTAATAACAAATCCTCCTGATAATATATCCTGAAAATGTAGTGTTACTACAACAGGATGTGTCATCTCTTTATTGAAATAATTCATTTAAATCTCATCATAGCTCTAATGTTGCCAGGTGATCAGATATGAAATTAAATTCTAGCACTAGGTAATCATGTAACCGGCTTCTAAATCTAAACATAAGCAGATGACAAAAACAATCTGCCAAAACCATGAAGTGAAATTATTTTACTGGCATGAGTGCTTATGATTTTGAATATTAAGGCACCATATAGTCATATATGATTAAGTAAGTCAACTTATGTTTAACCTGCACTAAAAACCATGCACAGCCATCAGCAGATTTAAATTTCAGTTAAAGTTTAAAATAAAAAGGTGAAGGTTCAGAGTTAACTTATTTTTCTACAATGCTGAATATTTAATAAATAAAAGGGCCATTAAATCATGTGATGCTGCAGTCCATATTAGAAAGTTCCCCCAGGAAGGAAGAAAAGGTAGTTTTCATCCCAGTCACCAGATGGCAGCAGTTGCTGAAAACTCCCTCCTTCTCAGATGATGGTTGATTTATCTAGGAATGTGGTTTTCTGGTATGATCATCACACCTCACTGATAGTTAAGAGCATTGCTACCCCACCCTAATCCCCAAACTAACATACCCTACCCTGCCCCGCATGCACTCCCATGAGGAGAGCTACGCTGATACCAGCAGTACTGACAGGTTAGTGTATATAGTCCTGTGGCTATGACTAACGTGTGTGTTGAACTAGGTGGGTTTGTGTTTGTGCTTGTATATATTTAAGACACCAATTTTAGCAGAATCAAATGAGGTTAACTGTTAGTTTGATAGTCTTGCACAAATACTGAAATATCAGGATATATAGTCAACATCCTTTTTTAACTATGGTATTTAGTTTTAGGCATACAACCCAACATTTGGGTAATAAAGTAAGTATAAGCTTTTTTTACTGATTTTTAATTAACTGTTTTAATGACCTTTAGGTGTCTCTGACTGTATGGTGAGAATGAAGATAATGATATAAAGATAATTATGACCACTTCTCTTGGTCCTGAATATATAATCCAGGTAACTCAGAATGTCACAAATACCACCAAATTATGACCACATCGGTTAGTCCCCAAGATGGGGTTCCACTGTAACATATAAAGGTGGGCCATATATTCCAAGGAGGAATAAACCAGAAGTCTTCCTGTGTCAGAATGAGCAGCAGAGATTTTGATGAGATTCTCCATTTTAGCATCAATGGCTCTGGTGTGGATCAAACTGGGAAACTTCAGCTCATAAGTCTCGGCTACTTCTATATATATATACCTTATGCTAAGTAACCTTAACTTGATTAAAGGGAAACACGAGCAAAATTCTGAATATCAAACACCAATTCACAGTAATATTTCTGAATTAAGTTCCAGTAGAATATTAACTTCAGGAATGTATGAGGAACTGATTTTTTATAGGAAATAATTAAAGAAATCCATAAGAAAATGTTCACTTCTTTAAGAAGAAGCCTATAAAGTGTCTGACTACAAAGCATTACACTTAAACACACCCACATACATCCTCACACACGGACAGGAAACGGGAGAACTGGAGCCAATATGTAATCATTCCGATTCCCCCTGAGACAAATCTGGTCAGGTTCTCCAGGGGGGGCTTCATGATCTTCTCATTTTTACTGCTCTCCCCCATGAGTATATATTCAAATTAAGTCGGAGCTCGGAGCAGCCGAGCTCCTCAGCAGGAAGCCCGTTGAAGCTCAGACAGGCTGATTTTTTTACTGTTCTAGCGGTATTGGCCATTGCCTCTGAGGAATCTACAGTGTGGCCTCGTTAGATCCTCTCCATATTTCATGATGAACATCAGCACGGGCTGAACAGATTATGTGTCTCACTGTGTGGGACCAGGAGGGGAAAATGCCACATATGTGCAGAAAAAAACCACACAGATGAAAATAGCATGGGCAAAACCAAACACAAATGAAGAAAGAACCAATCACGCACATTTTGTATAAGCTAACAGATTTTATTCATATTAAAAAATCACTGACAGACATTTTCTTATTACTGCCACTGAGGTTTTCTTATAAAATCTCAACTTATTTTGTGCCAGGCATTTTGCTTTTTTACTTCATTTTGCACTATTTCATTACTGAAATGTTTAAGTTGTTGGGTTAAAAAGTAATGACTTTGACACTCAAGTTTTTTTAATGGATAGGTCCATGGCCGGTAGATGACAGTCTATTGTGTTGAGATGAAGGCGGCCTTATCATTAGAATGACATATAACTGTTAAGAATTCATGATTTTGATGCATACCTGTCTTTTTTTCTGAAAATATAAACAAATTCTATTTTGCCCTGAGGACATTGGATGGGGTTTGCACTGGGGACCTTCAAAATCCATCGTAATTAATCCACCATGCTACATCCTATACTGAAGCTAAGACTATGGAGGTCAGTTTATCTTTACTATTGAATTCCCCAAAAATCATCCCACAAAGCACACACGTGACACCACTTCTTTAAAAATAACCCAAATAAAACTTATTTACATGAATTTACAATTGAAAAAAAAAATCACTTAACATAGTTCATGCACACAATATCAAAAACTTAAAAGAAGACCACAAAAGGGCATTTTACACGCCTCATAGTCATGTGACCTCCAACTTGATTAAATATTAAGTTAGATACTTATTTGCAAATATCCATGGTGAGTTTCATCAAAATCCATCAAATTCTGAGTGATTTATTACTGTGATACCACAAATAAGTTAAGTGAACTCTGACATCATTCAATATGAGTGAATTTTGCCAAGAACTTAAGATGGGTGTGACTAAATTCTACATATGTTTTGCAGCAAAAGCAAAGTTTACTGACAAACATTGCCTATATGATAATAAAATCTGTCCTACCGATGAGGGTAATAGAAACTAGCATATGGGTAGTAGACAAGCGACTAGGTGTATCCACCGAATCAGAGTATGACAGATGAGTGAGGCATGGATTGAGTGGCACGGGAAATAGAGTGAGTCGTGTTACATATTAGCATGGATGTCTGCCATGTAAACATGACTGTAGGTGGGGCTACCTGCTATTTGAAACAGAAACTATCCAAGATTTATACACATGCAAAATTTCAGGTGGATAAGTCAAACCACTGCCAAGATATGAGTGATTTTATCCCACAGCAGACAAACAGATGGACGCTGTGCATAAAGGGTTCCAGGTGGCTATGTCTGATCTAAGCACATACAAAATTTCAGGAAGATCCATCAAACCAGTCCAGAGATATTAGCATGGATGTCTGCAGCGTGAACATGAATGTAGGTGATGCCACCTGTCATAAAATCAAGAAAGCTATCCAGGATGTATACGCATGCCGAATTTCAGGTAACTACGGTCAAACCACTGCAGAGATATGAGTGATTTTAACCCAAGGCAAATGAACAGATGGACGCTGTGTAAAAAATGGTTGCAGGTGGGGCCATGAGTTACTTGCATGATATAAAGCTACGAAAAAGCTACACTGGTGCAAAATTTCAGCCTGATCGGTCAAATAATTCCGAAGATATGTGGTTTAATGTGTAAACACAGACACAAAGTTAGACACACTGCATACATGAAAGGTCAGAGGTCAACACCAAATGGTTAGGCACCAGTTAACATGCGACCCAATAATTGGGTTAAGTTTTTGAAAAATCAGTCCAGTAGTCTCAGAGGAGTTCTCTGTAAACAAACACTGCAGCGGCAGATCCCGGTCAAAAACATAGTATCCCCAAAACTTTGTTTTGGCAGATACAAATATCATCCAAATCTGATACAGACAGGCTTTACTTTGCGTGTATGTATGAATAATTGTATATTATATCTGCACATTTTGTTAAAGGGAGACATATGTTTTTAATGACCACAATAAAATGAGACCTTTAATCAATTATATTGTGTCAAAGTAATCATTTATGGCTCAAAGTTATCATGTTCTGCTTTGTCAGGGTAATAAAACAGGAGGAACGGATGTGAGTGGTAGCATTTTAAAACTGATTCATTCTGAAAAAAAGGTCAAATAAACCAGCAAATATCTTACTTACAACCAGCCAGTTTTAGAGTTCCTTTGCGTGTACATATGAGATTTGAGCCCAGCAAGCTGGCCATAAGCAAGTGACTGCTAATAAAAGAATAAAACCCCTTGTGTCTGGCACATTAAACATACATGTATCCCAAGGGATTCTGGGAAGGGGGATTCGTTTTGGGGATCACAAGTTTTATTGTCTCGGGAAGCATCTGTCACTGAACAGAGCATTTAAAATCAATTAGTGTAAACTCTGACACCCCAGTGTATCGTAAAGCACCCCGCCACCTGTATACACGAGAACGCAGATATCGTTAGGCTAATTTACCTCTATGGCCTTGTGTAAAGAACGATGGTCCTGCGACTTGTGAGTATTGATTACTCCACTAGAGTAACTACTGTATTATTGCCTCCGGCTTTGAACTGTTTTATCTCTCCTCCTCACACACAGCTCTCCCTTTTTGGAGGAAGAAAACTACTTCAAAGAATAAAGACGCTACATCTTTTATACAATGACCCACATTCAGCCCACTCATAACTTATAAAACTTACCAAATGGAGTTACTATACTAATGGACAGATGCCACGGTTTGAACTGAAAATTAATGTCACTGAGAGCATGTGACAATAAAACAGTGGTTGATCTTCAGAAATGAGTCTCCATACAATGTATACAGCACCTGAATGTTCCAACATTTCCCAGTAAATCAAGTTTATTTGAATTTCGTTGTCAGTCATGCCATGCCAGGAATCTGTTAATTATATATATTTAATGCATTAAATGATGACATACTTATAAGACTATTTAATTTAGATGGATTGTACAAAAGGTATGATAACTAATGAAAGGCACTCTCCATGGCTCAGGTGGTGTTGTTTGTTTGTCTTTGAAGATGGAGGAACCAAAGACCCAGGAAAACCAAGACTGGGCCACTACAACACACTCTCCCCAGTCACCAGCAGAGACAATGGCATTTCATCACTATCTCAATATCTGTTTCCCTTTTCCAGCAAGTTTGGTAGATTATTTTTCTTGTGTCCATAAGGTTTGCCTGCCTGTTTGCTTGTGTTTTTACATATGTACTTGATATATAACAAAATATGAATAAAATACTCCAGAGAAATGTGCACTAAGGTTCATTATTTTTAAGTTGGTTTAAATTCATATAATTAAAATACACATTTCCAAGATGTAATTTCAGTTATCACCTAGGAATAAAAGGCAAAAAGCTGGGTAATTTTGTGCAATTTTTTACCTTTTCCTATTTTTTCTATCAATATCTATATATCTGATACCCTTTCTCTTAAAAAGATATTATATATTTGTTTAAAATTCCACCTCATATACATAATACAGTATCTAACAAACAAAACAGTTTCAATTTTTAATTTTTTTTACAAATGAATACTAGTTCACTTGATATTATGTATAATGATATTAATAAATTACTGGCTAAACCTTAAGTGGCAGCACACTCTGTTAAGAGTGAAGACGACAGAAGGAGATTAAACTTACATGTGATTTTACGAGTTCGCTGCTGGGTTCCACCCTGCATCCCGCATGATCGGCTGCAAGGGGTCCAGGGGCTCCACTCTGACACGGTACAGTCCTGCTTGCAGGGAACATGACAGGAGCCTTTCAACGCTGGTTTGTCACTTCTCTGACAGCGCTGGTCAGACACCACCTGGTTCAACGAGGTCAAACAGTACACGCTGCGATAACGGACGCCAGTTCCACATCCTCCCCGGGCATCTTTACTGAGGAAACACGATGCCCACGCACCTGTAAAGAACGGAAATAATCAAAATTAATTTTTTTTTTATACATCTGGTCAATAATTTATACAAGCAAAGCTGATCAAGGAACAAAGGAAGTAACTCACAAAGTGGTGTCCAAGCAGATCAAGAGACAGCACAAATTATAATTAATCAAATTTTCCTTTCAAATATACCATTCTTCATTTATATGGTAAAAATGTTAGTTGACATATTGTCTAATAACTTTGTAATAAATATAGTCTGAAGTATCTTGTGTATGTGATGATTTTTCTTCCTTCTTTCTTCTGCATATTTTTTTCTTTCATATTAAATTGTACTTTCTTTTACAAATACAGATATACATATACATGTATACCTCTACAGCCTATATGATCTCAAGAATGGTAAAAAAAATGTAGTTCATTCCATTTTTATCTGTGTATCAACTAAAGACTAATATTTTCACACAGCATCACAATAAATTCACCTCTGAATGACATATAAAACATACACTTATTTAAGGCTTTGACCTTTAAGCCGGTAGCTGAAAATGAATTTAACCATATTACAATAGATAATTTGTAATTACATAGCCTTGTGGGTTTCAGGACTTAATATAAGCATGGCTGAGAATAATCCACAAGAAATAACAGTTATTTATTCAAGGAAAACAGGAGTAGTTTTCCTTACATTACTGATCATTACACAGCATGTAGTGTTTACCAATTTGTCACAATAGTACATTTCTTTGGGACAATTTTATATGCAATACTACACAAGGCAGGTAAGAATGGAATTCCTGTCCAATTCACTTAGCCAGCTTAATTGTGGTTATCATCACGGCAGACTGGTTATTTTCTTTGTATAGAAAAAAGTCCAATTAGACATCTAGACATGAATACACAGACTGTTACATTACATCTGCCAGTAAAATAGATAAAAATTCAAGAATACAGATAAAATCATTCTTGTGAAAGTATTTCATGCTTATAATATCAATATATTATCGGTAAGTGTGCTGAAAATGCTGGGTAAACACATAATATGTGACACCTTGATACTTCTTGAGTGTATGTAAATACAGCGAGTCCCTGAATCGTAAGTCTGGCATTAACAAACTCAGCTGGTAAAACCAATGGCAATTACTGTGATAATGGGTGTTGAGCTGTTTGCTCAAACTTTGCCAGGCAAAGATTATCAAAATTATGTTGACACAAAGGAGATGCCTCTCATGCCTTCACTGGTACAGTTCAAGAAATAAAAATCTCTCTAGCACCAAAGGTTGACGATTATGTCACTGCATTGGTCCACAGGTAAATAGTAGTTTCAAGTAAATAAATCTGCATCTCCTGAACTCATTAGTCTTATATACCCCTTTACTCAATGATAGAATAATTAAGCACACTAATGTCAACTTTCAACCTGGATCTTTAACCCTGAAGCAACTATGAATATTACCAACTGAGGCCCATGATATCAAATTCAGATTCTCCAGAAACCTCTGGAGTACCTCTTTCTAAAACTAATTATTTTTTAAATTTGATCTCAAATATCAAGATGATCTTGATGACCTTGTCACCTTGACATGTAACCTTGAACTAGCATCAAAACCAGCGGAATTATCAGGCAGCTTTTTCACAGATCATAAATATTAAAACCAAAATAATTCAATACAATAACCTAGGAGAGCTAGATTTAACATTAAACTTTTCCACAAGTTGACCTTGGCATTTAGCTTTGTAGTAAACGTCACTACCGCCATGTTTCCTTGACATTTCATAACAAGTTAAATATTTACACAGCTGTTTATCTAGACCTTTAAACATTCTAAAACAAGATTATGTATTGCTATCTGGAAGGTTTATTCTAGATAAACAAGATTATGTATCTCTATCCGCGTGATTTATTCTGACATTTTTGGTTAATCTGAACATACTCTACAACAAAGTCAATATTGTACAGTCTTTATAATTTTATACTAATGTCTGAACATACTCTACATCAAAGTCAATATTGTACAGTCATTATAATTTTATACTAATGTCTGAATATTTAGAATTTTCCTAATCTGATTGAATATATGTTAATTTTTAAGGTAAAATAAAAACTGATGTTGAATTAACCTGTTGTGGTTGATGTAATCAGTATTATCCTAATTATTATTAATATCATTATTATTTTTATTTTAAATGTTATTGATACTACTACTACCATTATTATTATAAAATGAAACAATGGATACATGTACATCAGTATTATCCTAATTCTTATTAATATCATTATTATTTTTATTTTTATTTTTATTTTAAATGTTATTGATACTACTACTACCATTATTATTATAAAATGAAACAATGGATACATGTACATCAGTATTATCCTAATTATTATTAATATCATTATTATTTTTATTTTTATTTTTATTTTAAATGTTATTGATACTACTACTACCATTATTATTATAAAATGAAACAATGGATACATGTATGAAAGTGGTTTTTAAACTTGACTACAAGTTAATTCTTGTTTTTTAACAGAATTATCAGGATAATATATATTTATGTAGGGTTTCTTTTTAGATTTGACCTGTCCTTTCTACCCTCTACCTGACCCAAAGCTCACACTTAAAGTTTATTTGAAAACTCAAAAATAAATCCTTTGATAAATCTGTTCAAAATATTGGTCAAGTGAATGGTTCAAGAAAATACCAAATTATGTGACTCACTGATGAACAAAACTTCATTAACAAACATAAGCAATTAACAGCATTCCCTTACATGTTACATTGGTTTCATTACCATATCATACAATTAATGTGTTTCTGTTTGATCATATGCACATATATAGTACATAATTTACATATATTACTAGACATAAAACCATGCTGCCATAAACAGGGTGGAGATATCTAAATAAAACATTGTTATTGATTGGTATGTTTGAGAGATCTGTCATTTAATACGAGACTGAATTATCAAGCTTACAGAAAAACATGTGTACTCATTTACGTGGAGAATATTACACGATATCTGGCAATATTCATTGCTTGTCCATTCAAAAACAGGGTGACCTTGTGGAAAACAGTCTAAAGCTCATTCAGAACTCATCTAGTAAATCCCTTAAGTAAGGAGAGCTGCATATATACCAAAGAAATATTGTGTTTCTTAAATAATCAACAGATACACGAAGCATATAATGGGCAAACTATTATGTATTTTCATTGCCATATCTGGTTTAGGTCATATTCTAACCAAACTTCCAAATACAACTTTGTTGTTGGTTAATTTTACGTGAAGTCTTCTGATAATTACCTCTCCTGAGGAGGTTATGTTGTCACTTGTGAATGTTATCATTCAAAATCCACAGAACTGATTTTAGAGGGATCTATTCCAATATACCTGACTTCTATTGACTAAAGGTGAATCCCCTGAACATTTCATATAAACAGGCAAAAAATGCTGATCCCACGTTACACAGTCTATTTGTTTTGTTGATGTCCATGAGTTTATATCATGTGGGGGCCTATCAAAATAATCTTAACACATCCAACAAAAACATCTGATGGCAAGTCTGATAAACCAGTCCACCTTTCCATTTCCGCACATATAAGCAACCAATCACCCTCACAGAGACATTGTAAGATACTTTCTTAGAAGGAATTACCTTAAGTTCATTAATATGTATGTAGAGTAAACCAGAAATCACATAAATTCTACAGATAAGGCAGGTGTATGGCCAGCTTTAATACAGATAAGGCAGGTGTATGGCTAGCTTTAATGAAAGTTAGTATAGAGGGGTAGGAGATTAGAGAATAAAGAAATCATTAAATTAAGCTTGAGGCCCAGAAACCAACAGATGTATTGCTTTAGTGGATGTATTCCAGATTAAGGTTTAGTTAATTATTTCTTCATTTACTTCATGGTTATTTTTCAGTTTCTCTTAAACCCTCAAAGTTAATGAAGGCAAAGTCTGATTTACTGCATTAATGTCTGTGTTGTTCTGGTAGAAAAATACAGAATTACAGTAATATATCAAGTATTCCTAGTGGTTCCGTAAAACAATGTTATATCTGCACATGGAGATATCTGCCTCCATGGAGCCCTGTAGGGTAACATACAAACGTGTTCTGGGTATCTTGCAGTCAAGATAACAAACATAATTTATGAATTTGCATGATAGTTTATAAAAAAACTAAAAAGGTATTTTTTTTAATGATAAGAAAATATATGAAACATTGCTATGATATTTCATCTTCTTTTGAAATATTTAATTCAAAATATACCTGGTCAATCTTTCTACTCAATTCCTCATGTATATGTAAAACACAAGGGGTCAGTCTACTTACAGTGAATGTTTAACAAATAACTGGTTAAGGAAGTGAAAATATCCCAACATTGCTGCATCTCCTGCAGTGCTGTAGCCAACTGCTGACAGTGGTGCTTGATTGAAGTCCTGAGCAAAAATGTGTTTTAAGAATTCAATGCAATGTGCATCAAGATATATATATATATGTCAACATGCCCTTTATATTTGTTATTGTATTTTCATAATCTTCATAAATTTGATTTACTGCTGATGGTTGGGCCTGGTTCCGTGATATCTTGATGTTTCTATCTTTATTTCTCCTGAGCAGTTCATGATAATCTCTTTATCCTGGTGATAATTTAATTGCCCCGCTCCTGACAGCCCGGTGTACAACAAAAGAGATTAATCTGACATGATCATCTGTGACAGATGACCCAAAGAATGACAGTCAGCAATTATACGTCACAATTCATCAATATGAAATACTACAATGGCCATATACAGCAATCCACATATAGAAACTACAGTCCTGTAGCACTACCTGTACTAGGCCCCGTGATACATCAATAGTGATAAGCTAGAGCATCACAGGGGAAATTGTCAATTCCAACATACTGGTCCTAAACCTGTCAGACCCTAATAATCCTTGGGAACAAACTGTTACCTGTCTTTTTTGGCAGTAACAATGAAATCTCTCACAATACATGGTGTATATATCACAATAATTTGCACATGATTCAGTGATCCACAATACTGTACAATCGGTTTATCCAAGCTTAGAATCTATGCCAGTGTTCTTCGAAAATATAAGCAGTATTCCTTTCATTTATTTATATCTAAACCATTAATTTTTAATAATTCAATGTTCACCATGATACATACTGCCAAAACACTTATATTTAGGTAGTGTCAAATAGCAATTCTGACACTGTTTAACTCATTTCTGACCATGACACATCATCTCACATGACTTTTAGAGCCGAGTGACTAGAATGAAATTTTTCTTGTTGTAGTGGTACATGTACACGTTACATCTAAATGATATTCATGAATATTTTCACTTGCATCTTATTTGTCCAAGCTGCCTTGTCTGATGTGGATTTCTTTTTTTCATTGCAATGTTTCCTATGCAATGTGGACTAAAAGGTCTGTCTGGGGTACAAGTTTATGATGACTGCATGATGTACCTATACTTATTGTTATCAGTGCTTGGTTATCAGATTTATCAATAATCATATCAGTTATTACAGCTGCAGCAATCAATATACATATTGATATACTGAAAAACATGCCAGGCATATTATGCTTTAGCTGCTGAGAAAATCTGCAAACCTGCCCTCAACCAGATACGTCACTGAAACCTAAAAGACAGCTATTCAACTACCCTTTCTATATAGAATTTGTGTTATTTCTGGCTTACTCTCCGTACATATTCATTAAATTTATGTAATACCTTTTCAGAAAGGTACTTATAACACCTCTGCGTGATGTAGGAACTTGTTTCTATATATACAAGCTGTTAGTAAACACAGCAATGTTGACAAACAAAAAAACTATGTGACCTGAGGTGGTTGGTTGCATACACACAGAAGTTAAAAGGTCACTAGCTGCAGAACACACTCTGCAAACATCTGGTTTGTCTGATTTCCAGATGTCCTTGTTGAATACATTTGGATTATTTTTGTGGGTAGCAGCGGTACCCTGATGTTGTAAAAAGCTAAATACAAACAAAATGAAAAGTTTGTGTCCAACCTGATCAGCATTTTCTGGTCTATTTTCTATAAAATGTTCAAGGGATTATAATTAGTTTATACATATTAGATACCTGAATAAGCCCCTTTAAGAAATTATTTATTTTTCTAATATAAGGACTAGCTATAAATGGAAGCATCTTGACCTCTGACACAAGGTCACGACCTCTGACATAAGGTCACCATGAAATATGACAAATGCCAGTATAATCTTAAGATGATCTTGTTACCATGGAAACATATTGTCATTTTTTAAAAACTAACAAAAATGACAGGTGAACAATAGTAATAAGAGCCTTTGAATTTCTTTCATCTGATAAAACCATGAAATATTCTATACCCCTGGCATTTATAAAAGTTCTCTGTACTTCCCTTTTAAAAATGGTAAAAAATTGTCCATTCTAATATCAAAGCAGGAACATTATTAATAATGAAACCAAGCGCATCAAACTTCGTGCCCCTTGAGAACTTACTGTTCCCAGGAAATCCATCAAAAGGAAAGGGAGAGGTTAAATTCCAAATATATACGTTTCACATTGCATTAATAATGAATCACAACACGTCTGGTTATATTTCTTCGGGGACTACCGTGCGATTTTTCACTTGATGAAAAACAGCAATAAAGAGATACATAAATCCAGCAAGAATTGATCCATGGCACGAAAGCACATGCTATCATTACTGCAAAGTCCCAATGTGTTTTTAACAGGAAGGCAATGAGCTGAGGTACTGGGCTCTGACATTAAAACTTCCAGGTTAAAGAAAGTTTTATAAATCAGCTGAGACTTTTTTTAAATGAAAGGTCCATAGCCTGTGGTGGCACTGTCTGTTGAATGTGGTTGAAGGTAATCTTATGATATGAATGATATGTTATTATTAAGCCTTCTGCATTTCTGGTTTTTATATGCACTGGGCCTTGGACTGTCAAGAAGTCATAACCTTGTGCTAAGATATTGGAGTGAATATCTGTTGTTCCACCAACATTTTGCTATTTTGCTTTTGAGGTACTATACTCTGTTCCACCATTTTGAGACCACCTGTTATTTGGGGATAGTTTTCTTAAAAGTTTTTATTTTTCAATAACTTCCAAGAAAACTACACATGGAGGTAACCACATAATATATGGCAATTATGAAATTTGCAATAAATAAATATTTCCACTTCACAGTGACCTGGCAGATCATATGTATCCCTGCATGATTAGATGTATCCCTGCATGAGTAGACATCTTTGTTTCAGCTGGGTTATATATATTTTTTGAGTGTTTACATGATATCCTCCAATCAGCAGCTGTCAACTGAGGCTGTTTTTGCATACATGTGACCAATGACCTTGACCACTGTAAGTGGGTCCAATATGTTATAAGGTGTATAGACTATAAATTCTCATATTTTTAAATAATTCTGTTTCTTAAATAAGGAGTAAGGTAGGTATTTACTTACCTTGTTGAAAATAGGGTCCATTAATCCTCTAACTTTTTTTTTAACACTATCATGTTTTCTCCTAGTTTTATATATCATCTGATAGTTCTTGCAAAAAAAAAGAACATAAGACAGGTTACAAAAATCAATATTCTCCCAGCATCTACCTGTAAAGACATGAGAGAGCCTGCAATTAAGGCAGGATTTCATGTCAAGGAAGTCTACTTCACTTTATTGAAGTTTTTTACATGAACATAATCACAGCCACTTAGTACTTACATGTCTAATGTCAATTATGTGTCCTTCTAGAGTGACAAGAATGGAATGTAACAAAACCATTTAAGTGTAGGGCTAGATCTTTTGAGTGGAAAAATTACTGAAGAATAGAGAATATAAGATTTATGAAATGTTAGTAACAGTTGATCAACTACATAACCACTGAAATTTAATCAATACCTCGTGGTGTGTCGGAAATGGTGCTGATATATGGAAGTTTTTAGTTACTCCTACATTTATCTAAAGATGACAAAAGAGAAACCTTTTTAACTGTGATGCCCTCCATACAAAACTACATGATATGTCACCATTAATGTTAACAGCTTCAGGTAACAGTAAGGACTCATGCTACAATTTGATGAAAACATCACAAAAGCCACTCTCACTATATATGATAGTATAATCATGGAGCTCGCTTGAAGTCAATTTACCATCTAAAATTCCCTCTAGACCTCAATTAAATTATTCTTCTGGCTTTGTTAATGGCTTTTTGAGAGTTTGCTGGGATACATGTTGTTTCTTCTTTAACTGGCTACAACCTTATGCCTTTCTTGTTTAGATGGAGTGGGTTACAGTCTGATCAACAATTTTCTTCCAAGATGGAAATCACCCATAGTACATTATAACCACGTACAGCCAGAGCAGATGGAAATCATCCATAGTACATTATAACCATGTGCAGCCAGAGCAGATGGAAATCACCCATAGTACGTCATAACCATGTGCAGCCAGAGCAGATGGAAATCACCCATAGTACATCATAACCATGAGCAGCCAGAGCAGATGGATATCACCCATAGTACATCATAACCATGTGCAGCCAGAGCAGATGGAAATCACCCATAGTACATCATAACAACGTGCAACCCGAGCAGATGGAAATCACCCATAGTACATCCATAACCATGTGCAGCCAGAGCAGATGGAAATCACCCATAGTACATCATAACCATGTGCAGCCAGAGCAGATGGAAATCACCCATAGTACATCCATAACCATGTGCAGCCAGAGCAGATGGAAATCACCCATAGTACATCATAACCATGTGCAGCCAGAGCTGATGGAAATCACCCATAGAACATCATAACCACGTGCAGCCAGAGCAGATGGAAATCACCCATAGTACATCATAACAATGTGCAGCCAAAGCAGATGGAAATCACCCATAGTATTTCCATAACCATGTGCAGCCAGAGCAGATGGAAATCACCCATAGTACATCTATAACCATGCCCAGCCAGATCAGATGGAAATCACCCATAGTATATCCATAACCACGCCCAGCCAGATCAGATGGAAATCACCCATTTTATACAAATAAAGACATTTTACATGTGTAACTTTCACAACTATTGTGTGATTGATGGCCCTTTCAATGCCAATTTGTAATACATAGACCAAGTCATTTTGCAATTTCTTCAGTGGCAAATGCTGCAAATCATTAATTTTGGCTGTTTTACAGTAAAACACTATACATATTAAGAATTTGCAAATTCAACTAATTTAATTATCTTTTAATACATATTTGCTTGATCTTTATTCTTATTCATTCTGACAATAATTTATTGGTAAAATTTCTATAAAATATATTCAGTACATGAAGTGGAAGAAAAACGTTTGTCTCAATATCACAATGTTCCATATCATGCTCCTTGGAACATAGAGAGACAAGACTGCTTATATATATATATATATACATATATATATATATATAAATATAAATACCTAAGACAATTGCTGATCCACTAAGAAAGAAGACAAGAAAAGGATATTGGATGCTAAATCATTTTTATGTCTGTAGATGAATTAGTTTGTGAAAACTAGACTTTAATAATAATAGGTTGAAATCATTAAACAATTCAGTAGTCAGAGATAACACACATATATTTCACGCATGGCATACGTAAACCCCTACATAATGTAATGTGTCAATGCTGGCAGAAGACCAGAGAAACCCAACAACTTTACTGAAAAATATATATAAACATAGAGCTCATGATAAATCATTATAAAGCAATGTCATATCACCTCAGGGAAAAAATTCAATTTTCAACAAGTGTTCACAAACTTTTCTACTGAGCCACTTGGGACCACCAAAAAGACCATTTTGTCTGAACTTCAAAGTACACTAAGTCAGATTATCAGGTGTTTTCATGCCAGGCTGTGCATGCCTAGAATACACAGCGGTTCCTAAAAGATATATCCTCCTGCAAATCCACCTAGGTGTCAGCACAGAGTACTCGACATATTTTACACAGATAAGCCTGTCTGATTCTGAATACACTCAGGTGTTCGGGGCCTCCCTGAATGTGGTCCCGGGGAAACCACAAGGACAACCAGTCATTTCTATAGCCTCCTGAAAGCTTGTAAATATTTTGTATATTTTTTTTTACTTAACCAAGTTCCTTGCCATCAGGTGTCATCATGGGGCACTGTAGATGTTTTACACAGATCAGCTTGTTGTTGGACCATCGTGAATGTAGTGCATACAGAAAGCTGTATGTCTTGTCAGCTGGGCTTAGAGATTAAGTATGCTTGTATACAATTATTGCCATCACCAGGAGGGTATATGTTCATCCCCATTTGTTTGTGTGTTTGTGCATGTGACTGTGAGTTTGTGTGTTTGTTCACAACATAACTCACGCAGCCAAGAACAGAATCTCATGTAGTTTTCAGGACATTTTAGGAGTGGGCTGATGAAGAATAGATTATATTTGGTATGGATCTGGTACATGATCTGGATTCAGGAACGTCAACAAAGAATATTCACAAATGTACAGTCAACTAATCATGCACAAATGAACCTTGGAACATTGGCTGAATATGTGAATGCAAACACAATAAGGACCTGTAACATTGGTGGAGGCTTGCATTCCTTAGAATGCAGATTTCTAGTTTTGTCTACATTTTCTTAATAAGTTACAGTGCCACTAGGTGTCAGTACAGAGCCATGTAACATTTTCATAATTAACACAGCATATCTAGTTTGATTCTGAAAGTGTCAAGCTGTTGGGGATCTTAAAGATTGTGGTCCTCTGAAAACCACAAGGACTATAGTGGTACCATCTACAACCACCATGCTGACTGCTCTTAATTTTTGTCATTTTTCTGTGAGACCTGTAATTCCTTGAAGGAAGCATTACCCCACTACACATTTCACATAATATTTAGATAGGAAGTGCATGATTTTAACTGACTTTTATTTGGAAAGTCAAAAGGAAAAGTTGTAACATCTGTGAATGCTGCCATCCTAATATGAAATTAAATGTTTTTTTCTTTGATCAAATCAGTAACCACTTTTTTGTTGATGTATTTACAAGAAAGTAAGGCTAAAGAGACATATATTCAATATTTAATCAGACATTTGAAATTATGTACAGGGGCTTTAAATGTATAATCCATGATCTGGTTATAAAAATTCCATAGATTCTACACCAGCAATTTGCTCTGTTCTTCAGTAATAACAATAAATGTAAAAGACATAAAATAACCACTGAAGCCATATTTTCTTGTGTTATAGTTTCATGTGTATATAATATATTTCAATTAAACTATTGTTGTTGAGCTGATTGCAGTTAACAGATAATTTGTTCTATGTTGGCATAGCTCCCTTGACTTTGTGGATGGATAACTACATCTTGGTCAGCATCTGTAAGCTGACCTAATGCTGACTATACTGATACTTTACAAACTTCTAAATCCAAGGAATCTGACAGACATCTAGACAGTAAATACAGCACATGTTTACCATGCTAGTAAACTAACAAAGCAAGCAAGGCCTCCAAACCAGGTGTCAAGGAGAACAAGGTTCAGGACAATGTACACGGACAGTAAGTGATCCACCTTGTTCACTCCTGGATTGTACAATTCGAATGGGCTTGTCTGCCTTTGATGAGTTAGTTACAGTTCACTTTTTCTTTTGTATTACAAACAAAAATATCCTTTTTAACATTTGGGTACCTCTAAGATTTATCACAGAAGGTATACGACACCAGCTTTATTAGTCATTCCAAAATTCTTCAACCAAACTGGTATGGTTAAGACTTGTAGTGTTACGGTACACTTCAGTTTATATCAACATACAGAATGCACAATGTGTCTGATTCCATGGTAACATATGTCTGATTCCATGGCAACAAGTGTCTGATTACATGGTAACACATATCTGAAACCATGAAAACAAGTATCTGACTCCATGGTCATGGGAACATGCACTTGAAACCAATCCTTTTACATGCCAACTTTATTGAAGGGTTCATCATGAAACTCAACATGCATTACTACAACAGCATTCTATAAGCCATAAACCTCTCAGTACAACTGGAGAGCATGTCATTGTCAGTGAAAGACCCTTTCATGCTGTAAACTATATTATTTATGTACTTATCCTGCTAGTAATCAATATACAGCTAGTAGCTGTCAGCATTCAAACTGTAAAACATATGGTAATACAAAATATTACAATGTGGGTTTAAAAAGAAGAATCTTTGTTCTCACTGTGAAGTCAATCAACTACGCTTCAAGAAATACAAGTTAAATAGATTCCAGATAGTTTTTCAAGCTCCACATCATTTTACAATACAAGATTACAATAGAGGCAAAAAAAGAGTCTGATTTTTTTGGGTCCAAAATGAAATGCTTGGTCAGCAAGGGTTCAAGAAATGAAACTTTAATATTTTCTGGGTTGTTTTTCAAACTCCACAGCATTTTGCAATACAAGATTACAATTGAAGAGAGAAATAGAAGGAAGACTTTTTGTACCTATACAAATGCCAACTTAGCAAGGCTTCAGGACATAAAATTTCAATATTATCCAGATAGTTTTTCAAACTCCTAAACATATGGCAATACAAGATTACAATAGAAGCAAAATATGAGAAGGCTGATTTTTTTGTGAATAGTGAAATGTCGAGTCAAGAAATACAATTTTAATTGCATCCACAATACCAGTCCATACCACAGGAGTGTGTGTCTTGTGAAAATAACAATGGCTTTATGTAACCTCTTTTTAATTGATTAATAGATTAATAATTAATTAAGCATGTCCTTTAGCAAGCCTCCCCTCACTAGGACTGATGCCTGGCCTGGCTGAATGCTGGATCAGCTTTTTTGTGCCTGTGAATGGTTTTCATGACATTTCCTTCAAAGCAGTGCTTCAAATATTTGCCAGCACTTCTGTGTCAATAGTTACAGGGTGAATTTACAGCCAAGCAACTTAACGTTTTAATAAACCGAAAACAAAACTGTCATGACTCAGGCAGACATGCATGACACTGAATAATTTACAACATTGTCAAATTTTGCGATGGTGTCTTTGGCCAGACAACACAGCTCATGCCACGCTTGTCAGTTCCGTTATTTGCTACTCTTTCAGAATTTGCTTTTTGTCAATATAATCTGATAATTGCACTAAGCTCCAAAGCACGAGTAATATCTTTTATGAAGCATCTGGTTCCCCATGTCATCTCCAACCAAGCTTCAAGGCAATATTTCTTTAGTGTTTTTATGGTACAGATTTCCTCAAGACAATGGCACAAATACTGAAAGAACTTTAACTACACAAGATTTCACAACTAAAGGCAGGACAATGAATACAGAATTAGAATTAAAACATTATGTTAAAGCCATAAAATTTGCCTCAGGACTTTTATGGTAATTAAGTAAATGGCACCAATTTCCTAGAAATATTGAGACAAACATAAAGAGAATTGAAACTACACGGGCAACTGACAGCAGAACCATTGTCCCAGATTAGAAGGTAATTATGAAGCCATGAAACATGCTGGATGGTATATGGCACCGATTTCCTTGAAATACGAGGCGACTGAATTATTAGTACTGTAACTACATTAGTTTTAACAGCCAAAAGCAGAATGATAAATACTGCATGAAGCGTTACCTTTCATAAAACTGTCCTGGTAATTAAAAGTTTACTGTATGTATATATTGCTTGTAACGGGAAGGCAGACATTAAATCGAAAGTGCTGTAAATATACAGGATTTCAAGACTAATAAGGTTAAATGATGAACACTTATTTAAAGCATAGCTTTTAGGCCATAGAGCCATGCAATCTATGAATTTTAATGTTACATGTCATGTATTAAAGCTTTCACTTGTTCAAAGATGGCTGCTAACTGTGAAGAGAATATATGGTGTTAGGGTACAGGTTTCTCCTGATTTTATTATTTCAAGACAAAATGTTTTCAAGCATGTTTCCACAATCAAAAAGTCTGAACAATTACAGAAGCTGCAGAATTACTTAATGAAGTTCCCTGCCCTTCCCTTTTATAGCAACAGATTTCACTTAACTTTTGATGTGCTGAGCTATTCCTTTTGATGGAAAAAATATTTCCTTTTTAAAGAATAGGCCAAAGATGGTCCATTGGGGCACTATCTACTGAATAAGAATGATGACAACAAAGATATATTAATAAGAATGATATATTCCTGATTTCAGGTTCTATTATGCAGAGAACCGAAATGATTGAGAAGTCACAACCTGTCAATATGGTTTTAGAGTGAATCTCTGAGGTTCATTCAATATTTCACCTTTACACCACTGAGGCACCTGCGGGGTTCAAACTCTGAACCATCCACTACATTGTCCAATGCCTAGTCCTACATAGTCCAACAAAAGGTCTTTGTCTTTAAGTTTCAATATCTTTCATAATTTCTTAAGTTTTTTTCTCATTCCTAAGGTGTCAATCACTATGTTCACTAGCCATTTTTGTCTGTGCCATTTTCTTAATCATATGTCAATTTTTCACCCTTTCATTACACCACAATGACCAAGCATTTATTTAACAGGTTTCCCTTACCTGTAGTGTTTATCATACCTTTACTCTGACATTATTCTGATTACAAATCTCAAGTTACTCACCCTAGACATTGAGCCCTATCCTTGTAGCATGAGGACACCTCACCTTTATTAGCCTCCACAGATAAGATAGGCATGTACCCCTCAGGTAAGTGTGACATCATATGATGTTATCATGATAAGGTAAGCACCTGGTCAAGTGTTCTTACCTGTTAAATCACTATGTAAATACTATATATCATACCTGGACAATAAATATATAAGCTATATCACATGTATATGGGCATTACAAGCAAATCCAATTTTATCTGATGATTATAACTGAAGTAAACCAAAATCACATATCCTACCAAAGTCTTAATTAACATAGAATATTATTACTATGATACAAGCCCATTATTTTACACCTATTATTAAAGATAATTCTGTTTCTATCATTTTGATATAGATTAATTTCTATCATTATTTGGCAATTTTGCCTTTGTGTATACTGAGTTAAATTAGTAATTATAATAATGAAAATATTCTAGTCTTTTTTCTCCTCCTTATATTAAACATTTAAAATAATAATTTCTAATTGTTCTACGTTTTCTTTTTAATATAAGCATACACACTATTTGTCCATAGATCAAACAAGCCTTTTTCAAGTTTAATAAAGAATATCAACTTTACGTTTTATATTTGCTCATATATTTCTGTTCCAGGATCAAATACATGTAAGAACAGTGTAAGATATCAGTCTACCTAGCAGGGTCACATGGCAACAGATCTATACTTCTACATGTAACTATTAATGTTCCCTGTATTTCGATGATTAATGGACGATGTAGGATTTTTAACACTTCACACCAGCAAACAACAAAGACTGTTGTTGTACACATCAAGTATCTGTGACTATGATGTAAATTCCCGAGCGCTTATCTGTGATATCATCTTGACATATCTTGACACTGACAGCATGACGTGAGAGTGTGTGACACTGACTGGAGAACACTGTACATGGGGTAAACAACAAGTGTTCTACAGGTGTGTATGGAGCAAGCTGAGGTGTCGTCAGGTGGCTCTCATGCCTGTCATCACAAAAAACATCAAAGAACTTGGCCCCTTGTCACCTGAGTGTTTTACACAGCAACCACTGAGAAAACTCTACAACGTTAGTAGTACTAGACTTTATATTAAAGTGTCCTATGTTAGATTAAATATCCTGAGAACAAGGTTATGTTTACTCTTTGTTCATTGATTTTTTTTCTTTGTCTATTAGGAGGATCATGCAAAAACTTCTGTGCTCTTTTCTGAAAAACTTTGTGTGGGGGTAGGACCTTGGTAGGGAAAACACCTTTAAAATTTTGATATCCACCATGATAAAAGGATGAAATCATTTAAATTAGAATGTTTTATAATGACTGAGATAATGTGCTCCACTGAATACCCTCGAGACTCACCAGTGTCTGTTGGTTTGTTTGTCTGTCAGCAGTATTTTGCATACCATAGGCTTCTTAGGTAATTTCAATTAAAATTTGCAGAAGGGTGGAGCACAGCTCAGGGAGGACCCCATAAAAAGTATGGTAAATTCATAGATACAAGACACACTGAACATCATTTATTGTCATATGACACACCTGACAAATTATAAAGGTAGGGTCAGTTAGGGGATACTGGAGGTGTTGAAATTGTTTTTTTTTGCACCAATAAAGATTATTGCTGACAATTCTGCTCAAATATCTAGAACATTACCAATAAATACCCACTCATTCCTCCTGTCACATTTTCCAGACTATACAAATCACTGAAGGTCTAAACGACCATTTATTTTTCCTTTATACAATTTCATTAACACAGAAGCAAATAACTGCGTTCAAATTCTGAGTGACATTTACAGAGGCTGAAATAGATTAATGTTAGTTTTACCTTTGTGCCACCAGGAGCATGGAACATTCTCACAAGGCTTCGTCTCAAACTGCACGTCACAGTCACGGCCGCCATGAGCTGCCTCCTCCAGCTGTATCTTCCTCCTGTAAAAGAATAAAGAAAACAGAGATAAAACCTTACTTCCAACCCCTCCTGGTCAAGTGTGTCTGCATGGTGCACATAAAACTAAATTGTTACAAACATGTCATGAAACAGAATAATATCACATGACCCTCCATGCCCTGTGGTTTGTCTGATATTTGTCCATTTTCCCCTATATTCTTGGTGTTCAAAATGGTATTTAATTTATATATAAATGTATATTTTAAGTGAAGACCTGGCTGTGTGCAGCTTGCTTATATGTCAGACACCACTTCATGGCTATTTGCACCATTAAGGAACTAGAGCACTGCAAATGGTTCATAATTTATATACGCCTGTTGAATATTTTGTGACCTCTGACCTCATTAAATATGCATGAATTTGCTCAAAAATTCATGCATATTTAATGATTCAAAAATTCAAAAATTGAAAAATTCAGGTGAAAAAATGTATTGGTTAATACTCATCATGAGTCATAAGAAAATCCATCAGCAGATTTTTGGTATGTCAGGGTGGTGCCATCAAAGTGTGGTAACCTCTGACCTCATTAAATATGCATGGGTTTTGCTTGAAATAGAATTAGGTGAGATATTTTATCAATTGATATTTCTTTTGGTTTTATCAAAATCAGTTATATTCCTTGTACGTTATCACAGCACCACCACAAACTGGCCTGTACAAAACAGCCTGGTGACCTCTGACCTCCTTAAATATGCGTGAATTTTGCTGAGAATTTAAATGGTAAATATGTATAATGAGTTTCATGAAAAAACCATAGGATTTTTGGTAAGTCACCACAGTGCCTCTAAACTGCAGTGACTGGAAATCAAACTTAGGCAAGATATATCATTGATTAATATTTCTGTTGAGTTGATATCAAAATCCATCATATTCCTCATAAGTTATTGAGTCAACATCACATAGTAGACTAGTGACCTCTGACCTTATTAAATATTATGGATTTTGCCCATAATCAAACTCAGGGGAGTAACTATTTGTAAGTAGTTATGGTGAGTTTCGTGAAAATCCATTAAGCCCCAGTAAGTTATTGCGATGAAAATTAAAGTTAAGGGATGGACGGATTGTGGGTATACCATAATACATCCTGTCATAGACAGGTATAGGTGGGATATCCTTTAAAATATGCCTGGCAGTGACATATATACTATATACACAAGTATTTTCATGTGTGTCCCCAAATCAACAAACAGCTAGATCGACTTTTAATAATTAATACAGTTGAGTTAAGGCTTTGAAACTTGTGAACATATATATTCAGACCTTGCAACTTCAAACCACAAACTTTTTAATACATTCCTAAACAGACAAGTTCTATTGTGTCCATTTTTCTTCAGAATACAGAATGTCATATTGACAACTAAAATATCAGCTCAAGTTTTCAGAGCTAACCCGTCTAACAATGGTACATGCTGTTCTCTCATGATAACAGCCTGGGTGCCATGGTAACCTGTTTGTTACATTATCTGGTTTTATAAGAAACTCACTTCAAGAAATTTCACAGAGAGACAAATCTCAAGTACTCCCACTCTGGAGACAAAAGGATGTGACATTATGACACTGACCTCTGACCCTGCACCAGCCAGGTCAAGGTCAAAGAAAAGATGTATAAAACAGAACCTGAGAAAGTATGATCCTCCTAAACAAACTTTAGATTTAACTTCTCATGGATAAAAAAAGAATGAAGAAGAAAGAGAGAAAGAGAGAGAGACTCCAAAAATTAAATTATGCTAAACACTGAAAGATTGAAATATTGATTAAAACCAAAATTAACTAGATATTTCTTGGCACTGCAGGTGCCATGGTATCCCTAACAATTAATAACCCCCCCCCCCCCCATCTTCATCAGCATATACTGACACTTAGCAAGCTACTATGGTTTCTTCCATCTATCAACTTTAAAAACAATATTTTTCACAAATATGGAGACCAATATGTTGAATCTCTCTTGAGAAAAGAGCATTAATTTACTTTACAGAAACAGGAAGGTAGGTGGTTTTCAAGAAAATTTTCCAAGATGGATAGACATGCCAAATTTAAGACCAATACCTTGAATCACTCCAGAGATATGAGCAATTTTCACCAAAAGCACATGTACAGATGGACACCACGGCAAAACGATAGCAGATGGAGCTGCCAGTCTTGAGTACAAGATAAAGGAGTCTAAGATCTATGAGTATGCACAATTTCAGGCCAATAATGCAAATCACTCCTCAGAAAAGAGCATTAATTTATTTTACGGAAACGGGAAGGAAGGTGGCGCCACCTGTATGGTTTATGAGAAAACTTTCCAAGATGGATAGACATATATAAGTCAAGTTTGCAACCCATATATCAATCCAAGCTGGAGTTATCATCAGGAAATCAATTTTTCGACAGGTGGCTCCTGTTAACTTCACCTTTGACCTTGAAATATGGATAGGGGTCTTCCTCTATAGGCAGGTGAACTATATATGCAAGACAAAAGGTCTGAGATGAAAAATCTGGCTGAAAATGCATCCACAATATCTGTAAAGATGTGAGTCCAGTGACCTTGACCTTTGACCACATGACCCTAGAACCTATAGGGTTCTTACTTAAGTGGTGGGCCATACATAAGTCATGTTTGAAATCCATATGGCTATCAACACTGGAGATATCATAAAAGGTGTGTGATTTTCACCAAATATGGAAATAAAAGGTCAAGGCCACTCTCATGGTTAAGGTCATGACCCAAATTTATGGGTCATCCCATAACCCAACTCTCTACATGTTCATAATATGAAAGAAATCTGTCCATTAGTTCTTGACTTATAATGCTCAAAGTACTGTCACGTGGCAATTATGGGGGTATTAAAAGCTGTTACAAAACAAGAAAAGGATAATAGGTAGAGCCACCAGTTTCGGGCATATCACAAGGCTATCCAAGATCTTTGGTCACCTTGATTTTTGGATCAGTCCGTGCAAGCTTTCTTGAGATATTTAAGAATTTGTGTTATTTTCAGCATAGATGGACCTATTCAAGATCAGGGTCACTCTCCTAGCAAAGGTAATGACCCCATTCTTTCTCTTACCTATATCTATACAAATGTAAAGTTTGAAAAAGATCAGTGAAACATTTTTTGAGTTATTCTGCTCAAAAGATTTTTCTGCGGCATGGGCGGCAGGACCGTCGTGAAACCATAGCATCCCAACTTTGTCTGGGGATACAAATATTTAAAGAAGAGTAAGTAAATAAATCAAATACACTCGGCAAAATACAAAAATCATGCAAAAACTCACAATATGTAAAATATTGCACTGAAATATAATTGAAACATCTAATTTCAGAAATTAGATTTGAAAGATAATTATGCCTGAGAAAATGCATGAAAAATAATATAATTTCTAAAATAATCATAAAAATAATCAGAACTTCTACATATATAACTAATCATATATGATATATAAAACTTTTTTTTAATAAATATAACAATTTAAATGATAGAAAGTTCCCTCTTGGGTTTTTTTTTGGCAAGAAATGCAGCCTGGTGGCAATGGACAATAATAGCAAAGGATATTTTTACGTGAGAATTTGCAATAAAATGAAGCAGTTTCATTAGTTTTTCAGTGGATGCAGCTCATTGATGCCTTTTCCATCTCCTTCTTGACTTTATCTTCCGGTACCAGCAGTTAATTACTTTACAGCAAAGATGTTATATGGACAGCGCTGGTTACAGTAAATAGGCCAGCTATCCCGGGATAAACTGACAGCAGTCAAGGATTTGTTGCATTCCAGCTGACTAGCACAGCCCCAGAGACTGGATTTACAGAAATACCTGACCAGGGGAGGTGAGAATAACGATACCCAATCAGACAGCAGATGATGCCGGACCAGAAGTTAACACCAGTAAATGCTCCACGGAACTATTTGACCACATAAATCATGATGTCACACACTTAACAGACCCATAAAGGATACAGCCGTGTTTACTTAGAGATAAACATATACACCAGAAGGCTGAGGGTTAATTAACCAACCACTGAGTCGCATGAGCTATCTTTGCATTACAATGTCCAAGGTATTATTATTTGGATAAACTATCATTTAAGAGGTACAGTATTTCTTTTCAGTTTGATTTTAAATTACATTAAAATCTAAATATAATTCAATAGGAATACAGATATACTGCTATTTGAATTAAATATAGATTCAAATCTGGATAAAAGAAACATCAGCTGATTCATTGTAAATCAGATATATACAGCATGCATAAACACTAGTGTATTCTCTTTACAATGCATGCATAACTGATGTCATAATGAAAATTCTACTTTTAACTAAAATTTATATCAACATCAAAATAAAAAAATAATTAAATCTACTATTTTCACTCTACTATTTTCACTCTTTCACTCTACACCACAATGGTTAAGCATTCCTTTAATCCATCAAACATTCAGTTAAAGCCATAAAGCTGATGAGAAAAACAACATAAGGTCAATGATGACAACCATATTTTATCAGAAAAAGATTTGTTTCTTTTCTATTGCTTCAGTAGGAAAATTAAGATAACCTTTTCAGCAGTAAATCTCTGAAACTTCAAAATAAATCATCCCCTTAAAAGCAATGACATAAACAATATGATGGACTGGGGTTCTTTACAGTAAAAAGAGACGAAAAACAAGAACTGGTCCCTCCTGGCCACTTAATACATCAAAGCCCGGTCCCTCGGGTGACATCTTGCAATTGCAATGAACATAACTCTGGTTTGGCCCTGGTTCTGTTTTATCTGCGACTGATGATTTTAATGACCACATTAGATATAAAGAATTGTTTTGGCATTTTTCATCAAATTTCTCCGAGGGTCAAGCCCAGTATCATTCGTTACAATCTCTAAATAAACCACAGGACTTTGTCAACTTGAAGTTTTTTTCTTATCAATACCCATAAAACTTGGTTAGTCAAAAGTATCCCAAAAGAATTACAACCATGTGTTACTAAACCCACTGAGTTCCTCTTTTCCTGCAGTTTTATGTTTGATATACCTTTTGGGATTCAATAAATGTCACCAGATTCAAGATCCTTTGGCACTTGACTTGTTCTCAAATCATATCTGTACGTCTAAATAAACGGCAGCCTGGTCCCTGTGGAGACTCCCCCATGTAATGACAGGACTTAATTGATGGTCAAAAGGTTCCAAACAAGGCTCCATTTTTTTCACTTGCTGAATTTGAAAGAGTCAGTTTTGATAACTGATGCTACAGTCAGGAAATAAACTAATTAGGATTTAACCACACATATAGGTATGGAAGTTCAAACCTACTTCGAAGTGAAAAACTTATCTGAGATAAGGCCTCTGTATCACTATGTTATGGAAATCTGTATAAGAAAAGATAAAGAATCTGTGTAAAAGCACAGATAATTTTGTCACATATGACATTAAACATAAATAGCTTTTGAACCACAGCTTCAGCAAGAGAGAATGATTTTTTTTTAAGAGATCTGAAAAAAATCTGGGCTCATGATCATTTAAAGGTTGACTGGTTCCCTTCTCACAATAAATGCCAGGTGTGTCCCTACAGAGAGTTCTACACTTAACCACGTGCATTAATTGACACCACTGGAACTCATTAAGTCAGTCTGAATCACCTTGATGGTTCTGAAAGTGCCTCCGCTTGGCCAGCTGATACTGTATGTGTTCAGCAAATGATAAGCTTCCTACCTTTAAAGCAGGCAGTATTATAAAAGCCCCAAGCAGTAACGGTGTGGCCACTTTGGATATTACCAAAAATACAATGATACTTTTTGCAGAAAATCGCATATAAAACGTGTCATATAAAATGTTTTTATGATATAACTCTGAAGTTTGACATCTACAAAATCCTGGCAAAGTTTCTGAAATCACTGACAATCTTCCAGATCACTATGTAGTGGAAAACATCATAAAAAAAGTGTAAGGAACATTAAAAAAGTACTTTTATCAAATTTATACAAAAGTATGATGTTTTTCTGCAATCACAATGTGGCTGCCTACGGTCATTTTGTCAGGAGCAAAAACGCATTTGGGACCAGATTCATAAAATTTCCTTTTTACACAAGACCAGCACTGATACTGCTTAAAAGCCATGTCAGTCTGCCGAAAATGCTCATTCTAACACTAGGTGGAGCCACAAGACTCCAATAAAGTAATTTTTACCCTTTCATTAAAGTCAATTGAAACATATTTAAGTTTAAATTTTGTGCAAACTTTCATGATGGCAACTTCACTAGACAGGTTAATATTCCAGTGAAACCCTTGTCTAAGAAAGAAACCACACTGAAGATGACAATGCAGAGACTGAGAGTCTGACCAAACAAAGGCACACCACGTGTAGCCATGATTAAGGGTCTCAGGAATGATGTAAAAAAATGATTAGAACCTCTACCTATTTCCTAAAAAAAAAACTGTCCAACATGAACCTTGATGACTATCGTTATGCAGATCTGAGCTGACACACGAGCAAGTACGTAATATGGTACTCAGACACGATTATTTTATTGAGCTGGAGAAAAATCTTTTGTGTGTAGGAACATTCAGTACTAGAAAAAAACACAGTTTTATATCTTAACAATTCCATGTACCATGTACAACAGCTCTGCCGACCAATGTAGAGGCATAAGCCAATGTGGTTATAGTATATTCTGAGACATGGCAAGACAAGGGTTTTCTAATCTATAGCCAGTAAAGGACTCAGTGTAAGACTAAGTGGGCGTGGCATTCTGATTTTATGTTCCTGATCAAGACCAGAAGTTCATAAAAAGGGACATGTGACATCCCCTGTACACTGTCCTGCCCTTGTTAACCTGTGAAAACAAGCACTCTCCAAGATGAAAAAAAATATGGAGTCAGAATTTTGTTGTAAACGTATTCTATTTGTTCAAAAGAAATGAAGACTTTTTATAGATGTAATATACAGGACAATGTGAACTGTATTTTAACTAGAATGAAAACTAACTGTTAGGAGGGGATTCAGAATTATTTAAAGGACAGGGGAGATCACACCTGGGGGACAGGTCTGGTCGTTACGACTTACTTTAAATCTCAGACATGTACCGTGTGACCTCAAGGGTCATTTCAGTGAAATATATATAACATTTATGGCTCTTGTGAATCATGCTGCTTAATGATGACGCATACCATACAGGCTCCAAAGAAATCCAGCTGACTGACCATCACTGTACTAAAAACGGACAAGCTGCATGGTGGACGCTCCATGAAATGAACAACTAATGATGAGTAAACCAACATTGCTCAAATAAGAATCATGTGGCATAACATAAGGTCTTGGTTACCTACATCGGTAACCATGACCTCCGTGTTATTGACTTCAAAGGTCCTTCGCACTTCTCTGGCATACCTGCAAACTTTCAGGTCAAGCACACCAATTTAACACATTATATTCATGGTTCCAAGGGTTCAGGTTATATATATATATATATATATATATATGTAACCTTGGGGTTGAAGGGGAGTATGGTTACTATGGCAACAGATGCTGAAGCTGAGGGTCATTGTTTGAATTCAAACAATGGCGACCACATGGTCAAAGGTTTACTCTACACAGCCACCCCCAATTTTTCTAAGATTCCCTCTTTTTAAACTCATCTTCTTTATCATTGTGGTAACATCAGACATGAACTGACATAACACAGTATGAAATATATCAGCATGTGTGTGTGTGTGTGTGTTTGAGACAGACAGAAGAAAGAAAGAATGAGAGAGAAATAGAGAAAGAATGAGAGAGAAAGAGAGGGAGAGGGATATACAAACAGAGATAGGATGAAAGAGAATAAGAAAGAGAGAAAAGGATAGTCAGACAAGCATAAAGAGACAGAGGGAAACAGCAAGACTGCACCAGAGTTCAAGAGTGAGAAGAAAGAGAAAGAAAGAGAAAAAAGGAGAATGAAAGCTGTACATAACCTACTTCAAATACAAGTGAAAGGTATTGGAAAGGATAGAAAGAGAGATAGAAAGAGAGAGAAAGAAGGAGAGAGAGAAAAGAGAGGAGAGGAGAAGAGAAGAGAGTAGAAGAGAAGAGAAGACAGGGGAGAAGAGGAGAAGAGAAGAGAGGGGAGAAGAGAAGAGAGGGGAAGAAAAGAGAGGAAGAGAGAGAAGAGAAGAGAGGAGAAGATAAGAGAGGAGAGGAGAGGAGTGGAGTGGAGTGAAGAAGAGAAGAGAAGAGAGGAGAAGAGATGAGATGAGAAGAGAAGAGAAGAGAGGAGAGGAGAAGAGAGGAAAGGAGAAGAGAAGAGAAGAGAAGAGAAGAGAAGAGAAGAGAAGAGAAGAGAAGAGAAGAGAAGAGAAGAGAAGAGAAGAGAGGAGAAGAGAGTAGAGGAGAAGAGAAGAGAGGAGGGGAGAAGAGAAGAGAAGAGAGGAGAAGAGAGTAGAGGAGAAGAGAAGAGAGGAGGGGAGAAGAGAAGAGAGGAGAGGAGAAGAGAAGAGAAGAGAGGAAAGGAGAAGAGAGTAGAGGAGAAGAGAAGAGAAGAGAAGAGAAGAGAAGAGAAGAGAAGAGAAGAGAAGAGAAGAGAAGAGAAGAGAGGAGAAGAGAAGAGAGGAGGGGAGAAGAGAAGAGAGGAGAGGAGAAGAGAAGAGAAGAGAGGAAAGGAGAAGAGAAGAGAAGAGAAGAGAAGAGAAGAGAAGAGAAGAGAAGAGAAGAGAGGAGAAGAGAAGAGTGGAGGGGAGAAGAGAAGAGAAGAGAGGAGAGGAGAAAAGAAGAGAAGAGAGGAAAGGAGAAGAGAGTAGAGGAGAAGAGAAGAGAAGAGAAGAGAAGAGAGTAGAGGAGAAGAGAAGAGAGGAGGGGAGAAGAGAAGAGAGGAGAGGAGAAGAGAAGAGAAGAGAAGAGAGGAAAGGAGAAGAGAGGAAATGATAGGAAAAGAGAAGAGAGGAGAGACAGAGAGAGAGAAAGAAGGGAGAGAAAGAATGATGGAAAAAGACATATACAGAAAAAGAGGAAGAGTACAAAATTAGGAAGAGATCAAGATAAATATTGATAAATAGTCCACTAAACATACAGCGTGATCAGTTACATAGAAAATAATAATCAGCTGAATAAAACTTTCACAGACAAGTCCAAAGTTTGTAACAAATCACCAGGGAGGCAAGAATTTAAGAAGCACCTGAAATATACAGTCAATTACCAAGTGAAATATATACCTGTCTGTAAAATTCCAGCCACACTCTGTGATAGGACAGGCCATTGTCAGTGAGCTGCCGGGGGAACCCAAACAGATCCCCTATTTATTCCTGTCTGGTGTGTAATAAAGCGCTGACTATCTTGATAGACATCTACCGAGACCCTGGCATATCCAGCTGTTACCTGAGCCAAGATCCCCGGCAGACGCCTATTACCGCAGGGATCATGCCAGGTTTTCCTAATTTTAAATATAAAAATCACCAGCAAAACTGCCACATGTCATCTTTATTAAAAGCCTCATATAAATGTTCACTTACATGATTTTTTTACCATTTCCCTTCCTACACCCCTGGCTGTTCACTTTATTTTCCACAACAAATTTCTTTTATTGGCAATTAAGATTCAACAAGTACATATTGATCACAGAAAAAATGTTAGTGATTTTTGTTTTTTTTTTTTAATTTGGTGCAAGGCTTTTTGATGGCACTTTATTTCTATTAATTTAAATAAGATTAATGTAACCATAGGATAAGATGCACAAGGCTTATAAGGATTATCCAGTAGCTTTACCTGTCATTAAGACATCGGAGGGAATCTTTGCATGTATATGTGGTGATTTGTGATAGCCTCTCCCCAACCATGATGACTTGTTTTTATTAACTATTTACATATAACATCTTATCTTCATCATCATCATCAGCATCACTTTCATCATCAGAACACCTTTCCTTGGTATAACATATTCTGAAAGTCTACTTGTGAATAAATGTTCCAGCTAACACAGTATGAAACCGAGAAACAAGTAAACCAACCAGAGTCCCATATCACCTGAGCAAATTTGTTTGTCAGCTGGTGGGAGTGACAGCTGGGTGTTCCTTGGGGGACCATAACACATGGTCAGAGAGGAAACTTGTATATAATATTTACCATCGCCTGTCATATATCATAACTAACAGGGTGTTGATCTGCGGGGCAGGGGTCCCCCTGAGGTGGTCAGCACATGCCTGACATCTAGTTTGATTTATTTATCATCACAAACTTTTCACTTGCTACGGCTGATTATTTTTTACTTGGGTATGTCATGCTATTCGATCATCATAAATGATTATCACCATATCAGCCCCTTAACAATGCTGTTGTTACTCTCATTTTTGCACCATTTTCTTCTTTATCATCATTAATACCACTAGCATTTAAAAGCAATTTCCTTTTTTAGGCTATTAACATAATAAAATCTCCCAACTATTAATATCTAAAGTGATTTTTGTTCAAAATTTAATATCAATTATCCACTAGAACTGTCACACCTACAACCATTATACCATTGTTATCACTTACACCTTAAACTCTCATAGTGTGTTATTACTTACAGTTACTCTCTGAATGTTATATCACTCATAGGTAATCTACTACTCTCATAGTGTGTTATCATTCACAGGTAGTCTCAGAGTGTGTTATCACTCACAGGGACTCTCACAGTGTGTTATCAGTCACATGCACTCTCACAGCATGTTATAACACATTTGTTTTCTCATAGTGTGTCATTACTCACAGGCACTCTCACGTGTTATCACTCACAGGCACTCTCACATGTTGTCACTCACAGGCACTCTCACAGCATGTTATAACATTGGTATTCTCATAGTGTGTCATTACTCACAGGCACTCTCACGTGTTATCACTCACAGGCACTCTCACTTGTTATCACTCACAGGCACTCTCACAGCATGTTATAACATTGGTATTCTCATAGTGTGTTATTACTCACAGGTACTCTCACGTGTTATCACTCACAGGCACTCTCACTTGTTATCACTCACAGGCACTCTCACAGCATGTTATGACATTGGTATTCTCATAGTGTGTTATAACTCACAGGTACTCTCACCTGTTATCACTCACAGGCACTCTCACTTGTTATCACTCACAGGCACTCTCACAGCATGTTATAACATTGGTATTCTCATAGTGTGTCATTACTCACAGGCACTCTCACGTGTTATCACTCACAGGCACTCTCACTTGTTATCACTCACAGGCACTCTCACAGCATGTTATAACATTGGTATTCTCATAGTGTGTTATTACTCACAGGTACTCTCACGTGTTATCACTCACAGCCACTCTCACTTGTTATCACTCACAGGCACTCTCACAGCATGTTATAACATTGGTATTCTCATAGTGTGTTATCACTCACAGGTACTCTCACCTGTTATCACTCACAGGCACTCTCACTTGTTATCACTCACAGGCACTCTCACAGCATTAGACATTGGTATTCTCATAGTGTGTTATTACTCACAGGCACTCTCACGTGTTATCACTCACAGGCACTCTCACATGTTATCACTCACAGGCACTCTCACAGCATGTTATGACATTGGTATTCTCATAGTGTGTTATTACTCACAGGTACTCTCACCTGTTATCACTCACAGGCACTCTCACATGTTATCACTCACAGGCACTCTCACAGCATGTTATAACATTGGTATTCTCATAGTGTGTCATTACTCACAGGCACTCTCATGTGTTATCACTCACAGGCACTCTCACTTGTTATCACTCACAGGCACTCTCACAGCATGTTATAACATTGGTATTCTCATAGTGTGTTATTACTCACAGGTACTCTCACGTGTTATCACTCACAGGCACTCTCACTTGTTATCACTCACAGGCACTCTCAAAGCATGTTATAACATTGGTATTCTCATAGTGTGTTATTACTCACAGGTACTCTCACATGTTGTCACTCACAGGCACTCTCACAGCATGTTATGACATTGGTATTCTCATAGTGTGTTATTACTCACAGGTACTCTCACCTGTTATCACTCACAGGCACTCTCACTTGTTATCACTCACAGGCACTCTCACAGCATGTTATAACATTGGTATTCTCATAGTGTGTTATTACTCACACATACTCTCATAATATGTAATCACTCACAGGCAATCTCAGGTGTTATCACTCACAGGCACTCTCATAGTGTGGTATCACTCACAGGCACTCTCTGTGTGTTAACACTCACAGACATTCTCAAATTGTGTTATCACTTACAGGTACTTTCACACAGTGTTATCACTCACAGGCACTCTCAAATTGTGTTATCACTCACAGGTACTCTCACACAGTGTTATCACTCCAAAGCACTCTCACAGTGTTTTATCACTGACAGGCATTCTCACACTGTGTTATCACTCACAGGCATTCTCAAAATGTGTTACTACTCACAGGTACTCTTACAGTGTGTTATCACTCACGAGTAATGTTCTTTTTTGATATTATCAACTTTCCTCTTTCTCACCAATTTATTATCTTTATCACTGGTCACTTGAATGGCTCCAGCTGGAATGGGCTCATGCACTGGAAGAGTGGTTTCCAGATCTTCTTTTTCTCAGTGCACAGTCGATAGGAAATGGAAAAGTCTGGGTGCGGCTTATAATATAGAACTTACAGTACTCACATTACTCTCTGAATGTATTATCACTCACATGTACTCTTACAGTGTGTTATCACTCATAGGAACTCTCACTGTTTTATCACTCATACATTCTCTCACTCTGTTATCATTCACAGGATCCCTCACATTGTGTTATCAATCACAGGTACTCTCACTGTGTTATCACTCACATGCTCTCTCACTGTGTTATCACTCACATGCTCTCTCACTGTGTTATCACTCACATGCACTCTCGCAGTGTGTTATCATTCACAGGTACTCTCGCAGTGTGTTATCATTCACAGGTACTCTCACAGTGTGTCATCACTCAAATGCACTTGCACAGTGTGTTATCATTCACATGTACTCTCGCAGTGTGTTATCATTCACAGGTACTCTCGCAGTGTGTTATCATTCACAGGTACTCTCACAGTGTGTTATCATTCACAGGTACTCTCGCAGTGTGTTATCATTCACAGGTACTCTACCAGTGTGTCATCACTCACATGCACTCTCACAGTGTGTTATCATTCACAGATACTCTCGCAGTGTGTTATCATTCACAGGTACTCTCACAGTGTGCTATCATTCACAGGTACTCTTGCAGTGTGTTATCATTCACAGGTACTATCACAGTGTGTTATCATTCACAGGTACTCTCACAGTGTGTCATCACTCACATGCACTCTCACAGTGTGCTATCATTAAAATTCACATGTACTCTCACAGTGTGTTATCTCACATCGCTCCATTAACATGTAATGTTAACATGGTGTTGTTAGTATGAAAAACAAGTAAACCAACCAGAGTCCCATATCACCTGAGCAAATTTGTTTGTCCGATGGTGGGAGTGACAGGGGTGTCCCTTGGGGGAAGATAACACATGGTCAGAGAGGAAACTTGTATATAATATTTACCATCGCCTGTCATATATCATAACTAACAGGGTGTTGATCTGAGGGACAGAGGTCCCTGGGGGTGGTGTATTATGGATATGGAGCCTGACATCCAGTAAACGAGCCCAGGAGCGCTGACAGGCTGCATGGACAGCGCTGTAACAGACAACACATGTGCTGGCCACTTGTCAGGCCACAAGCCATGCTCCAGTCATCATAACAAGGCTGGCTTCAGATCAACCTCTCCACACACTGTACTTTACCTGCAGCCCCCTCATCCTGAGCCTCCCCATCAGCTACGGACCCACTAAGTGCTGTACCTGACCGATCACAGCATCGCTCCAGGGTGTTGTATTTCTTACTAGATGGGTTTGCTATGTCGGTGACTGATGTGGTCAAAAGAAGCATGGCATAGCAAGGCTGTCTGATTCCCTTGATTAAGCAGTCAATTTATCATACAGGGGGAGCTCTCATTTTTGTCTCTGTGTTCAAGAACTACTTTAGCTGCACTTTTTATCAGTTCAGACCTTGATCTGCAGATGGCACTGCCTGCTATTTAAAGATGATGATGACCATACAGACCTGATACAATTCCAGGAAACAATAAATATTCTAATTTCCTCTTTGAAAATATTGACTAACTAGAATACGGGTAGTCGACAAGTGACTAAGTGTATCCACCTAAATCAGAGTGGAACGGGTGAAGTGAGGCATGGATTGAGTGACAAGGGGAAATAGAGTGTTGCATATTAGCATGGATGTCTGCAGCCAAATTGTGTATGTAGGTTGCCCCCCTACCACAAAATCCAGAAAGCCGTCCAAGTTGTATACATATGCAAAATTTAAGGCAGATAAGTCAAACCACTACATGTATATGAGTGATTTTAGCCTGTGGCAGACAAATAGATGGACGCTAAGCAAAAATGGTTGCAGGTGACGCCACCATGCAGTTTTGCGTATGATAAAGAGCTATGTGAGAACTATACACATGCAAAACTTTGGCCCAATCGGTCAAATGGTTATCGAGATATGAGCTTGGATGTCTGCTGCATAAACTAGAATGCAGGTGGCGCCACCTGTCATAAAATCAAGAGAGCTGTCGGGGATGTATAAACCTGCAAAATTTTAGGCAGATATGTCAAACCACTGCCGAGATGAGTGATTTTATCTAATGGCAGACAAACAGACAGGAGCTGTGCAAAAATGGCTGCAGGTGGCGCCACCAGTTTTGCGTATGATGAAGAGCTATGTGAGATCTATAAACATGCAAAATTTTGGCCCAATCGGTCAAACGGTTCCCGAGATATGAGCTTGGATGTCTGCAGCGTAAACGTGAACGTAGGTGGTGCCACCTGTCATAAAATCAGAAAAGCTATCCAGGATGTATACGCATGCCGAATTTCAGGTGAATTAGTCAAGTCACTGCAGAGATATGAGTGATTTTAACCCAAGGCAGACGAACAGATGGACACTGTGCAAACATGGTTGCAGGTGGCGCCACCATTTTTTGTGTATGTTATAAAGCTCTCCAAGGGTTACATTTGTGCAAAAAAATTTTCCTGATCGGTCAAAAGGTTCCCGAGATATGAGCTTGGATGTCTGCAGCGTAAACGTGAATGTAGGTGGCGCCACCTGTCATAAAATCAGAAAAGCTATTCAGCATGTTTACGCATGCCGAATTTCAGGTGAATTAGTCTAGTCACTGCAGAGATATGAGTGATTTTAACCCAAGGCAGACAAACAGATGGACACTGTGCAAACATGGTTGCAGGTGGCACCACCATTTTTTGTGTATGTTATAAAGCTCTCCAAGGGCTACATTTGTGCAAAAAAATTTTCCTGATCGGTCAAACGGTTCCCGAGATATGTGGGTTTATGTGTGGAAACAGATGCACAAACGGACACAGAGCGCAGAGGAAAGGTCAGAGGTCAAAACAAAATCGGGGCGCAGCAGTTCACATGTGACCTGAACATAATCCCGGGTTTCGTAAAATTCCGCCCAGCAGTTACGGAGGAGTTCTCCGGACACCTACGCAGCGGGGGTGGCGGCGGCAGCGTGCAGCCGAAAACATAGTATCCACAAAACTCTGTTTTGGCGGATACAATTAAATAAAATTGCAAAAAAATTGATCAAGTAACATTCTAATCATAGAGATCTGTGAGATACAGAAATGCAAGATGGACAAATAGATGCTTCACTTCTTGATTAAATACTTCAATTAAATACTAAGAAATCTAACCAGAATTCTGAAGGTGCACAGCTCTGGTAAAGCTAGGATGGCATGAAAAATACTGGAAACATATTTATTAAGGCTGAGTCACCAAAAAATATAAAATATAAATTAAAATGAACAATTTGATGATTTGTGGATGCACCACCTTTACTCCTCCACACCATCATAACCACATACAAAAAGTGTTCCATGAAATTATGTCAACCTGTGGTGAGATAATTATCCCAGTGGACAGTGAAGACTCTCATTCCTTAAACAGGTTGGGTTAAATATTAACCTCTCCCATCACTTGATCCTCAGACCTGTACACTAAGGGAAAACAGGTATCAGTCAAAAGGGACTGTCAGGGTGTCCATGTACTGGTAAAATAACCTATCTTTAAGTTCCACTACTGGAGATATATATATACGTTATCATCTCTTATACTGGTTTTTGATCTTGACTGATTGTTCTTGTACAGGTTTTTACACTTAACTCAAGTACCATTTATCACTGTACAAGACCAAGATATAGAGATCCACTGATGGACAGACAGCATGGCCATGTAAAAGACTACTGTTGTCTGTCTGTGTTCAGATGATGACTTAAACAATAGCTTTATCCTCCGGCCAATGATGGGCCTGTAAACCTCCGTCTCCCTCCTTGCTCCTGTCTCCGTATCCCAGCCTACCTGAGTCACAGACACCGGCTCACCATCAGGACAATAAACGTAATTGTGTCGCAAGTTTTCACCTGCTGTGTAATCAGCAAGTAACTCATTAACGAAATGAAAAAATCAGGTATGCAAGATAATTAGGCAGGCCAATGGCAAAAAACTAATTGAGTCAGCCAGTTTTGTGTTTTTACTGACTGGTCTTAGACCATTAGGTGCTCAATGGATTTCAAGCACAAAATGGTCCACTTTATTCCTCATTTTTCAGACTCTCGCCTTTTTTCCTCTTCACACTTGTTTCTTACACAGCACATTACTGACAGCAGGTAACATGATGTTTTGTAAGGCTACATTATACATCTAGAGTAAAACCAATTAAACCACATCTCCACCCCTTGTATTCAAATTTAAACCTACCCCCTTCCCCCTCTCTCTTTTTTCTCTCTCTCTTTCTCTCTGTCTCTCACTCTCATTTTCTCTTTCTCTTCTCTCAATCCTTTTTTTCTCTCTCTTGTATTCTCTTCTCTCTTTCTCTATCTCTTTCTTTCTCTCTCATATTCATTCCTTCTCTCTCTCTCTCTCTCTCTCTCTCTCTCTCTATATATATATATATATATATATATTATAGGTATTCTGTGGCTGGATTTGATTTAATTTAATTCCCATATAGACAAAAGACATGGTGTGTAGTATATATTTTAGAATAATGTTGAATTATAACTAACTTGTAACAGAGGTTATGTTGACACCTATGTCTCTCTGCCTGAAACTATCATGGATGAGTGGGCCTTCAGACTAGGAAGTGTTGACGATATTTTGAAAGTGATTTCAATAAATATTGGCAGAAGTATTCTTTTTTTAGTATTCCCTTGTTGTTGATAAATCTTTTTAAAATTATGTTCAAACTTAGAAAGACATCAAACTTTTCTATCATAATTAAACAAGTCCAAACTTGACTGACAAAAAAGAACAGTAAAAATTAATGGTTTGCCTTTATGTTATATTAATAATATGGCTGCTATTTGTTCATTACCCCTAATGGCCACACCTACATTATTTTATATGCGTATTTAAAAGGCTTTACCATAGACATGGAATTAATATTCTGCTATCTGCTCACTGAGGCTTGTTCGTTCTCCTCTCTGTTTCATGAATAATTCCCAAGGCCTGAGTTGTAAATTGACTCTGTGGTCTATATTCAGGGCCATTAATGCTTTTTAAAGTATAAGCCATGCACAAGTTTCCAGCTTTTAAGAGTTTATATACCCAGAGTTAAAATCAGCTTGGCTTTATTAGCTGGAGGCAATAATTGCAGCCTTAATAATAGAGCAATGTTTGTGTATCTGGAGATCTTTAAGAACATCAAATTTGTTCATGAAAATGAGAGTAAGAATTATTTATGGTAGAAGATACATGTATACAGTAAATGAACACTAACTCTCTGATTCAACAATATAAAAGAAAAACAAGAAAAATGTTGCTTGCAGAATGATAAACATAATGCAACCAAAGTGAAACTCCACCAGTCTGCCTCCCCTATAACTGGTTTTCCAAAATGTTGGTTGTGTTTATGTGTCACAAGAATTTGGATAAATTGGATATTATAATATAATTATTATTGTTGATATTATTATGACAGATTGAAGTCCTTGTGACTTCATAAGTCCCTGTTCACTTTAATTAGATCTGATGACATCACATCAACAGTTCCAGTTGAACATCAAATACACAGACTATTTCAAAACCACAGTTACAGTTTATAGTTTAACATCACAAATATAAAAGTACAAATTCTTAAAATAAGCACAATAGTGCTCTATCTCTATAAAATAAATTTATATACATACATAAATATATGAAAGAAGTCAAATTTTGAAGGGTATTGTAAAAACTTCTTTATGTAAAAATAGCTTTTTGAAACTTTAAATCATTTTTGTACCATTATATGGTTGCAAGTATATCCCTCTGCATGATTATTTGATTACAGGGACATGTAAGGGTCAGTTGTCAGCACAGTTTTAACATGAATGACTGGATTATTTGAGGCAGACCACAATGCTGTGTTCCTGCTTTGATGGTACACCTTTGATCCTCTTATTCCTACAGTCTGAAATTTGCATGTCCCACAGGATGCTTGGACCCCAGAACCTAGCATCCAAAAGAGATTTAGAACATCAGAGATGCATGCACCAGCTTTCTTGAAAATCCTGTACACTTATGCCAACTGTTGTTTAAAACTGTGTAATTATTGTGATTAAAAAGTTTAAGTCCAAATGCTGATTACAGATGTACAGATATTTGAATCAATGAAGTACAGACATGAAGTATTACCTCTGCTCTACCTGCTGTGGAACAAAGCAACAAACAGCGCTCCTTTAAGGCCATATAAAAAACTCCCTGGTACAGCCCTGGGAAGTGCTGGGCAAATGGGAACAATAAGTCCTCCCATTCAGCACGTCACGTCTCCCTCCCATCTTCCTACTCAACGATTATGAGTCATTTTACAGCATTTTGCCTACTCAGCAATAAAACATATACCGTTCCTGGGGGCTCTGTGTATCATTTACAGACCCCCTGGGACCACAGATTCCTCCTCACCCTGATATAGAATGTCAGAGGAGATAAACGTCTTCATTTAGCCGCCTCCCGTTCCTCTTCACGTCTCACTGATTTTTATGTATTTTTGTTTCAGTCTCTGGTGATTTATCACACATGATAGTATTTCCTGTTTTTTTGGTGGTTAAATTTTTTTTGAGAAGCAAATTGCGGAATAATATCACTGAGTTTAAGTACTGATCTGAGGTACCTCCGAGCAAAATGAACTGTATTTACTTTATCTCACAGTTGGGAGGTTATAACCAGGTGCTATAGTTTGGGAATTATGTTAAAATCTGTTATCTCCAGCCAAGGTTCAGTGACAACTGATCCATAGAATTAGGGAAACAGAGGTCTTGTTATCATTTACTGATGTCAACAACATTATTAATGTAATATCAGTGTTTTAATGACAAGATATTTCTGATTTTTTTTATTAGCATGTCTTAACACAACATACTGAGCCAAAGTAATCATAATTGTAGTAGACATACTCCATTATCTTCAGGAAGTCAACAAAAAAGCTCCAGTATAAATATACTTAATTGGCACTGAACTATCTTGGCACACTCTCACATCATAAATGCAATGTTTTCAATCAGATACAAGTACAGAATAAAACAAGAGCACAAAAAGAGAGCACAATACACATGTTGTACGTCTTGTGACCTCTGACCTCATTAGATATGTGCAAATTGTGCAAAGAATCAAATTCAGGTAAAAAACTCTATTGGAAAATATTTATGGTTATTTTCATGAAAAACCATCACATTTTTGTTAAGACTTAAGTCATCACAGTCTGACCTACATCTGATGACTTCTGACATTAAATATGTGTGGATTTGCCAAAAATTGAACTCAAATGATATAATCTATTGATATAATAATTATATATAGTTTTGTGAAAATTCACTTAATCCCACAGTGACACTGAAAGTTAACGGATCAACACTGCCCATACCATATTAACTGACCCATCTTAGACGGGGTATAAATATTGCGTTCAGTATGCTGAGCAAGTTTATAAGACAAATTTTATTTTTTATATTGATCCTTGTCAGAGGCATTGATTATCATACAGATTCTTTATAGAGCTGCTGATAGCCCCGTTGGTCCTTGTAAGAGCCATCAATAATTGGACTGGTCCTCTTACATAAACCAGTATATCTAAATGATCATGCCCGTCATGGCCAAATGTCAGTTATCTCTCCCTACGATGCCTCAGCAATATGATTATATATTTTGTATAGATTACTTTGCATACATGTTCTTAGGCAGATTTTCTCTCAGAGTTGAGGAATTAAAGCATGGCAATTCCTCCATAGTAAAGTAATACTAAACTCCTTCTAAATATTTTGTAACAAAATTAAATTGAAATATGAGAAACATGTTACAAATTAAAATAGAAGTATGAGAAATATGTAATAAATTCAAATAGAAATATGAGAAATTGTAACAAATTTAAATTGAAACATGAGAAATTTGTAACAAAATTAAATTGAAACTTGAGAAATTTGTAATATATTTAAATATAAATATGATGAGATATGAGTCTACATTATTTTTGGGACATTTACAATTTGTGCCATACAAAACTGGCATGTCATGAACTTATGGTTGTAAGGATTATTGATGGCTCTGGCAGGGACCATATCTAACATATAATCTACAACTAGTATTAATAATTATAAGCTATTTGGGGTTGGCCTAACTCATAATTATAATACAGGCAGCCCCTGATACACGTGGCTGATAATGTTCCAAGACAAGGATGATATCAATTACCTGTATAGGATACTAAACAGAGCATTTTCAAGATAATTACCTGTATTTCACTGAAAGTGTTCACAGATCTGTTAAGTTTTATTCAGTCAAGGAAATATAAAAAATATAACAATTGTTAAAAAAAAAAAAAAAAAAAAAAACTGGCAAAAAGTATAAAGACTGATTTTTAAACATGAATAGCTTAAAATACATCACTGGTATACAGGCATAAAGTTGAACCACATGCTACAAGATAATGCTAGAGTACCATGGGTTTGATGAATATTAAATGTTACATCATCTTTTGAGGAATATATGATATAGTTTATGTTTTATCTACAGTCCTGAGGGGGCACAAAATCACAGATCCATGAATTATTACAGCATTTCCCACGACTGGTACAGCCACTGAATGTGAAGAATGGCCTGTGGGAGAATGTGGCACGTCAAGTGAATGGCAGATTAACCATATATTCCGATATCTGAGAGTATAACAGCACCCTGGTGAGATGTGATGACACCTCATATATTGCGGATTAAAAATATTTTCAAAGTGGGGACCATTTCCTAAAATAACTGTTGTTATTCATATAATATTGCAGTAAAAATCACCCAATACATTTATATAAACACTTTTATCATTGTATGAGGATATATTTGAAAGCACAGTTGCCTTGCTCAAAGAAAATTAGTGCATTTTATAAATTCTGTTTCCAAGGTCGGCCATGATCTCCCTCTGTCTTTCTTTTTGACTGCCATTTGTATTCAAGAAAAATTTCTAAATGAAAAAAAAACAGTTCTTATATATTAAACAAGTGACCCAGGGGTCATGACGCTCAGCTGACCAGGAAGACATTGACAAAAGTAATTTTATCATCTGAATGTCAAATTTGAATGAAATACTTTTTCCAAACTTGACCTTTTGTATAAAATCATCCAATATTCATTGGGGTACTGTGGAGCTCTGTAGCATGAAGGATATGGGAAACAGACACCTATTTTCAAGGTTTACAAGATGACTTTTCAGGGGTCTCCCAGCATGTCAAAAAATAAAATTCTAGGTCCAGTTATTATGATTTGTGCCCTGTTAACAGATGACCAAATGTTTATTCTGGGGGGTATTTCAAAGCCGCATAGGATGAAGGATATGGGTAACAGAGATGTAATTTCAGGTGCACAAGGAGACTTTTTAGGGGCCTCCCAGGATATCAAGAAAGGAGATTCTAGGTCAAGTCATTATAATTTGTGCTCTATTAACAGATGACCAAATCTTTATTCTTGGAGCCATAGCATGATGGATATGGGAAACAGAGACCTAATTTCAGATTTCCAAAGAGACTTTCCAAAGGCCTCCCTGCATGTCAAGAAAGAAGATTCTAGGTCCAGTCATTATTATTTGTGCCCTGTTAATATATGACCAAATCTTTATTCTGGGGGGTACTTCAGAGCCCCATAGCTCACAGAATATGGGTAACAGGGACCTTATTTCAGGTTTCCATGTAGACCTTTTATGGGCTTCCCTGGAGGTGAGGACAGAAGATTCTAGGTCCAGTCATTATGATTTGTGCCCTGTTTACAGATAACCAAATGTTTAAAGATCACAAAAGTAGAGAAAAAAAATCGTAAAAAATAAAAAAAATATAGCTGGCGCCACCAATCTCCAGAAATTGATGAAACACTCCATGATCAATATCCATGCAAAGAATCATGGTGATTAATGCATTAGTTGTTCAGATACTTGAGCTTTTGTATTAAATTTTGCATTATTCTGGGGGGTACTTCAGAACCCCATAGCTCGAAGAATATAGGTCACAGTGACCTAATTTCAGGTTTACAAGGAGAATTTCCATAGACCTCCCAGGATGTCAAGTAAGAAGATTCCAGGTCTAGCAGTTACGATTTGTGCCCTGTTAACAGACAGACGCCTGGATGGCCGGACGGACGACGGACAAAAGGTGATCCCTATAGCTCAGATGACTTTCAGTCAGCTGAGCTTAAATTTGAAAAAATACAGGTGGCGCCACCAGAATGCCGAAACTGATGAAACATTTCATGATCACTATCCATGCAAAGAATCATGGTGATCAATATAATAATTGTTCAGATACTTGAGCTTTTGTATCAAATTTTCCATTATTCTGGGGGGTACTTCGGAGCTCCATAGCTCAAAAGTTATGGGTAACAGAGACCTAATT